>VZSV01000168.1:1652570-1666961 GCA_013398735.1 Nothocercus julius | reverse complement strand
AAAAAAAAAAAAAAAAAAAAAGGATTAATGATTAATGTGATGTAAATGTAATAGAGAATGTCAGAAAAAAGCCATTTATTTTAGTGTGACACTGTAATAAGACGGGGAAACATACATGAACATTAAAAGGAGAAGAATGTTAATGAGGGCCTCAGGAAAAAAATTTCATGCAGAGAATTTTAATACTCCAGCCTGCATTCAAGAGCAAATTGTTAAGACAAAAGCTGTGTGATATTCAACAAAGAGATATGCAACGTGTCATGCTGTTATGCTGATTACTAGCTAGATTTATGATATAAATTTCACAAATTGCAATATATAGGGAAGGGGAACAAATATTCTTTTTAAAACTTACTCATTTTATAACATGAAAGAGCTACAAGGTGATTCTTTAGAGACCAAAAACATAACCTGAAAAAGCATTATTTTTTCCCTTATTTTCATGGAAGCTTAAACTTAATAAGCGGAAATTGGAGTATTCAAATCCATCGAGACCACAAAAATATAGTATTAGCACAGTAAATTACTCTCATATTCAAGCTGCCAAAAGCAATTTAGTCTGTGTATACAGAAACAAAATCACAAGGTTAAATCAATATGTTTTTCCCATGTTTGTGGAGAAAAGATAATTGGTTGGAAAAACAGGTCACATCTATACTAGTGTGCCATTCAATAGCCGACATCATTTCTCCATCTTTAAAATGAACAAGAGCTCATAGCATTCACTTTCTGTCTTTTAATTGCTTTGCTTGGTAGATAGCAAATGGAAAGCTAAATCATTAACCTTCTTTGTTTTTCAAGGAGGCATTTTTTTCTTAATGTTCATGCCTGTTTGGACCTGCAGTTATTCGCACAGAGTGCAGATGTATCTATTAGCAAAGATGGTCAGTGGCATGTTCTCTTTCATTGCTTAATGTATTCATCAATTTGTTCATCATGATTTAAAGACATAGTCCAGTCTTAAGAGTAAATGGAAAATTCACCCTTTCTTTTCTCTCAGTCTCTAGGAGTCCAACAGTTTTTGCAAAGGCTGAAAGATTTCCATAAATTGTTTTGTTTGTGGCAAACAATTAAGAGAGAATCTTATAAAAATTGATATAAAACACAGATTTAAAATGAAGACATTCTACTTGTAACTAGCATTTCTCTTACTTATGACTCACAACTCCTATTTAATGCATTCTTAATGCCTTCCTAAAGCAGAAGAATCAATGTGACAGAAAGACAAGAGAAATGTATTTCATGGAAAACATATTGCATTGTGGAATTTTTCAAAATCAAGACTACAGAATCGGATAAAGACAAAGAAACCCAAATTAAAGAAGCATCATCAGAAAGTAATAATGCTATTGCCACTAGAAGTAATAATGCTCTGCCCTAGAAAAAACAGAGAACCAAATAATATTGGAAAAAGCAGAGAATCAAGAAATTAAAATATCTTTATGTCATTCTGCAGGTTATAGACACATTAAGAACACATCATGGGTGTACAGAGAAAGGCAGACAGCTAGGATTTGTTTTATCCCCCTTCCCACCCACACAAGAATAATGCCTAGTCAACTAAACGGGACCACAGTGTGAGTTCATCCAAACTTGTTAATATTTTCTGTGCTTGCTAAGAAGCTGTGACAAGCGTAAGGGAACAAATCTGCATTTCAAAGGAAGCTTTAAGAGATAATAGCTTAAAACTCAGATATTAATCAAATACTTAAATACCACCAATAACTAATGATTTAGGCTATATGTTCAGCTGAGTACCTATATTTGGAAGATCACCTCATATTCAGATCAGTTCTTTTTATATGCCTATAAGTTATATATGGACTCCAAGAAAAACACACAAACATAAACCTTAAGAAGGCATGAAACAGAGCATACATAAATTACATGTTTATAAAATTATAGTGTCATGTTTTAAGACTATGTAGAGGAAAGAGGAAATTATATACAGAGGGAAACAGCCTGCAGCCAGAAATGCAGCAATTAAAATATATAGTGGAAATGGTCATTCAAATTCTCATGTAGGAGGAAAGAAAGAAATGACCTAATTCCGACGACATAAGTTTGTGGCAGAAATGCTGCATTAGTCTGTCTTTTTTTCTTTCACCCCATCTGCACCCTCCGTATTGTCCCCTCACATCTACTTATATGTATGAGCAAGTCTGGAATCTGGGAAATCCTTTAGCTGAAAAAACAGCTTTGTTATTACCTATACCAAAATTGGCCTGCTATAGGTCTGGTTCACCATGCGACCACACAGCAGTTGAATAGGAGCAGAAATTAAAGAACAGGCTTATGTCATTTCATGTATGACTGCTGCTTACCAGAGCCTAAGAAATAAAAACTCTTTTTCAACCCTTATTAGGAGAAAATAAATACCTGTGTCTTTCCATCATATACTAGAGGAGTAGTTGGAGACCATCTTTAATAAAACGAGCTGAGAAGATTTGGTTCCCTGGAACCAAATCCAGCATGAGGCACTCCTGGAGCACTTTGCAGGAACTGTGTGGCCACCCTACAAGGTATCCGTGGTTCTGGAGCCAGTGAAAAGGAGGCATAAGCCTAGTAATGCCTCTCCGTTTTTCTATCATCAGTTACATTTTTTTCTACTTTTGTCAAACTTTTTAAGAAAATACAGAAGGGCAAAGACTGAGAGTTCCTACAACTTAACCTATTTGTGGAAGTCACAAGAGTTTGGAGGATAATCCACCAGTGATCACAAAGGCCACAAAGAGATAGCAAAAGTTGCTAACATAGGTTCAAAGACAGATTCATTAACACCTCAAAATCTTATTGCTCCTCCGGTAACTGTGTAATCACTACACAGACTTACCGTGGCATAACGTCACTGATCATCCACAGCTTTCTAGGATGAATCAGTCTCAGAGGATGAGCTCCTCAGAAGAGCACCTTGCAGTTTAGGCTTGATATTTTATGGTTCTTGAAGCTAGTATGATGATGTTTACCATTTTCCATTATCGCAGCACTATATGCAATCAAATACTTGTGATTAAAATATGTTGCTATTCCCAAAAAGAGGGAACCTATGGCCATATGTATCACAACGCTAGCCCAGTCCCTAAACTGTGATCCTAGAAATGATCATCATGCAGACAATAAGTAATAATAACAATGTACTCTACATTCTTCCTCAGTAGCAGATTTTGCACATGCTTTCTGCTCCCCTATGCAGCTATTTCCTGCTACTAGCTTCTCACAAAAAGACTGTAATACTCTTCCCATGTTGTTCAATATTCACCTCTAATAGTTGCACAATGCTCTGGGGTAAAAAATGCATTAATATTGTATGAGAACTGATCAAGAAGTCATGCTGATAGCAAATACAGATCTGGTGACAGCTTTTTTTTGAGGGCAACAATAGTGAGCTTACATGAAATACCAATAATAGTAAAAATGAGTAGTGACACAAGAAAAACTAAATGTCTTGTAAACTTTAGAGGGCAAAAGTAAAGTTCAATGCATAACAGAAAATAGAGGAAGATCCATGGGGTGTTATGCAACGAGAGATAGCTAATTTCAGAGCTGACAAAATTGCATCTGATTAACTCGATGAGCTTTGAAAAAGCTGCAAATAAATTATTTTCCACAAGCAGCAGGGAAATCAAAATGCATGCTTAAACTCATGCTGAGGCAAAGGAGGCCAAAACTGACCACAAGGATAGTACAATGACATACTCCAAGATGAAGAAACAGATACTAAAAGCAATAACAGAGCCAAATCCAAAATATATTAATTATTTCTGATTTTTCTATTTTTTTCTTGATGTATCTAAAAAAATCTTGAAAAGCATTACGTTGAAGTATTATGCTCATATACCTTAAATGGAGAGAGGACTTTGCATTCAGCAGTTTTAGTTATTTGCACATCTGTCTTCCTCTCCCATTAAACTCGGTAACTTTCTATCAGTGACCATGCAACATTGTGTTCAAGCCTTTTTGCTTTGCTATTTTTCTAGAAATTCAACAACGAAGATGATTTTGAGATTAAATAATAAATATATGGGTACTTTAGAGGGCAGGATCAAAATTCAAAATAAAATAGGCAAAGAATTTTTCCAAAATGCAAGAAATGTATTCATAAATACAAGCTGGTGGATAAATGACTTCAGTAAGTCATGTGGCAGAAAAGGTTACAGAGGTTATAGGCTGATCACAAACTTAAAGTGAGGTATACTAATGCTGCACTGTTTTATGGTGGACAGGAAAAGGAACTATTCTGCTTTATACTGATTAGGGAGATGCAGACACATCCCCGGAGGGCTCCCCATGGAAATGGAATACTTGCATTCCTCCCGTGCCCCATCAGGGAGACAGAGTGGGAACCACTAGAAGGCATATACCTGTTTGGGGCATTTAAATAGTTCCTTTCCAGTCTCAGTGTGTGAAGATTAACTGTACGTCCTCTTGCGATCCTTTTCAGCCCTTTTTATACCAGAAATTGGGGTTATTGGGAAGCTAAAGGGAGAGCAAATAAGCCTTCTTATTAACGGGTATTTTATCCATTGCTTCAAGATATGTTGTGTCAGTTGATCAGTTTCAAGGAGCTGAATTGTAACCTCTAAACCAATGTGCAATTTCAGAGGTGGTAGCTTAAGAGATTTCCTCCCTCTGTCACTCTCATGTTTAACAGCCATGATTTGTATCAGCAGAGGCTGTTCAAAATAAATGAAAAGGGTCTGTAGGCTCTCTCCTTTTATAGTCCAGATAGCTCTAATGTCTTAACATATTAGGTAAGATGACAGGTTCATCTATTTTCCCTTTCATCTGGGGTGGGGTAGGTGCAAGTGAATTGACTTTTCTTGCCTTCAGTGAGCACTGTGTGACTTTTCTGTCTGCTATGAAGAGGCCTTTTTATAACTGAGATGGCTGCAGTATATATTTATTTGGCATTTAGAGAATTTCATTCAATAGGTATGTAACTGCACTGAGGTCACTGAGGTCATGGGGAACAGAGTTTCTCATAGCGAATCTGAAAAGAAAAATAATAAAAGTATGTAGGACTAGAAATTGAATTTTCTAGGTATTCTTTAAGGAGATCTGTTATGTTAAGGTAAACTTGGAGAGCCTCAGAGTACCATACAGGAATAAGTTCATTCCTATTTAAGAGCTGTACACACTTAGACTTTGATAATGAAGGTCATAGTTTTTTTTGTTTTTTTTTTTTGTTTTTTTTTTCAAAAAAAGGAGTCTCAGGATCACAAAACCTTCTCCATGAATGCCAGTTCTCTTCAGCCAGCACTGCAAAGAGGGTAGTATTTTTGGAACTTTGGTAGGACAGAACAGCTGAGGACAGTAAAGTCTGTAACCTTTGAGTATGGTTTGCCTGAAAAATAAATGCGGCCTGCTTACTATTTTTCTGTCCTATGTTCCCTCAACTCTGCTGAACGGACCTTGTGGCCAAGGTGGCCAATGGGATCCTGGCCTGCCTTAGGAGGAGTGTTGCAGGCAGGTCAAGGGAGGTGATCCTCCTGCTCTACTCAGCTCTGCAATATTGTGTGCAGTTCTGAGTTCTCCAGTATGAGAGGCATGAGGAGCTTCTAGAGAGGGCCCAGCGTAGAGCAATGAAGATGATTAAGGGACTGGAGCATCTATTGTATGAGGAAAGACTTAAGCAAGCTGGGCCTGTTTAGCCTGGAGAAGACTGAAAGAGGATCTTATCAGCACACACAAATACCTGAGGGGAGAATGTGGAGAAGATGGAGCTAAACTCTTCTTGGTGGTGGCCAGGGAGAGAACAAGGGGTAATGGGTACAAACCGAAACACAGGAAGGTTCATCTCCATTTGAGGAAGAACTTCTTTGTTGTGAGGGTGATAGAGCCCTGGAAGAGGCTGCCCAGAGAGGTTGTGGAGTCTCCTTCTCTGGAGATCTTCAAAACCCACCTGGATGAGACTCTGTGCCATCTGCTGTAGGTGTCCCTGCTGGAGTAGGGGGCTTGGACTAGATGATCTCTGGAGGTCCCTTCCAACCTCAGCCATTCTCTGCTTCTGTGATCCTGTGACCATGTCTGAATTTACCTTCCTCAAGCAGGGAACCTACAGATCTGATATAGCAGTAGAAGCTTGTGAAGGAAGATATTACAGCCTGTCACTAGTCAGCACAAGCTGAGTCCTACCAGAACAAGGAAAATGTAGAAAAGGAATGAAAACACACTTTATGAAAGACGGAAGGAGATAGGACCATGTAAGTTGGTGTCCTAAACTATAAATGGATTTGAATTTGGCAGCTTAATTATTTGATATAAGAATGGGTTCAGGTGATCAGACATTAGAAAACATTCCAGAATAAAGTGCCAAAAGACTTCCCCTCTGTTGTATTGCCTTCTGGTGTTTTTCTAAATTTCGTTATTCAAAACACTGTTGCTTGAATTGTTTGCTTATTTGTTCCAAGAAACCAAATATGAGTGTTGTTTCAGTGGATCTAAAAGATCCATTGTCACACTTATTTCCTGTTTTTGAGGCTTAATTATTTTTAATATTACTTTTCACAGAGTACAGTACAATATTTTAAACTCATCCAAGCATATATTTCAATTGAACAGACTTTCCCAAGGCTCTGATTTTTAGTTTACACTCAGACTAAGCAGGTTGTTAAATGAATGCAAGACTATGCCACATAATGGATCACAGGATAAGAAGCTTTATTCCTTAGCACAACAAGGCCAACTAGCCCTAGCTTTCCCTATTGACTAGAAACTCAGGAACACTGTCAAGATGTGATATTTTTGTCACATTTACTTTTAAAATGTCAGACCACATTCAGACCTGAACATGGGCAACAGGACGGAAATTTGCTGGCCTTTCCCTTGGTCAATCCTTGTTTGATGTGAAATTATACATTAATACCTACAGAGGTATGACATTTTGAGATAAAATATTTCCAGTAACAGGAAAAACAGAAAAGTTCTGAAAGGTGTCATAATTTTCGAAACTTGTCAATATAGTGGCCTGAATGTTTGATATAAGACGTTGCCTTGTGCATTTGTCATGACACAAACTGCACTTCGTCCTCAAGGGACTTGTCTGGTATGTTCTAGCACTTTTTGCCCACGAATGAATTACTGCATTTAAAGGAGAGTACAGAGGCTACATTCTGAGACTTAGTCCTTACTTTGTTCTTGGTTGCAACTCAGCCCACAGAAAGCATCATTCACACACACAGACACTCACAGGCCCAGGTTTATGATTAATCCCACCGCAGTGTGCTCACACACGTACAAAAAAATGGTTCCTTTGTGGAACCTGATGGGCTGAAACAAGGAAACAGTATATTCGGTCGCATTTTTGACTACTAGGTAAAAAGTTCAAATGCAGCCCAAACTGAAGGATGACTCAAGTTTCTTTTTGGATTTTCTGAAAATGTTCTCTAAAAACAGTATGTGGGTGTGAGTACGGATGTTCAGGAAAAAGTGATTAAAGGAGATGAGAAGGTAAAGAAGGAGCATGTTCAAGACCCTGTAATGCATTTACACTCCAGTTAGTAATAACACAAGAAAACAGTCACTTGAATTCAGCATATGTTTTTTTCTTTACCTCTCTTATGTCCTGTAGGAACATTCCCTTTAGCACCTTGAGTTGGTCTTCTCTCAGCTTAAAAATATATAGCTAATCTTGTCTGATGTGACAGTATGATGCAGATTGATCAAACTGAGACATTAGGAATAAAAACTCCAGGGAAGCAGTAAAGCGTGCCTGCAGGAATGAGGGCCAAGCAGAGAGCTCCATGGAACAACCCTAGAGCTTTCTGCTCGGCCACTGCTGCCACTCAGCTGCAGGATGCTTCTTTTCCCACCCATATGTGGGGATGAGGCCAGTGAATATAAACTCTTGGTAAATCAGCTAACTCTACCTCTCACTTCTTTCAGTTCCCTGCCTCTTGCGGAAGTTGTCATACCCATTAAGCATGGAGACCACTCCCTGGACATCTTCTCTGCCTCCACCAGAGGACTCAACACTGATATTACAGTTCGACACCGTCAAAGTGCTATAAAGAGGGGTAGACTTTGCTCCACAGATTTCTCATACTGCATGCTTTGATAATCTGTTGTTTAAGCATATAATCTGCAGTGGAACTGATGTTATTGATGGAGAAAACAATAGTAAGACATTTGCAATAGCTTAACTGCATTGAGCTTGTTATTTATGAGTTCACCATTGAAAATGCTCTTAGCATTTGAAAACTTTTCAATTTGTTTTTGAAAGTTGAAATGGTTACTGCAATATGACTTGCATGCTTTGTATGCTTTCTACAAATAACATTGTGTTTCTAATTATGAGGTAGAAGTGACAAATATTCCTGTGCATATCATGCTTGCTTATCTTCACCACTCATTTCAAGTATCATGAACTGTCTTTGCTAGAAGAATTATTGCTCTGATTAATAAGCTGATAAATATGAGATCAGAGATATTACTTCTTGATAGAGAGAAGAACACAATAAAAACAGAGACAATGCTTTCTTATGTTCAAGAATATTAAATTTATAATAAGATGGAAAAGAAGCAGAGAAGTGTAAGAAAGAAATAAAGTACCACATTGGATAATATATGGAAAGTACTGAGAATCATCAAACAAATTCCAACACTACATAGAAGCAATTAAATGTTTAAATTGCTCTTTTAATGACAATAGAAAGGTGTTGACATAGTGGAGCTGGAGTAGATGCTGAAAGAAAGGATTCTGAACCAAGCACTTTATTCACAGAAAAAGTTATTTCTTAGCATGAGTAACAAGGACATGTTCTGGGCCTTAATTTGACTGTTCACTGAAAATAGCAGGTTGAATTTTATTTTGTTGCACACAGAGCTCTAATAAATTCTGTACACTGCCCCAGAACTATGTCAGGTTGTTATTACCTCAGCATAAAGTAACTGACAATACAATGGTTTTTTTTTTTCTTTTCTTTTCTTTTTTTTTGTTTTTGTTTTTTAAGCTGTATACACCTTGAATTGTAGTAGGGTGGTAAAAGACTCATGTTCGCTTAAGGATCCTGCTTAGTCTCTGACTACAACAGCATCAATTTAGGTAGCAGACTGCAAGGTTCATGGCCATATTCTGTTTTTCTTTTGAAGAAAAAAATCCAATTGACTTAGAGGAAGATTTTTGCTTAGGACTGCTATAGGTCCTATTTCAATTAATGTCTCAGAAATAAGTATAGACCAACCAGTCACTGTTAAACATACGCATATCCCTGATTTTGCTGTTGTTCAGTATGAGGAATTCCTAATGATTTTGTCAGGATGTCTGTGTCTGAAAAGCCAATGTGAGTGTGCCTAAAATAATCATAACTGTCTTTACTTCTTATGGCTTCTCTATCAAGTTCCTTGAAATGAATACCCTGTGTACTCTTCTTTGTCAGGTGGTAACTCTGTAGGGGAACCCACACTAGGTCATACCAGCTTTCACATCACTCATGTCCTATTTTCTTTGCAATGAAGTGACAAGGAAAAGCTGGGATATTACTATGTTTGGTCAGCCCTTAAACGTCTAATTGGTGCTTGTTTGTTATTCACAACTGGTAGGAAAAAAAAGGGTGGCCTTGTGGCCCTTGTGGGTATTCTGCTTTATGCCTAAAACCAACGCTGACACTTTGGATATTCTAGGTTTAGACCAAAAGGGGGAGGAAAGAGAAAGCTACATAAGGATAATGTCACACCACCTACTAAATACAGGTTAGCCTTCCATATGTAATATCTGTACCGTTACAGTTACATAATACAAGCTTTATGAAAAGCCTCTCCTACCCACTTAAAGCCTCTCCTATGTGTTGTCCGCATTTGAAGGACTTTCACTAGATACCAATAGAAAACTTTAGTAGCCTAAAGACCTTTATAGAGCAGGTCATAGTTATAAAGCAATACTAAGGGTACATCTGGGAATGAGTAAAAAGGAAAGATCAGAGGTTGTTACTAAGTGGCCATTCATCTTAAATTATCTCCCAAGGCTCTGAGTGGTTATTCCTTGACTCTTTGCCTATGCAGAGAGAATTTTACTTTTTTATTTATCAATAGTCTGAATACTTAGGTTTCTTCTCAATTAAAGAACAGATTGTGTAAGTTTTATCAATTTATGAGCATCAACAATTCTTTCTCTTTTTTTTTACTTAGCATAAGTTGAAAATGTCATGCCATTATGACATACATAGATGTCACTAGCATTTTTTACCTATCTATCAAAATACATTAAGAAAATATAAAAGAAAAATCCCTTTCTCTCTGTGTGTGCCTGCAGCAACTTAAAAGAAAATGATGAATGGGCAAAATGTAGGATCAAAGGCTCACAAAGCAAAGTAAGAGGCATGAGTACGTTCTGTATTTTCAATTAGAAATAACAGTTCTGAGTCATTAATTTCAAAGGAAGCATACACCAAATGAAGTCTTCCTTCAAAAAAAAAAAAAACTTATTCAAAGCAAAACTTAATATTTTATGATAGTATTTTCCACACTAGATTTCTGCTGATGCCTAAGTCATCGTGGATAAACATACATATATTTAAACAGAGAAAAGACACAGTCTTTCAGTCTAAAATCTGAGACATAGAAAAACCACTAAACTGAATACAGATTATTCATATGAATCATTAGTCAAATAGAGGTTAGAGTCAAAAAATATGAGTTACTATTTCTATTTATAGTGCTCAGGGTTGTGTGACATTTCTAGAGGCTTTTTTGTCACACCAAGTTGCTCCGTGTTGTTACACATAAAGATGAAAATTATATAAAAAGGATAGCCTATGTTTTTAATATTCATCTAGTAAACACCCTGTCTCTATGTTCCTTTCAGTCATTTCCTTCTTTACTCCCAAGAAATCTGAGACAATTCCTGTGTTTTAGTCATTTGGGTCATTGCATGATTTCCACAAAAGGATACACCAAAATACAGAAAAACATGTGAGCAATATTCAGCAAATGCAGATGAAACATTGAATATTTCTAAATACTCTTTGAGAAAAAAGAAATCTGCAAGACGACTGATACCTCTTGAAGGACTTAACTTTATTCATGCAACAGAACCACTCACACTAGGACAACTCATGTATGTAATTTTAAACCCTCCTGTAATTGTTCAAATACTAGGACCTTATTTTGTATGAGCCAAGAAAATCTGTCTGTCTAAACAACAGCAACAACAACAAATGAGACGTATCTTCTATCACTCATAGAGCACCCATCTTAAGAGCACCCATAGATCATATGCCTACATTTTACAATCATTTTAAGAGACTATTTCATATTCAAGAGAAATAAGCACTTCTCTTGACAGGTGTTACAGTGGATTATTGTAGGAGTTAAACAGTAGCTATAGAAAAATTCGTTTGAGAATAATGCACACACTGCGTAAACACAACAGCAGTAACTGTGTTTTTTAACATCAATTTAAAGGAACAGTGTAATTCTTCCTTATACTCTTTCCTGAAGTTTGCAGTGTATGATTTGTTCTACACTTAGCCACCTCTGCTAAAGTCAGTCCTCTTCCTATTAAAAATTTCACATATTTTATCTACAGACATGAGAGAATCTAGACAATAAATAAGCAATATGAGGAAAGATATAAATATTAGAAGTTTTCAGTTCACAAAAACAATGTAAGAGTCATTAAAAGATGTCAGCCTTCTAGTACATCTTCACCTTCTCCTCCTCCAGCACTGACTTCTTTCTAAATAAAAACTGTGAACATGTCCTTAGCCCCAGCAAACATTTTTCTCTTTAACAAAACTCCTCTGAATCATGCTCTGTTCTCCATATGCCATAATAAAATAATCTCAGAATGAATACTCTCAGGCTTTTGCCTTGCCCATTTTACTGTTTTGCTACCCTCTGCTGGCTCTCTTTTCTCTTTCAGATTAAACGGAACCTGCAGATGTTCACTTTGAAAGTCTTTGACTTCAGGTGACTTTAGGAATCGTGTTAAGGGCTGGGAAAAGAGGAAAGGGTCATAGAGTTCTTTAATTTCTATTGGCATAAACAGGTAATTTCATCCAGATAATTATCTTCTAATGAAATTTCTTAAAACCAAGAACTCCAAAGCATATCACCATTATGTATACTCAGGTCTCCTACACAATGCATGTTCATTGAGTCTGATGCACAAGATAATAAATATCCCGATATTTCTGACAGAATCCCCTAAGCAAAAATATGAAAACCCTTCTACTGCATCATATGGATGAGGTTTCTGTGTGTCCTTGATCTTCACATTCTTTCAGATCATCCTCCTTTTTCTGTTCTATATTTGTATGGGTCTCAGGACAAAACAATAACAGTGGACATCTAGTAACAAATTAGGTACTCCTGAGAGCAAACAGAGCTTCCAATGCAAAATTGCAAGGGAAAAAAAAATAGTTTGTACCTGCAAACACATCACCCTTGAAGTCACAGGTAAAATTGTTTCTCTGAAGACACAATGTGGCTGTTCCCAGAATACTGTGCTTAGCCCTGAGACTCTCCTAATTGAGAAGAGTTGTAAATTGGACCAAGGTCAATGCAAAGCCACTGATATGATTAAAGGGAGCTGGAAGCATTGACTTATAAAGATGAAAGCATCTAAATAAACATGGCTTGGCTGTGACTTGCTTAAAAACCATTGAGATAACCATTAACAAACAGCTGAAACATATGAAAACTAAAGAAAAAAAAAATCTCAGAATAACCCAGAGTAATGAGATGAAAATTAAGAAACGGAAATTTAAGCCAAGTCTCTGGATAAACTTCTGATGTGTGATGCATTGTAGTGTAGTACACTCCCCAGCTATAATGGATAATCCTATTGATGAAGACAAGGAAAAATGGACTAGATAAAACTAACATTATTTTACAATGGGAGTTAACTATCTTTATGGAAGGGTAGACCAAACTCAATAAACAGCTCTTTATCTCTAATATCTCTGAATGACTACAAAGATATTCATTACAAAATTCCAATGTGAAAAAACTGCTCACATCTCTGAGAAATATGGTGTTAAGTCTGTAAATGGTGCTGTTTCAGAAGACAGGAACGCTGCAAACAAAATGCTTACACAATTTCCTTAGAAATGTTCACATCTTGTGCTGTGCACATGAAGTAATCTCTTCAGAAGTATCAAGCTATAGAGTGTGCATTGAACAGTTTTGTTCACCATGAACAAAATGGCGAAGCAAATCTGATATTTTCTGAATCTGTTTTAGTTACTGCAGTAGTGCTTTCCATAAGCTTTGCATTTATTGCAGATGGACAGAGCAGATATGCGGTTCTGACAGTTTGTTATTTAGAAACTTCAGATGTTAGTAGTCTGCATACAATCTGATTAACTTGTTAGGGCTACCATATGGAGCAATTGTGGACAAATAGATGAAGACCTTAAACCTTCCTGAGCAAAATTTCCAGGAGAAAAAGAGGATGTACCTAGGTAAACCAAATGTAAGATAACTCTTCTTGTGTCTGTCAAGAAAATCAGCACCAGGACATTTTTTACTTCTTCTCCATTCCTTTGCTCCCTGTAGGAAGTGAAATACTAGCAGTCTCAGTTTTCTCTTCAGAAGCACAGTCATAATTTGACACAGGCTAAGCAGAAGGAACCGTACTCCCTTTCTGTTGCAGTTGCTCACCTCCCTTTGCTGCCCACAACAACTTGAGCTGGAAGTACTGGAAGGATGCAACTCTAACCAGATATCATTGGTAAACTGACGGCATGGTGACCCTCATATCTGCTGTAAGGGTGAGCCATCCACGTTAGTATCAGAGCTAAGGAGTATTGTGTAAGCTGATATCCGTTCCTCCCATCTAGGCCAAACTTCATTGCTGCACTTAGAGCAATGATAATAAAATATTCAGGAACTGACAGGCATGCATGACTATAGAAGAAATATGCACTGTCTGTGCAACAGCCTTAGGTGTGGAACAACAAAATGATTTTTATCCTGTTCACACTTCAATAAGCTGAGCTTCCTCTTGTACATTTCTCATTACCTCAGTTGTGATGTTATTATCCTCCCTCTTGTGATTCTGGGCTGCATTCCCACCTACCCGCTCTTCAGTATTTGTCTGCTTGAGCCTACTGATCCTGTGTCACTTGTTTGGTGTTACGTATACCATCACAGGTCAGAGCAGATTGCTGTAATGACAGACACAATTCCAGTCTTTTCAAAAGTAACCAAAAAGTTATTTTTTCTTGAATTAGCTAAATATTGGTTCTTCCTTGAATGAAGAAACCATCCTTCTTGAGAACATTCATCATTACTTATCACATTACAAATATATCTGGATTGACTCTGTCCAGTAGGCTGACATCAGAACTTGTAAGAAAGACTGTTCCGCAAAAATCTCAGTTGCACATTTTTCCTTTAGCACTGTCTGCCTAGGATCTAGTCATCAAAAATGAGGGCCCTAGTTGTCTT
>VZSV01000168.1:1633596-1652511 GCA_013398735.1 Nothocercus julius | reverse complement strand
GCAGAGAATGAGAGAAACTTCTGAGGAGAGATACATTAGTTGATGATAGGCAATTGTATTTATTGAACTACATAACCTTTCTCAAGTTTCATTACAATGACGTTTATTTCTGCAATAGTATTATATATACCTACAACATCAGGTTTGGCAAATCATCTATAAAAAACCTAATGGGCTAAACTCTTAATAACTACTTTTTGGCATTACCTGTAGCTTGACAAAACAAAAAACATTCTTTCCCATTCTTTCCCATATTATAATACAGAGTTAGCAAGAAAGATATATACCTCGGCAGGATCAAGAGATAGTATGTTCAAATCAGCTCTGATAAGGCACAGATGTGTAACCTGGGATCAGACCACAGAAAAGAGCCGTAGTGTGAAAAAGACCTGTGAAATGCCTCTTCTGAGGCCACATGCCACGGCTAGAGCTGGTATTTAAGTTCAGGCCTTTGCATTTGGTCTCTGAGCTATGTTGCAGGTGGGCATGTGTCTGCTCCCCCCGTCTTGATTCTGGATTTGCCCTGTAGCAGAAAACCTGCTGGTGTTTGCTAGACCCTTAACTGACCCTACTGTCCATTACAGCATCTGCTCTGTTCTCATTTTTTTTCAGATACTGTGTAGCTGCCCCATGCCCTGATACTGACAGTGTTTTCCACTACTTTAAAAGGAAGAGTTGAAGTGTTTCTCGAGACATAGGCTTGGTTCCCTGACAGTCTCTCCAGTGGTTAAAACAAAATGGATAGATCATAATGTCTTTCTGTTTAGAAGCTATTTGTGTGGGGAGGTTATTATTTAACTATTTTCCCCTCTCTCTAGGCAATCCATCTGGACTTAAAGTATAGGAGTTATTGGAATCAGTGAGAAAAATCTGACCTATGTGAATAGTCCAAGCTCAGGTGTTCAGCCTATATCAACATGGGAAATTGAAACCAGTTCTCCCAATGCCTAGTCCAGTGATGTAGCCCATGGGCTTCCCTGACTCTAAAAGCAAAGATATCTGAACTGATTGGAGCCTTGAAATGCTAAGTATATTTGTATACTCTAACATTGCAAGTTTTTTTTAAAACCAATGTTATGAGATGAATCATAACTTCCTCATTACAGATAATGACCTGCTGTACTCTGATTAGCTGGATGCCTACTCACATTTTTCATCTGTTTTGGAAGCACCGTGGTTGAAATCTAGAAGCATGGAGCCAAAGGGGGGATCTGGCAAACTTAAAAAAGTCCCTTTGCTTTTATACTCTGAAGTTGTTAACTATTTTACAGCTGTAAAATATGTTAAAATGTCCCATTATGCTCCTGGCAGGGTCATGATTTGTTGGTGCCTGAGAGGCCAGTGCAGTGTGGTTTGACAGATGTTTGGGTTAGGATATAATGACATCTGTGCTCCCACCGGAGGGCTGGTAGCAGTCCTGCACAACATGCCAAATGAAGATCTATCAGGAAGGTTTCAGTATGACAGATAAATTGCCCATCCAAGACTTTTCAGTGCTAGGGTATCCAAAAGAGTGCCCCACTTATGTTTTGTGTAATGTACAGGGATCTTAATCAGCTCTGTTGACATTTTAACAAACTGAGTTTGCCTTTGGTATTTCAGATAACTAGATTTATACACACCTTCAAAGCTAAATCCTAGAAGAAAGAGAAAATGCAGAAAGCTACAAACTTGAAAATCTTCCTTTTGATCTTTTTGGAAGATGGGTGCAAGGCTTGTTTTTTCTCCAGTCACTGAGGACCTCCTTGGATCTGCATGGCCTTTCAGAATCTTGCAAGGAAGTCTATGAGCTCTTTCAGCACCCTCAGACCCACCCCAGCTTATTCCATGCACCCAGATGGGTCAACCTCTCTCCAGCCACCCCATCTCGATGCTAACGCACTGCTGGTTACTTCTCTACTTGACTGATTCCACTAAGCATAGAGTCCTGGCAGGCCCATTGTGGGGCAAAGGCAGCATTTAGTCCTTTAGCCCTGTGTCCTCTGTCACTAAGTCAATCAGCACCTTAATCAGAGCATCAGTAATTTAGCTATAGAACAAATGGAACTAGAGCTAAATCTCTTAAGAGAGCACTGCTTTGGGAATAGAAGCATGTTACTTGGGAAGTGAACATAAATTATTAGTCTGAAATTACCCACTGAACTACAAAATATGATACCATTTAAAGAAAACACCAAATATTTTTTCTTTGGTTTACTATATCTTGCAGCACCTGGGAAGGTATGAAGTGCTCTGCTTGTGTACTCTTCTTCTGCCTGCTGAGCTGTGGTTGTTCCATTGCAGACTGAAGAGTCTGGCAGGAAGCGCTGCCTCCGTACTCTCTAAATGTACTGCTTCAGATATCCCTGAAATCATTTACATTCTCACTTCAGAGAAGGGCCAATATTTGGTCTGCCTGAGTGAAGTGAGGTTTCTAAACTGATTTCTATATACTGACAGCTGACTTGCTGCAGACTAAGCCAAGTAATCAGTTAATTCTGACTGAAATTAACATCACAAAAATGCAGCCTGTATGGAACTTGTATCTCTGATATGCTGGAGTTGTAAGAGCATTCAAGAATTTTGGACTTTCAGTTCAAATCTAGGCTGAATATTGAACAGGCAAAATCAAGCTTTTTTGAAGAAAACATATCAATTGAATTAGTTTCCTAGTATGAATAATGGCATTCATCAGTCAGTATTTGCATTTCTTGAACTTTTTTATTACTGTAAAAGTTCAGGCATAGTGACTTTTTTTTCATTGATTTTATTATTAAGTATACTAAGTGATTGGTTTTGCACTGCCATTTTGCACCGTCCACTGCAACATCTAAAAACTCCCAATTTTCTATCATAGAATCATAGAATGCTTAAGGTTGGAAGGGACCTCTAGAGATTAGCTAGTCCAACCCCCTGCACACGCAGGGTCACCTAGAGCAGGTGGCACAGGACTGCGTCCAAGCGGGTTTGGAAGATCTCCAGAGAAGGAGACTCCACAGCCTCCCTGGGCAGCCTGTTCCAGGGCTCTGTCACCCTCACTGTTAAGAAATTTTTCCTTAAGTTCCTGTGGAACTTTTGGTGTTTCAGTTTGTGGCCGTTTCCTCTAGTCCTATCAGTGGCCACCACTGAGAAGAGGCCGGCCCCATCCTCCTCACTGCCTCCCTTGAGGTGCTGATAGACACTAATGAGGTCTCCTCTCAGCCTTCTCTTCTCCAGGCTGAACAGGCCCAGCTCTCTATGTCTTTCTTTAAAATTGTTTTTCCATTAAGAAGCCTCCTAAATATCAAAGGGTTGTGACTTCATTTTATGTCACCTAAGTGACTTTTTTTTCTTTTTCTTTTTAATATTTTTGTAGACATTTACTGGATCTGTAGGTTAGCAATATTTTTACTAGCAACCTGGCATGACAAAGTAATTGATTTTTTTTTTGCAATGTATTGCTACCATGATACTAAACTTGTGGTATCAGAACCATCTTCTCTGCTCAAGATAACTTCTGATTTTCAGATTTCATTACAGCTGTATCATGCTATTCATATGATTGCCTTCAGCATTCAAGCTAGAGGGTACAATCCAATAAACAATTTATCAATATTAATTCCATTCTTCCTTTATCAAGGACACAAAATTCCTTGTGTTTAAAATGCATAAGGCTATAACACTTCCCAGACACTCTCACATATTTCTATTCAGTTAGTGTTGATTCCTTTTGTCATTTTGAAACTTCAGGAAAAAAGCTTTCTTTTTTTCCTTTAGAAATACAAGTTGAATAGTAGTGTTGTCAATCATGTGCTTCTGGTGCAACCATCTTTGTAAATTGTTTTGTTTGTTTTTTCCAAATCTTTACTTTGATTCTTCATTAGTGTCTTTGTTTCTCTGGATGCTTTCCAGAAATAAAGTGCTTTGCTAACATTTTGAGGTGTTCCAAAGAGTAAAAGTACTTTCTGATGACACGAGAGTTGGAGTCTTCAGTTTGCTTCTAAGCATTTTCATTTGAAAAATTAGGACCATGGGGGCCCTTTGGCTACATAAGCCTAGAGTTTTTCCGAAAGAGGTTTAGTATATTTGCCACAATGGGTCAGTGAAAGTCATTGAACTGGGAGAAAGAAGAAAGCACACTTCTCTGCCTTCTGGCACACCATGACATTCATGGTGTAGACAGTGTTTCAGAAAATGTGTAGACAGTGTTTCAGAAATGTAAAAATACAGGATTTCAGACATTTAGTTTCTTCTGCCTTGAAGATGGAGCAAGTTCAGTACTACAGTCAGCTGAAGTAGATTCCCTTGCTGTGCAATTTGCAGGTTTTTGCAGTTTTCACATCTCTGCTGGCCAGTGCCTCTTAGGATGGCAGAGATGCATGTATTTGAGGAAGAGAACAAAGCTTCTCTTAAACAAACGCTCTCTTCAATTACTGTAGGATGCTCTTGGAGGAAATTTGTTAAGCTTATTCTTTTTGTAGTAAAAAGCAGCTACTTGCAGATTTAGCTTTTATATTCAGTATGTGAGTATATGACTACTCCACGCCTCTTCTCTGAAGCATTACTCTCCCTTCCCTTGCTAGCACAGGCTGTAAAGTGAAGTATTAAAAAGAAGGTATATACTAAGATATAGACTTACATACGCTAGGATATAGCCCCAAAATAAATACTTAGTGAAAGGCACCTTTCAAGTGTAAGGAATCATTTACAATATGCCTAAGTATTGTAGCATGCAGCCTTATTATACATAGATTTTCCTCACAGACATGTTCTGAAGAGTAGTATAAATATTTCTCATTATCCCCAGGTGTGACATCACTTTTAATTAGTATTGAGCTAGATCTCTGGCTTTGTACGAGCAATCCGCTAAAAACAGCAGGAGGTGAATTTTATTCCCTGAAAGTCTAAAAAGGATTTGTGGAGCTGACAGAAAATGAAAGACAACCTTTAGTATGAATTTTGTCAGCTGATTCTCCTTTTCATGAGGACAATAATGATATCAGCTGAAGGTTAGGTCATGCTGATTTCATTTCTCTGAGGGCAGTAAGACATTCATCAAAAAAAAAAGTTCAAAAACTCTTATTTCCTTTTAAGCAAGCATCAGTGGCTGCCATTTACATTAATGAATTTTCTAGTATGTATGGAAAGGAAAAAAACATCTTTCCAGTAGGTGCCACTTCAGAGGACTCGGCACATTCCAGCAGGACCCTGCACAGAGACCTTCTGACATCTCCAGAAAGCCTGGAAGGAAGTGCTGAGTGCTGGGCAGGACATTGCATGCCAAGCCTTTGAGCAGGCTTTTTTTTGGGAACCTGGAGGAACATACCTTGATTGCCATGAGAACCACTTTATGGCTACCCGTCACTTTTCTTGTGATGGTGAGTTCGAAAGGTCACAGGGATAGGAAGGGGATGTGAAATGGCTCCTTACATCACTTTGGCATTTGTCATCTCTTCAGTTCACTGAACATCCCTTCGCTCTGCTAAGAGAGTGGGGAAGAATCTCAGTACTATCTCATGTTCCATCTTCTACCTTTGAAACCAAGATCATATGTCCTCTGTATATTTAATTGTCCCAATTATTTCAAGGCTTTTTCACCAGAAAAATTCTCTAATGTCTCCAATAACTTGCTTTGTGTTTGTATCTTTATTTAAGGCAGGATGATCTTAATATATAGATTTTATCTCACTTTTATTTATGTTAGTGTTGTGGGACTAAATATCTCTTCAGGGTTTAAACACTGTTTTTAAATAATAAAAACATAAATAAAAATAAAACAATCTGTCATCTCTCTCCTTAAAAGCAACCAAAAGATGATCAATATCAAGCTTGTACAGTTATGCTTTCCATATATGCGCAATCACAGATTTCTGAAGTGCTAAGCACAAATAAAGATACTGTATCTACATATGTAATTCTGTATACGGAGTATCACTATATATCTTTCTTTAAAATAACCTGTTAACTTCTTTGTTTCTTTTATCACAATGGCAAATTGAGCAGATGCTCTTGTTGAGCTCTCCCCTATGAGGTGCACGTCTTTCTCCTGAGTGGTTACAGTTAATTTATGACCCATCAAGGTATATGAAAAATTCAGATGATTCCTCCCAGAGTTAAGGGAGCTTCCAGAAGAGATGCTCTGGGAATTCACCTGAGATCAGAACTGAGATTTTCTGATATTTCAGTATCACATTGCCAACAGCTGTTTAATATTTTCATGTCTGCCATTTGGCCTCACTAGACCCGCGGCAGGATTACACTTTACTGTTCTAATTAAATAGACTTATATTTTGCTTTTATTTCTCAAGGACAGTCATTCTCCATAGGATCCGCTGAATCTATTACTAGATTGAATTACTTCATAGTTATAGAGAGAAGCTACAACAGGCCCAATGGAAGTTCTGTTGGTCTTATAACTAAGTTTTAAGTTACTCTGAAGGAAGAAAATAAATCATTAGGTAAATCACTGAGATATCAAAGTCCAGCTACAAGGAATGATTGTGGAAACTATAGCATAAATGATATGATACCACATAGGATTCTTCTAGATTCCTAAAGGGGGATAGAATGTATTTATGAAATATCTCATTAAGTCCAAGAAAATAGAATCCTCCCTAAAAGCTTTTTTTTCAGTTTTTAGAAGAGATAGGATTTCCGTTATCAGATTTTGAGTAACATATAAGCATGTTTCCTTCCTTCTAGTATCAGCATAAAGCAAACTTTCAGCAGTGGTGTCAGGAGTGCTGATGACTGTGTGCAGAACCAGAGTCATAGTTCAGAATATAGGAGCTGGCAGGCAGGTAGCATTGGAGAAGCTACCTGCTTGTCTTCCCAGAGAAGTTCAGTAGGCTATGAAAAAGGTTTACTTGGCTGATAGCAATAACATATGCTTGTATAGCATGGAGATAGGTTAAAACTGATGCTCAGTGAACTCTGAAATAGCATATAGTGTGTTGTGGGAAAAAAATGGTCTTTGCAGATCTTGCAGTTGTTTGTATTTTAAAACTGTACTTGTTTAGTAGTTTGGGTGAGTGAATAAGAACTAGGCATTAACAGAGCTTCCATTCCCACTCAGTAGTTAAGAAGCTGGGGCTGATGCTGTATCTATGCTTGTGAGTGACCAAAGCCCTGCACTGAAACTGGAACTGTCCTTCTTGCAATATCTGTTCTGTGTTGTATAAATAAATAAGCATCCATCAAGACAACAACTAGTACCCAAATACTAGATGAGCTAGACACATTTTTTCCCTCTGTAACATCCTGTGCAACTGGAAAACTAGAGACATATCCATATCTGGCATCCTGTGTGCCAGTGGTTGACTCTGATTCATATCCTTGTCTTTGCTCAGTCAGAAACAGAGCCATGCTGTCTTCTAGGTATATGATTTAATTAATGTACTGTGTGATTATTCTGCTACTGGAATTCTTCCATTTTCCATAAAATATGTAAACAGAGAAAAGACAAGTGACACTGTCAGCAATGGTGAGAAAGTTTGCCTGGAAACTGTGAAAGATTAATTATTTATTCAAGTCAGTAGAGTTTCAATAGGAGACTTGAGAAGAACTCTCTTTCTCTCTCTCTCTCCTTCTCTCTCTCTCTCTCTCACTCTGTCTCTCTTTCTAAATCAAGAGAAATTCAGGTACTGTAGAGAAATTCAGTTTCATATCCCTCAGGAAATGAGAGACGTACTGTTGATCAGGTTGCTCTAACCCAGCAAAGAAGCAGTACTCAAATGCTCCACCCAAATTGCCTTTCCTCTTTTTTTTTTTTTTTTTTCTTTGATTTGTAAGAAATGTTTGTGCTGACCAAAATAGTTTTTGGAGTGTGGAACTGTCTTTTCAAGGAAAAAACATGGCTCCATACACCACTACAACTTTTTTTCTTTTTTTTTTCCTTTTCCTTTCTCCCACTCAGCCCTGAAGACCTTCTTGCAGATAGGTTTGCCTCCTCATTTCAGAACTCATCTTTAAACCTGCTGCTGCTGCCCACTCCTCTTCCACCCACACAAAATATACTCAGAATTGGCTTAGTTAAAATTCTAATCTGTTAACATATTTGCTATATGGTTTAGCAACAAATACGTTTAACTGAAATAGGTTAGCCTAACAGAGCACATTTTTAGCTTCAGGTTATCTACAACAAGTCAACACCACGGGGTAATAAGTGATTTCTGTGAGTTCAGTTGATAAAGGAGAAAAAGAGGACACAGTGTGAAAACTATTCTAAGTAATTGAAGAACAGAATTCCAGGAACTGCAAAAGAGGTCAAGGATAATGTTTTATGTATAGCCTAAATTGGATGCAAATATTAAAGACCATTATTTAACTGTGCTATACAAGGAGCATTTTTTTTTCTATTCCATTTGATGAAAAATTTTAGAAAAGAGGCAGTGAATATGTACGTTCAATATTTTAGTAATTCTCAGCCTAGAAGAACTTCATTTATATTTCTGGAATACTTCGGCATACTATCAAAAAAGGACTTTATTATAGTGAAGGGAAATCAGAAAGCACAGAGAAAACTGAAAACTGAAAGTGAGTGGTTGAAAGTGAGTGGTTAGGAAAGATTAAGACTGCTGGCCTAAGTAAAAGCTAGTGGCAAATGCTGGCACACTACACAGATTTGCAGACAATATTTCCTCAAAAAGAATAAAGGAATAAAGGAATAAAATAGAGAAAAAGAAAGGTTAAGAAAATCACTCAGAGTGAAAGTTGTTAAGTTGCTCTGTATTGTTGCTCAGTATGACCTTCAGTCAGTACCCTAACTTTGAAAAGTGTTAACATTATTGTCTAAAGCCTTAAAAGTGTCTAAAGTTCAGGACAAAACAGGAGTTTAAACATGATTTGGAATATTTCACATAATGCAATAGCAATTCAAGCTCTGGTACTACACTTGTATGTGGCAATTTCACCTTTTGCACAGCCTTGCTTCCTCCCAAGCATTGGTCACCTGCAGAGTATGGGGCACATGAGCAGATGTGCCTCACTGCAGTATCTCAGAATATCCTAGTTCAAGTGTTGGAAGCAGTCTAAGCATGGTGCCCTCTTCAAAGTATTGCAACGCTCCCAACAGAGAGTATACTGCTTAGATATAACCTGCAACTACTTAGTCCATTCTGAGTTCCTTGCTACTACAATGCCTCTCAACTAATGGTCAAAATGACTAATGGTCAAAATGACCAATGGTCAAAAGTTCTAATGGCAATGACTAACTTAAACTTTGCATTGCCCTGCAGTGCAGCCACACCTTCAGATCCAGAGATATTTCCAAGATCAGAAAGCAGTACCTAATTTTACTCATTTCAAATGAGAACCTAGAGCTTTCAGCAAGAAAGTTTCATTTGCTTCATTTTTTTCCTCTTGAATTTTTCACGGTGCCCAGTACCATAAAAATAGACTCTATGTCCCTGAAAAGAAAGTCACAGGAACATAGCAGACAAATCATGGTAAATAATAGGTATATGTCAAAGAATCACAAAGAATCAGACAAAAATAAAAGATAGCATTAGCTTCATCTGAAAATCAGAATATAGCACAGGAAGGGATTAAAGAAGTTTGTTTATTGTCTATGGCATGCTTGAAATAATTCTTCTTTAGTGAGAACAGAAATAACAGATTTAACAGATACACACACACATACATAGACATATAGCAATTATTTTTAAAAGTGTGAATGAATCAAAAATAAAAATGCCTTATATAACAAGTGTATTTTAGGAGTGAAAAATATTTATGAAACTATGAAAACACTGTGATTATTCACTGTATTTTTTAATATAAAATTGTATATGACTGACTACTGACTTTAAAAAAAAAAAAAAAGGAGTTATTATAGCTTATCCTAGCTGTCCAGTTAAGCTAGTTATTTGCTTACTGCTTGTGGTGAATGGTTAGTGGCTAAGCTCAAAAAGAGCAACAGCCTGAAGATACCCTGATCCTCTTTATAGTTCAGGGTAAGGGTCCCTGTGATTGGAACTCTACAGGGTTGTATTCTGAATTGCTCTTTTAGTTTAAATCCTCTGTAAAGGATAGAATCACTGAATTCATTCAGGCTGTTGGTCAGCAAGGCTTCACCAGACTTTTTATATTTTTCGTCTGTTTACCTCTGCATCCCTTCTTATAGCTCCCCTACAAAAGCCAATAATGTACCTTTTAAATATTCTCATGTGGTGAAGGATATATTTATATTTGTTTGCTGCAAAAGTACGGCTAATGTTGGGGTAAACTGAACAACTGTTACTGAGCAGGGCTCCCCTTTTAGTAATGTGGCATAGCTATAAAACTTCAGTATTCCAAAAAAAAAATTGGCTTTCCTTCACATATGAATGGTTTCAAAAGCTGTTACTCCCAATATATAGAGGTAGAGATAATATTAATCCTGCTGAATAAGATTTTGACCCATTTAAATTGTTTTTCTTAAATAACCATTCTCATTTATAATGAAAAAAAAGCCTTTGAATATAGTTTCTTGAAGGCTGTTTCTAACTAACCTAATAAGATATATTTCTGCACAGAAAGTTAAATCAACATTTTCTTATTATATTGATTTTCCACTTACAGTAACTGCAAAGTTTTTCAGGCCTCCTAAAAAAGAAAAGAGATCAAAGTAATCCATTTTTTATAACCTAGTGAATATAACATTTTCAGCATTGAGTTGTTCATCATGAAAAATCAGAGTCTATAACTTTTAAAATCAGGCTGACAATAGACTCCAATGTGCAGATACTGCACTTCTTAATATTTAAAATCATTAAGTTCTTGGCATCTGTGTTTTGCACGCTTATTTACCTTCACAGCAGTTCCATTTTGAAACATTCCATCCAAATAAGGACCTAAAGACAGTATCATCAACAGAGCTTGATAAGTTAGGCAAGGTGTTCTTCATGGCATTTTCTCCAAGAATAAGTAAATAGGCGATGGGAATAACTACATCCAACTTCCATTATTGTGTCAGTACGCACACCTACATTGACAAAGCCCTTCACAGAGGACTACTAAAATTACCTCTGCAGGCCTATACATATTAAAATAATTAATCTTGATTCTAGTATGCTCTGAAAAAAAAGCACTATGAAAGCCATATGTACAGGTGTAAATGCTACTCTGAGAAAAAAAAAAAAAAAAATCCATTACAAAAAAACAGCAGGGCAGAAAACTTCCTGCAGAAAATGATTTAATGACTCAAAAGACAAAGTGAGTACTTTCTTTGTAGAGAATCATGCAATCCATAACTTTCCAATAGCACCACAAATAACTTTCAGACTGCTGTACATGACAGCTGAAGCTGAATTGCCTGGAGAGCTCAACAGGTCATTGTTATAATGTTAGCCCAGATCTGTTGCCTGAACAAATTGCCCCAAGATAGTTCTTCACAACAGAGGAACAAAATGACTCTCATGTTCTTCTCTTTCACCAGCTCAGGACTATAAATCAAACTGTTTGGAGATACTCTTCTTCAATAGCTTGTACCCCAATAGTTTGAAGTAGAGTCATTTAAACTACACCAACGATAAAACCTTTCAGACAGCTTTATCTTCCACACGCTATGTTTCAAATATAGAAGCACCTCTCTTTTGAGGCATGTCCCATAAGAAACCACAAATCTCTACCTATAGAAATAAGAAAGCGATAATGGAGCTTTGCCTGGTTATTTTTAAGAAATCCTAACTAGTACCATAACCAGGGAGTTACAATCTAGATGATCTTTATTGAAATAAAATAATGAGATTTAACACAATATGAATTTAATCCTAAATACCATCAATGTCACGCCGTCAGCAATTGAAATGCTTTAACTGAAAATTGTTGCATTTGATTGAAGGCTCTATCATGCAAAGAGAGGAAAGAGGTCACTGTGGACCTTGAGGGAATCTATTCTTACAGAAATCTTAATTTTGTTCCCAACCTCTGGGAAGCAAAAATAATGAATTATCTCGCTCAGAGATGTAAGAGGTGCACCAGTCACACGCTGACATCCTTGCAGTTCGTATTACCTCATCTACCTACAGGAAATATTTAGCTAAAATAGCAATACCAATCAAGACAACTTCAGTGGGACTGCTGATACTCTGGCCCAGAAAAAGTGGTACATCATGTTCCACTGCTTGTTTCAATAGGATGATGGAAGAATGAGAGTTTGCATGTGTAAGTGTAAAACAGTAAGTCTTACAGAGTATGGAGGCAGTAAAATGAGGTAGAGGAGAAAGACATAAATTCTTTTACTAAGGCCCCTCCAAGTCAGCTACTTAGAGTAGCTTGTAAATGCGTTTGAGCCTGTCTGGTTTTGGATGACAAAAATATTCGCTCATCCAGACTCAGACTGCATCTGCAAATCCAGGCAGCAACATGGCGCAAAACGAAAGTGATCCCAAACTCTGCAACACAGTTTCAGCCAGTTTCAGCTCTTAGGCCAGCTGGCCTTGGAGCGTGATCATGCCAACCCAAAAGCTTCACTCCCTGCTTGTCTTATGCCTGTTGTCTGCAGGCAAATGTAGTGTGCAATATATTCGGCTGCTTTGACAGCAAAGGGGCTATGGTTGCTGGCTCCTGGGTGGACTAATGATTTGATCTCTTCGTGCTCCAAAATTTAGAGTTACAGGTATGCAGTCATTTGAAAATAAGTACAACTTTCCACATTTACAAATGCCTTCTAAAAGCCCTGGTTAGTGCAAGACAAAAACCCTCCAAAATAGCAGTCCTGGCCTGCACTTACAGGACACATCATGACATAGTCAGGACTAGCTGTCATTAAGGATGCTTGCTAGCATACTCTCTGCCTGCAGAAGAGACACTTGAAAACACTCCACTGGAAACCTAAGCTGTCTATGCCACTATGTAGTGCACAAACTTTTGCAGAACCATTGAGATGTGCAGAGGGTTTGATATAAGTCCAAAATGTTTTTTTGCTAAGTTGAATGTTGATAGGAGAAACAGTTTTCTGACTCTGCTTATAGATGGCCTAGGACATCACAAATACTTTCTTCGTGTCTTCCTTCTTTCCATTCTTTGCTTTTTGATCACAATTTCCATCCCATCGGCTCACCTTTTAGATCTCCTAGGAAAACAGTCATAACTAAGAAAACAACATATACAGCTTAGAGATTAGAAGAGAATGTATGTTGTGTTGAAGAGGCACAAGCACTTGAAAAATAGATCATTAACTTAAAAAATTTCTCAAAAAAGCCTCTCAAAAGAGTTAGCCAAAGTTTATAATAAGACCAATCAATTTCCAAGGAAAAGATAGCATAGATCAGAAGACAAAATCAATGAATATTCTGTAGGAAAATGTGTAAAGGTTATGTGATGAAGAACTAAGTCAAAACTGTATTTATATGAAAATATTTCCCTTGATATTATCAGGCAAGATGAAGACCATGTAAATTACTTTTATGTAGCCCATATGTCTATCTCTAGAGAAACTAATTCCTTTGTGAACTTTCTTTGGTGTTCCATTTCCTTATGAGCAGAAATGAGAATACGGTGAAAAGAAAAATTATATAGCTATAACTTTCAAACAACTATGAGTATACCAATCTCAATCTTACTAAAACTTGACAATTAGTCTGGAGGGAACCACCCCCAAACTGTAAAAAGCCTAACTTGTGAAAAGAAGGAAAAAAAGACTAAAGACTGAGAAAATATAAATAATTTTAAATTGGAAAAAACGGCTTTTCAGTTGGCATAAAATACTCACTTTATTTTCTGTCAGTTTAGAAAATTAATATTTTAATATATTACCTTTTGTTTTCATTTTTAATTTTAAGTATGTTGTTCATTTCTCTCCTTGTTTGTATTTCTGTTTATTGCTCCTTTCTAAAAATACATTGGCAATAAATTTTTGTAAATGTGTAAGTTACATTTTAAATGAGTGGGGCTTTTTTTCTGTAAGTTTTTCTAGCTTTATCCTGGTAAATCATAAGGTCCATTCTGAATTTTCTAAGTAGAAGTGTTAGCCTATACTTTTCACCATAATACTAGCGTTTACTGTATGTCTTCTTCCTAGCAGGATCGTGTATGCTTAATTTTTGCTTTCAAGCAGACTCTTTTAACAACTTTTTTTTTTTTTTTTTTCTATTCTGGATTAACCCAGAACATCTCCCTTAATGCAAATATATTACAAAAAGAATATCACTATTAAGTGCAAACTGCACAGCTACAGAAGCTAGCTTTGAACTCAGTGACAGTGGAGGACAATAGTTAAGGTAAACAGCATTTTTTTTTTGTTTTAAAGCACATGAAGGTCATGTAAATCTTGTCAGGTTACTCCACTGAGTATTGTAGCTACGCATTAGTTTTCAGGGCCCTGGAGTTTCAGCTAGTCATTTATTATTCTTTACAGAATGCATTTCACAGTTATTAAGACTGTCTAGCTGAGAAAGATCACGATCACCTGAATTGGAAGCTAACCGAATGACTGCAACTTAAAATAGTGATGAGTGGCAGTAAACAGAACTGAGGGAAGATATGAAGGCTGTAGTGCCTGAGGTGCCTTTAGGATTGGTATCATTTAACGTGCTCAGCAGAAGTTAAGATATGTATAAAAAGAATGATAATGAAATTTGAAGACGTAAATTAAGAATCAAGAACAGTTGAATAACAAGAATGGACAATACATTTCCTGTGGGTGACGAAGTTAATAACCTGTGCCGAAACCTGACTTTTAGCAAATCCTCAGCAGAGTGTATTGCATGGTAGAGGAACTCTATTTTTGTATCAGACACAAGTTCTGATAGTTGCACCAAAAAAAAAAAAAAAAAAAAAAAAAGAAAAAAGAGAGAAGAATGACACCAACTACTGTGATTTGAAAACTTTTATGATGAACTTCAGGATGGCAGAATTTTAGGTGCTTGAAAACTGGCTAAGATCAGAAAGTTTAGGAACCTACTCAAAACAATCAAACAAGTCCTCCCCAACACAAATGAAACTCTTACTCTTTCATTTTTGTGGTTTATCCAATGCTTGTGTTACTTTTTTTCCCAACATGCTTTCCTCAAACCTTGAAAAATAGTCAATAGTAAGCAGTACCACAGGTATTCCCAGATGATTTTCAAAAGTGGTCCGATATAGCATTTATATTTGATTTCGCATTGTATGGTGTCCTGACATCCACGTTGAAAAAGAAAACTCAGAATAACTGGGACAATGATACTGAACATTTTTTCAGTTGTTGCTGTGATTTGTGATGAAGAACAATAAGCAGTAGGACTATGAAGTTGCAGTTCACAACAGTGCTACTAGATAAGAGCACACATAATATTCATTCATCTTGTCTGGGCTGGACTTAAGCTAAATGGTTTTCATTTTTCATGAATTCACAGATAGATATTTAGAAAAGAAATCTTAAAAATCATTCTTTCAAAAAATAAAAAAGAACATAACATCTTTTATCAGTATTATAGATATGATCCTGACATTATGGATGTTTTACATAGCAGATGAATGTGTGGGGGAATGATTTGCACATGGAATTACTCTTCAGGGAGTTAAGGGTGTCTCTCTCTAAAGCTCTCTGTGGCATTTGTACAGAAACATCACTAACAAGAAATGCAGATTAGGCTTCCAAGGGTGAGAGAAGAGCTAATCAGATAAGATACTTCTGAGACGGTGCACAGTAGTTCATCCTGTTCTGCACAGAATTTTATTTTTTTTAGCTCTAGATTCTTGAAATGACATTATGACTGAGCCACATTTCAAATTAACATTACGCTTATCTTGAAACTACAATTCTTCTTCAATATTAGGCTAGCAAGATTCATCAGGATATGAACTTAAAATGTGGGAACATTCATACCAGTTCAAAACAAGGTTCTTCTACCCCAACATCCTATTCAGGAATAATATTTAGCTACAAAAAGAGAGAGCAAGGGGGAAAAAAAGTAGGTCTTTCATTGATACAGGCTTCTGGTATCCAGCAACCTGAAGCTTAGGAACTTCCTCAGCCACAGATAACTTTTGAGTAAATAATCTACACTAGACATTCAGTCATGCCTCTAGCTGTGACTGTAAAGTCCCTAAACCCAGTATAAAATGCATATGGATTTCAGAATTTTTAAAATGGCATGTAATACCACAAAAGAAGAGAATTTCATAAGCTGATTCGTTTTTATTTGTATTTTTGTGTCACATATATGTAGTGAAGAGGGTTTTTTTTTTTTTTTTTGTAGCAGATTTGAGGAAAGGCCTGAATCATTTTGTACCTTCACAAGCACAGCTAAGGACCACCCCCCCAATAACAGAATATTGAGGAACTCCCACATACCATTAATTTTTTTCCACTTCTACATCCGCTAAGGAAAGACGGGACAGATATTTCACTTATGCTACTTATGGGCTTTGTGGAATCACAGTGGTGATATTGCAACTTACAGCAATTTTTCATAAGCTTTTACTTGCACAATGAGGGAGCATTTTAGTCTTACTCTGTCCAGGATCAGCATGAGAAAATGTTACCGCCTTCCTAGTTTATAAAAGCCAATGTTGTATTGATAATTTTTGATACTGTTCCATCATCAGGTGTTCAGATGTTATAATGTGGGGGAATTAATTTTATTTTTAGGATTTTTTAGAGGGATTTATATGAGATTTACAGTTGTAGTGTTCTCTAGTTACCTGCTTCTGAATTATAATTGGAAAATATAGTGAAAATCCATATAGGGTCAGTTTTTGGGATATTTCTGCTGTTTCTTCTTTTTTTTTCACAGTTGCCTCATAAAAAATAAAAATAAAAAAATACATAGGGACCTTGAAAGACTTACTGATATGAAAGTTATAGCACAGATATGAGATTAGAGCACCAATGGTGTAAATTAGCTTGATACCACCACTTCCTGCAAAAGAGAAGCGAGCCCAATTTAATTGCAATAGCTTTTCCGAGACATTTCAATTTCCAGCAGTCTTTTCCAGTTCTCTATCTGGCATGACCCTTTTTAACTTTTTTGAAATATTTTGATGAGGAGGGTGAAAAAAAAAGTGGGGGAAAAAATAGAAAAAGAGTCTTTTTATGTTGTTGTTTACTGCAAAATAATAATAATCTTTAAGAAGTGGGTTGGCGCTCGCAGTGCTTCCTGAGCCGCGGGGACTTCACGTTTGTTTCCGCAGCGCGGGAGGCAGGGACAGTGTGGAGGGGAGACCGGGCCGGCAGGCAGGGGGTCCCGGCCGCCCGCAGCCTGGCCGGGGAGGCTTCCCACTGCGGGGCTGCCCGGGCTCCTGCTGCCGTCGCCGCCCCGCCAGAGGGGTGTTTTCACTCCCTGCCCCATCAAAGCTCCCTCTGTTATTGAAATATGAGGCTGCTTCCTCTCCAGCGGAGGCCGCAGGCTCGAGGCGGGTATAAATGGGCCTATATATTCTCCCCGGGGTTATAAAGAATCGTTTCTTTGTTCAGCAGGGAGGGCAAGCGCCCCGGCCCTGCTCCCCACCCATGTTATTTTGGGGGTGTCCATACTTGTCCGTGGCCATGCCAGGCCTTGAGGCCACCTGTGTCCTTGGGTACCCCCAAGATGTGCCGCATATGTGGTCCAGGAAATGGGATTGCCCTGAGTGCTGAAATACACGCCCACATTTAGACATGCATGCACGTGCGAACACATGCACACCCACACCCCACTGAGGCATGACAGAAACCTCCTCGGTCCTGACACCCGCTCCTGTCCCACCTAGCGCATCCTTGGTCCAGAGTCTGCTATGCAGAAGCAAAAAGGGATACTCAGGATCAGGACCAAAATCAAGATGCAACTCCTGAATTCCAATCCAGGCAGGGAAAAGCCATGTCCAACATAAGGCATGGGCTCTTACTGCAGCAAAAATGTCCCATTTCTGGTGCAGTTTGGGGATGAATCACTGGAGATCCAGCTGCCAGCTGTAGCCTTCCATCCCCTAAAACTCTAAATGAGGTGACTTTAGCCATCCTTACCAATATCTTCTACACTTAATCCCTGTACACTGTGTGTGCTTTAACTGGCCACAATCACCCTGAGTTGATACCTTTGTATTTCTAGGCAGAGTCCTACAAAATTGACCTTTTTCAGCAGGATCTATCGCGAAGGGCTTGGTTGCATGCAGCAGTGGCTGACCCTTGTTTGAAGAATCTGGTAAAAACAACGACTTCAGACATGTTTTTGCACCAGGATGTACTGGGCTCTGGCATTTCCTGATCAAGTAGGATTGATGAGCTGCAGTCTCTTTTGATGGTGCAGACTGAGAGTTTGACATCCACAATGACAAAAGCTAGCGAGGTTCAAGCTGAAAAATGAAGCTGGACAGTTGCAGTTGTTGTGACACCATTACACTGTACTGTGTAGTATTTGAGGAAGGGAAGAAAAGAATAAAATGAGTCCACAACACCAAGTTGCCTGGGTTACGTGTGTTTTCTAATCTACTTGAATGAGGGAGGAAACAGGCACACATTTTCTAGTGCTATTGGAGAGGAAGTTCCAAGAATTGGGCTTTTGTCTTTTTTATTTTTTCTCAATTCAAGGAGGAGCAGCTATGTTTTCAATGACTATAACATTAGTTAGGCTCTAATTTGCCAGGCTGTAACACACATCAAGCCTGTGTATTTTTTTTTAATTTAATTTTAATTTTTGTTTTTGGTTTGTTTTTCTAGACAATGGTCACATGTAGAGACACAACAATGGTGACACCTTTTGTCTGCTGTTGTCAGAGTCAAGGTTTAATGTTTATGCTTCACATACTATGAAACTCAGAGGTTTAAGGCCAAAAAATGCATAGATTAACAGACTCTCTGTGGAGGAGGGGGGGCATGCTTCCTGACGTGAAATGTGCCAGAATCCAGATATTCTTGATGGTGGAGGAACCATTTGGTATTTAGAAATTTCAGTATAAAGACTTGGGGCCAACATTTGCCTGGTTTTAAGGTTTTTACTCTGTGGGTAAAGGAGTGACCAGTATTTGGGGTGTAATAAGAGAACCCAAACTTGTTTCCTGGATTGATAATTCAAT
>VZSV01000168.1:1476932-1633211 GCA_013398735.1 Nothocercus julius | reverse complement strand
AACGGGGTGGGGTGGCTATTTTCTCCTCTCGTTGCTGGGGACTGAAGGGAAAAGCCGTCGAGCTGTAATTAAGGCATCTCGGGGACGTACTTAACTTCTGACGTGTCGCCTTCCTTCTGCCCGCAGCGAGAAAGTAGCTCGCTCGGCCCCGAATCGGGTCCGCCACCGCTCCGAGCCACAAAGGGACAGTCGCGACATAGGCAGGCGCGCCGCGATTCGAGGTGAGCACCCAAAGCTTCCGCGGCGGCGCCCGGCTCTCCGCACTCCTACACGGGCGGGGAGTTGTGAGAGCATCTTAACTTTGGAGCTCTTCACAAGGTAAAAGCAAACAGCCTCCCACCCACCACTAAACTTCTGGGAGAGGATTTTTTGCTCCTTTCTTTCGTTACATGGGATGAGAGACCCAGGGAACAAGGGCTGGGTCATCAGCTCCAGGGCTGTGCTGAAGGGTTTTCCAGCGATCCAACTTGGCGACAAAAGAGGGGTGAGGGGGAAAGACGGATTGTGAAACTAACTTCGATGTATTTGACTTTAAGTGCTCCCTGTTACCAAAGGAGAGATCATATTGCAGATTCGGTCTGCAATAAAAAAGTTCTGTACCTCAGATCTATGGCTTCCTCCTATGGGATTACACATTTCACAGATTCTTCTTTCTTGAGGGATTTCTCCATCTGTTAGAAACTTTTAGAATTTTTTGTAACGTAAGAAAAGGAGGACAAAAGACTGAGCAAGAACTTGAAGGGCTAGGATTGGATTCTCATAAAGCATGGACAATCCAGTTAGAAGGGAAATTATTTTGATAATATGCGACAAATTATATGCTGATGTCACATATTTTTTTTTATTGTCAAAGAAAACCTGAATAATATTTGGCATAGATTTCTTTATCATCTCAACTCAGCAAGAAAATTGCGATGCCATAGCATTTTGAACATATAACAATGTTAACTGGTCTGCAGCTATGATAACCATGTAGTTCATTTGCTGTTTGTTTGCTTTTTAGTTGAACATAGAGAAAGGTGTCATTTGAAATGTGTCTATTTGTGTGGTAGGTTCAGATATAAACAATTTGAATGAGGTTGCATTAAGGTTGTTTATTGGTTTTTATTTGGATATCCCTGGAGGGGGTTCATTATTGATAGGGACTTTTGGGGGAGAAAATGAATGTTGCAATATATGTTGCTGTGAGGTGTCATGAACTCATGTAACTGCTTAAGGAGTCTCTGGGAACCTGGCAATGTGCACCAGAGAATCATGTGAATTATTCGTGTATTGTATTAATGGTTACTAAGGCTACTTCACTGCCTGCATGTGGAAATAAGCTGTCTAGAAAGATTTCCATTGTTCTGTTAGGAAAACATTGTTAGGAATATGTATGATGTGTTAGTTCAAAACATCAATGCGGGGAGGCTGTGTAACTATAGATACATATCCTCTCAATAAGCTCTGTTTCCAGAGCATGAGTATTTTCAGCACGTGGAGGTATGTATTGTGAACAGGGAAGTTATTATCAGCTCCTATGGGGGGGGAACCAGGACTCAGTAGTCTTGTGTCACGGAATGTCATATGGAGTGCCAAATCCTCATGCTACAAAGAGACAGCTGATGCTTTGCCTGTTTTTTTCATATCTGAAGGAGGCAGATCTTTAACTCCTGTAAAGCATAGCTAAGTGGAGTTACTCTGAATGCCTTATCCAATACTCTAAACTGTATGTGCTTACCTGTATTGAGTACTCCAGTAACCAGGGAAAGGAAAGAAATAAAGCAGGAAGGAACGAAAAGAAAGTAAGATAATTTCATGGTGCTTTTCAAACAAAATGCAGTTCAAACAAAATGAGAAAAATAATTTTGTAGAGAGCAATTATTTCAAGTTAAATAGGTAATAAAAATGTCAATGGAATAGTCAGGACACTGTAGGTCTGCACTGAAAATGTACCAAAAGGTGTCTTCATAAGAAAATCCCTAAGTGTCTAAGCAGATTCTAATGAGAAAAAGACCCCTCCTCCCCGCAAATGTTTTTATGAAGTGAAGTATTAACTATAGCAATGTCCTAGTTAGAAACTTGACTGACAGGGTAATTCAACAGGTTTCCACAGCAAAGCATCCCTTCATTATATATCTAATGAGTTCAGTTTCTTTTCATTTGCTGTTAGTATGGTTAAAATAGCTAGTAGCTGTATTAGAAAAAAAAATCACTAAGGTAGTACAAAGGCATGGATTTTTGGAGAAGAGGTTTCAGGAAAGAGTGGAGGCTTTGTGTGCCATGCTGTAGTGCAGTTTTGTTTTTAAGGTTTGTTATCAGGCATTTTCCATTGCATTGAGACTTCACAAGTCTCTCTGATTTTATGTAAAAATGACTGAATGAAATACTGTTGTCCACTATTTGTCACAGTCTCGGCTTTGGAACCAATATCAATACTTACTTAATCAAGTCACTTAACCTCTCAATAAAAGTCAGGAAATAATATTGACTAAGCTTTAGAAAGTGTTTTGAGAGCTTCAGGTGATGAGTAACTTTGCAATTGCTTATATTTAAATATATTCAAAAATTTCCAATTCACTGCAAGGATTAAAAAGTCAAGACAGAAGTTAATAATTTTGCTTTTCATTCACCTTTACATTAAAGTTATGGTTAAACTATCCTTGGATTGAAATACTTTGCATTTCTGTGTTTCGTGGTAAACCTGGCAGTGTGTTTCATTATTTAAAGTTTCCTGCAAATTGAAAGTACATTTTGGGGAAAAGAAAAGTCATTTTCATATTACAAGCATCTTCTGTTGCTTGTGAGGAAGTATTAGACATTCTGTCTCCACTGTTAGTAACTGTAGGGTACAGTACTGCACTTGAAAAGGTACCTTGTAATTTGCAGGTAACAAAATGTTCTTTGGGGCAAAAAAAAAAAAAAGTCTGCATATGCTTAGGATTTCAATCAATAGCATTGAAGGAGGATTAGAGGAAACAGCTGGCTAAACAAATATTAGGTGTAGAGTAGATGCAGTGGTATAAATTAATAATGCAGTTCTTTATCTTCTCTATGAATGGGAGGTTTTGTGGAGATAAGATGACCTAAACATGGTCACTTCATGCCACCTAGTGGATATTACAAATAGTTTTTCAAAAGTTTTTTTTCTTTAATTCTAAACATCTGTTACTAATCCAGGTGCAACTTCTCTATAAAAGGTCAGCTTTATTCTGTTTTACCATTAAAAGGTATAAGCTATCTTTTTCTTTTTTTTTTTCTTTTTTTTAGCTTAGATCTTTAGGGGAGGTTTCTTTCTATTAGAGGTGGTAAAAAGCAGTTCAGTTTTTATTTGACATATTTTTTTCACCAATATCTGTTTCCAAAAGCTTGTTAAATCATTATGTAGCACATATCCACAAAATAATACGTAGTTTGGCATTACTGATCAGCTACTGAGAAAGCGAAGGGATTTTTGTACAAACACTATGGCAGGAGAGAAGATATGTTCAGCAGTAAAGACTTTAAAGCAACCACGGCTTCCAAAACGCCGTTGTCACAGAGGATGTCCCATGGTTAAACTATTTTCTTTCTTTTCTTTTCTTTCTTTTTTTTTTTTTTTTGTCCCTGAATATCTTGTCAATGCTAGTCATAGACAAAGAAATTGTCAAATTATTTCTGATGGCTAATAAAAGGTCACAAACCCTATCCATCTTCCTTTTCTGTGTGTGTCATCTCTCCCCGCCTCCCTTGGACCTCACACACGTATCTTCGGGACTGTGCTTTCTCTTCACTGGGGAAAGGCAGATTGTTTTCTGGTCTGCCAGGCTATTTATTCAGTAGTAGATCTTTAGATGATGTCAGTCCTCATAGCTCTAAAAGGAAGCCAATGAGATGACAGGAATTTAAGCAGGCCTACATCAGTCTGGATGTGTTCTGTGACTCCTTTTATACTATGGGACCAGCTATGTGCTCCCTTTTTCTAAGCTTCGGAACTCCTCCATCATCAGAGCTCCCACTAAGGGCCTGTCACTTGTATACCTAAATCCAGCAATGGAGCTGCACATTAAATCTCAGAGGCTAAAGGAGCAAATAGATACTAAAAGACCTTGCAAAATCAAGCTCTCCGTGGTTTGACAACTCCTGATTTTCATCATTGTCTGAGCAGTAAATCAAATGGCAGCACTACACTTAACAGAACAAACTATTTCCATGTCCTCCTTCTCTAGCTTTGAAAACACATTCTTTGTTTCCTTTTAATTAGTACAACACAGAGGAAATCTTGAACATAATCAATGGCTCTGAAGACAAACATTTTAAAGATGCATTAAGAAATCACAGAGCAGTAATCAGTCTGAAGACTGCACAAAATAGTTTGAAAACTTCTCAAGTGTTACATGAAATATGATCACAGGAGGTTGTTAACATGATGCATGAGTTAATGACTAAAATGAGAAGAAACTCTGCTTTCCCATTCATCAGGCAAAGTTTACAAATGAAAGTCTAGGAAGGTAAAATGCCACAGCTGCAAATGGGCTAATTGATTTGATGCTGTGCTTCATAGGTAGCTACCTTTTATTTTAACTTACCCCAGCCTTGAATCATGACCTAGAGGTTCTGCTGATGGGATCTAACTGCAGCTGCAATGCTGGGAGTCTTTGCAAGGTCACTGAGCCTCTCTCCCATAAGCAAGCTTTCCATGAGCAGCACATCAAGCCATAGCCAATCCTAGAGCAGGGCTCAGGTAGCAACAAAATCCACATCATTAATTGTCTGGCATAATAGAAATAAAGTCGTGAGAACAGAAGAATGTCACTAGATATTTGCCTTGTGCTTCAAAAAATGTCATCTTGGCATTTGTCTAATAGCAGAAGACAATTATCTTGAGACAGCTTTTCATTAATAATATCGCCTAATTATTTTAAATGCTTAACGTGTACGAGGACCGTATGGGCATTGGAGACAGGTTAGATTAGAAATATGTTTGGCAGAAATTTAAGCAGCAGAAAGCAAATGTTTCAAACTGATGCAGAGGGAGAAAAAAAAAAAAAAAAGAGTTTTTTAGAGGTAGTTTGAATTTGGGTTTGATCCCAAATCAAACTTCTTGAATTCTGGTCTGTATTTTTACAGGTAAATGTATCAGGTAAATCTTTTTTTTTTTTTTTTTTTTTCCTGAATGTGTTATGTTCTGTTAAATTACATGGCTTATCTCGCACTGCCTGGTGATTTGTCCGGTAAGGAGTATCAGTAGGTATTATTGCAATATACTATAATGACATATATTACAAGTAACATTCATTTACATTTAATATTCCTTCCCTACCATAATATCTATATACGTACACAGCAGTGAGCCTACATATTTCTATGCATAGGTGTGTACATATGCCCTTATGCCCTGTTGGAGTGCATAATTTATTTTTTTAGAATCTGATGACTGAAAACCAGTTGTGCTGAATGGCAGCCCTCTGGTAAATTGTATGTTTTAGTACACAGACTATTATCTCTATTGTTTTAAAACTGGCAACTCATTATTCCCTTAGTTAGTGGCTATCACTTCTTAGCACTTGTGCTTTAGAAAATCATACTCACAAAAGAAATGGTGCAATGCCAACATGCTGTTATGGTCTCATCCTACATAACAATGTAAAAGTGTAGCTGCAGCAGGTGAAGGCCATGTGGAAAATCAGCCTGCAGCTAGTATTACCCTGAAGGGAATTTAACCTAGTGGAAGGAGCCCTGAGCAAGCAGATTGAAGGCTGAGCTGAAGGAGCAGATGCATGGACCAGCAGCTCAGACCCAGAAGGAGCCATGGAGCTGCCTGTAAATGCAAGTAGACTGGTGAAGCATGCAAATATAGACTGGATGGACTTAGAAGAAGCAGGACCTGATGAAGAGTAAGCTCACAGGCCCTTGCTCCTCAATTGCCACCACAATTGTACCACAACATAAAAGCAGCTTTACTTATATTAGTAATTCACTGACACCAATAGAAACTCAGATAGGGCTCAGTGAATGAAACTACTCTTCTAGTTGCAGAATGACATGTGTAATTTCTCACATGGCTGATCAAAAAGCAATATATAAAGCACCTACCCAGTAAATGTGTGTGGCTTCATAGACATTAATACCTCACTGATGTCAATAGCATGTTCTTTCAAGCAAGGTTATGCATGTTTACAGCAAGTGGAGGAATCAAGGCCTGCAACTGTGAACTGCATGTGCTATGTGCAGAAATACATGTTTAATGTAGGAAAAAAGAATTCTTTTGTAAAATGATTCCCCAAACATTTCAACTGCAACTGAGCATGCCTTTATCTGTTAATAATTAAGAAAACATGTCACACCCCAAAATTTCTATATAGTGATCATTTCTTTCCACAACCATACTTTCAAGAAAGAAGAAACCTGAGTTATATACAGCATTTAAAAAACAAGTGCTTCAAAATGGAAAAAGCAAGTTCCAAAATTTCCCATTTTGTAGCTGTAGAATATTATTGTGTTGGGCCCAACCAGGAGTTTTATAAGCAGCACGACAGGTAATAACACTGTCTAGGTAGGTGCAGTAGTTACTTCACTGACATTCCAGTGAAATTCCGGGATGTCTGTTTGTGTGTGTTTGTGTAGTGCAGATCATAACAGGGCTGCCACCTTCTGGTAAATGCTTCTGAATTGCCTGAGGTGGTTTCAGCTTGTTTTCCCAAACAGGATGTTGTACATACAGTGATGAGGCTCTGTATTTTTAATTTTGCACCTAGTCTGTAAGACTAGCAAGCACATTGTTGTTATTTTTCAGATATAAAATGTTTCAGGGTTTATAAATGTCTGGAACAAAGTGCCAATTTTTGCCAGATAATTGTCACTTAAGTTACTTTTATAGCTTTGCTTATATAGTTAAAAAAAAATCCTGCATTGGGATTTAGTTTACCTGCCTAGGCAGGTAGGCTGGTACACTTCTATCTTTATTTTGTGTAAGAAAAGAATAAGCCATTAGATTTTTTCAAAAGCAACCTCCACATCTGATCATCTGTACTTTATTATATGTCCCATTCTGATCAAATCAAACAACAAGAAAAGATTTCCAAACCCAGTGGGGCTGTTCCCATAGGATGGAAGAATGACAGTGGCATATTTAACTTCTTCATAAGCAAGCTAGGAAAATATTGTCTTGATGAAACTACTGTAAAACGTTTTCAAAGCTGGTTAGGAAATCAATAGCTCACTGTGAAAGCAGAAGCACATATCAGCTGGGGATTTTCCATGGCTAGCCAGAGTTGGTAATCTTCAATACTTTTAATAGTAACCTGAATAGTGAAATAGAAAATATATATAAGTTGCTAGATGACCCAAAACTGGGAGAGAGGGAAGCATTTTGGAAGCTATGCATACAGGTTGAAATGATCTGCCTAACTGGAGAAAAATCTGAAAAAAAATCATTTTAATAAACACAATATGCAGAACTTAGGCAGAAGTGATCAACTGCAGAAATACAGAATGGGGAACAGCTGGATCAGAGTAGTTCTGGGACACTCAAACAGAACATGAGTCAACAGCTCATTGTTGCAAAAAGAAAACAATACCCAAAGATCTCGTTCCCAGTGTGAGGAAAGTAATAATAAAATAGAAATTAGGAAACATGACTTCAAAGAACTAAAAAACCTGTTGCATTTGGTTAAAGAGGAAGGACATTCTTAAGCATAAAGCAGTGCTGTAAAGTGAATAATCTACTCCCTGTGTCTATGGCAAGTAAAACGAAAAGTAAGAGGTGCATATTGCAGTAAGAAAGATTGGGGAAATAGATTTGTAAATATAAGGATGAGCAAGCTAAGGAATAGGCTGCCTGGAAAATCTGTGTCCCTGTTATTTCAGACTTTAACATCAGGCTAGACCAAGGATGAAGAACGTGATGGCAGTCTCTGTAGCTCTCTGTAAGACAGTTTTTCTACAATTCTAGTAACAGAAAATTTCTTCTGGATGATACTGCTTTTGAATGTTATGACTAGAATCAGTGGTTGTTTCAGCATCTAAACCTCACAGGAGAGTATTTAAAAAAAAATCAAAAGAAATTTGTGAGTTTTCAGGGTTAGTGGCTCGTAACGAGAGCAATTCTTAGTTCCTGAATGTAGCAATTCAAAAACGTGATCTTTGCAGATATGCTTAAGGCCAGTCTAACTTCAGGTCTCATCTGAGTAAATATGCCTTGAGAATTACTTCTTTTTAATCATTTACCTCATATCTGAGTCAGAAGAAGCATCCTCACCTATGCTTGCCACTGCATTTAGTGATTCACTTTGGGTATCAGGTTGATAGAAACTTTAGATTTACAGTATTCTAAGATGGATCACAAGTAGCAAAAATATGCAGGAATATCAGAGATAATGTCACTGGAAAAGAGCACTGTCAAAGAATAATGGTAGTCTATCAGAAAATTAAAGCTACGGCATTTATGAAAAACACCACAAATGTCAAGGGAAAGTATAAACATTTATTTCCAAAGACTTTCAAATTAGCCTTTCAAATCATGTTGTGAGGGTGGTTTATTTTTGGTACATCTGAGGATTGATGCAGATTCTGCTATTTTATCTCAGGGATGTTTGTTCAGGAATGCACCATTATTCAATAACTACTATTTATTTTTGACTTCAGCCTCTTCCTGACATTATATTGGGGAAATGGGATTTTCTTGGTAGATGACAATAGGTTTAAGCAAATCCGTACTTACATTTGTGACTTGCAATGTGTAAAATACTTATCTCAGAAAATATCCTTCCTTCTGCAGACAGTGATATTCATTGATTTATTCTTTTTATTTTATTAATCCAAAAGACTGCAATGGAACTGTAATTTACAGGTTTTATGCATTTTCTTTTTATATTAGTGCCAACTGTGCAATTTATATTGAGTTTCTCACACACAAGTTATAGAAAACCTTTCAGATGTGGTATAATAATGCAACCCACATGTCAGAGACCAAGAGCTTACCCTCACAAAAATATCTAGAGAAGGAGATGGGGATCTCCAATGTAGATGGAAGTCATATTGAAGCTCCTTTGATGCTGAACAGCCATTTTAGCATATATTTTTATATTTCTTAGTATATATTTTTAGTATATATTTTTAAATTTTTTAATCAGATTTGGTTACATGCTAAATGATTAAAGTCATTAGATATCTAAGATCATCAATAAATTTTGGCTGTCTGGGTTCTCCTAAACTAGCAACACTCAGAAAAACTGTAACTTACGGCAAAGGCTCTTTGGGAGTCACAGTCCCATTGCATCTATGTACTTTAGGGAAATTTACAGTTTTCTTTATATTACAGAAGCAAGAATATGCCTCTTCCACAATTAAGGGTTTGCAAGTTCAGCTACAGTGGAATATGCAAATAAATAAGAATGAAAGGGCATTTAAAGACTCTGCTATAGAGTCAACAGCTAAAACTTGTTCTTCCCCAAATTTTCGAGTAGGCATATTATCTTCTTATGAAAAGGCCACTGTTTTGTAGATGTGAAAGCAATGAAAAAAATAAATTCCAGTTCCGTATAGATGCCTAAGTTCTTCCTAGACCTCAGTAAGACCAGTGTAGGTAAGAGGAAACTTATATGAGTTTACCTTAAAAAGAAATTTGTTCATATTTTTCCATCATGGAAGCTTAAATATAACTACACTGGCAGATGCCCTAGAAGGTGTAATGGCCACTCTTTCAATTCTCATAATATTTTGTAGGTTTGTTTTATTAGATCATCAATTTGGGATTCTTAGTATTAGATGAGAATCTTAACTTTCAACAAGAGCCTCTTTGGCTTTTGTACTTGCAATGGAAAGGTTGAATATGAACTGCAGAAGTAAATTAGAGAATCCTTGTTAGTGAGTTTGCTTGTTTGTTTAATCTTGTTTGTGTACTAACTGCATAAGTTGATCTAACAATTCTTGGTATCACTGGGCTCAGCAAGACTGAAAGGGACATGCTCTTCTCAGTGGGGCCAGTGGCAGGAGAAGAGGCAAATGGCTTAGGCTAAAACATGAGAAATTCCATCTGGACATAAGAAAAACTGTTGTACTGTGTGAGTGAAGCTTGTAAAGTTTCTATTTTGATTATATTTAAAATCCAACAGGATGTGGTTCTGGGAAACCTGCTGTAGCTGACCCTGTTGGAGTTCAGGGTTGATCTAGATGATATATGGAAGCCCCTTCCAGCCTCAGTTGTTCTGTGATTTTATCTATGATTTACATTCCCACAGCCAAAGGCACATTTACTGATGTAGCATGTAGACTGATGATACTAATGAGAAAAGAGTCACTGATTTTTGCTGAGGTGGGCTATGGATTATTTCTTGTCTGTTTGGATATATAAAACCACAAGAATAAAAGGGACAAGATATTGCAGAGTGATGACAAACCTGTAATCTAGCAGCATTTTCAGATGCGGTTTAGAGCAGTGTGTACAGTTAGACCTTTACAGCAAAGAAAGTCAACATGCAGAAACTATGAGGCTCATTTACATGTCGTTTCCCAATTGGCTCTTCAATTTTCCACCCAGCAGCCCTTAATTGCTCTTGGCTTTGGCCTTTAATGCAATCCTCCAGCACTAAATGGATCAGCATCTCTAGACTGAGTAAGGAAGCTATGGGTAGGTAATTAATGGTTGATTCAGTGCTAGAAGGGCCTCATGAAGTGTAATCTTTAATCTCAAAATGACTTCAAATATATTCCATGTGGTGTATTGCCTGGGCAGTGAGGAATGAGCCAGCAGATTTGTGTACAATTCTGATCTGTGCTTTCACCCTTCTGAAATGAAATCACCCTAGAAGATAGACAAAGGTTTATGAGCATGAAACAGATATAACTGGGGTAAATTATTACTTGCTGTCTATCGAAGATAAATTTTCTTTTTATTTCTGCAGGAATTTTAGTATGATTACTAGTCAGGCAAATTGTTTGAAATTCTGAAAACAACTCCATGCTGCTTATATCTCTCTGCTACTGAGACTGAGAATTTCTCAGTGCACAATGGATTGTCAACAACAGACTTCTGAAAATCTTTTTTGCCATGTTAAATTTTTGCTGTCTAAAAGGGAGAATTGTAGTTGCTACTCTTGCAGAGAGAATATGACACAATATTAATTTGAGACAACATTCAGGCATCTGAGAATTAATTGCTGTATTTTAATTAATTATTATTTGCATCTGAGAAGAAGGATTGCTGAGTAATTAAGATATTTTATTGTTAAGGTATTTTAGTGTTGCTTGAGAAACACAGTTTCAGTTCTCAATTCATGTGTAAATTCCTGTATGACCTTGAATAAGCCAGGAGCTTCTTAATACCTCTCTTCTCCATCTAGAAACATGGGATGATAGTGCTTCTCTTCTTCACAAGGATATACCTGTGAAGATACAGATATTCACATAGGTAATCTGATAAATTCATGAAGTTGTGGTTGTGCAAACAGTTCAGTTAAGCAAGACATATTGCTACCTCAAGGGCAATGCCATAATATATTTCTTCTTATGACATAGCTCACAAACAGTACATCTGCTTTCATGCAGTCCAGTCTAAATCTGGCTATCTCCAATGGGTTTGGGAGGGATTTTAATGAAGGGATTCCAGAATATCTGCATAGAGAGTGCATATACATCATGCCTCACTGCTCAGCTGGTTCCCGTGTAGTTGTCTTCATACTAAACTCACATTTCTACAGGGATTTATGAGCCAAGATACAGCATTGAATTATAGCAAGCTAATCACTGAACCCAAAATAGCAAGTTCTCTAAAAGCTGGAAAAGTTCTTAGTACTCGTGTTACTTAGAGGCTTCATCACCTACAGTGTATCACATAGCCATAAGGTAGAGATACTTGTACAAAAAAGACTAAAAAAGGCAAAGAGATGAAATGGCAGTTTAGATACAGAGAAGAATTTAGATAGATGCATCTTGAGAGCAGAGAGAATTATGCAATTAAAAAAAAAAAAAAAAAAAAGTCATATTCTGCCCCAGAAACTTTTCAATTCACTTTTAGACAAAACACAGAAAATTGCAGAGAGAAGATGGGAAACAAAAAGAAAACAGAAACGCACACTGTTAGTCATTTTAGATTGTACATATTTGAGTGATCAAAGTTAAAATTTAAAAGTATGTACATACAGTAATAAAAATAAAGTCTGGTATGGAGAATTGTTCATCTATTTCAGTCTGTCTACTTTGCATTCACTTTACAAAGATATAAATGTCTGCACAAGCTAAAAGGCAGTGAAGAACTGGGTCAAAGTGCTTTGAGCAATGAGATTATTGTTCCATTAAAAATAAAAAAGACAAAAAAGGCAATTCTGACTCATGCTTTGTTGAAAAGTCATGTAACTTTCCATTGTTTACTTTTCCAAAGGTTAACACGGCAGCTTGAAAAAGTGTTAAATAATTGCAGTAAAGATCACATATGCTAATATCTTCTGGCTCATTGACTCAGAGACCAATAATGCTCTTTTTTATTTTCTGACTGCATCCTCCCTTTAAAATACACATAGCTTCTGAAATGATTAATTCATAAATTCATAGTCTTAATGGGAATACTTCTAGCTATCTCTTACTACATATTCAAAGCATTATATCTTTTGCTGGCCACCAAGGTCATCTGTCATGTCAATATATCTTGTGCTCAGTCCCAGTTCCTTGGGTAGCATAGATCACTCCATTGTGGTTTTATTCCTCCATGTGCTGAAGGAGGGACTCAGAAATCACAGTAACAGGCATCAGAAAGGCATGAAGGCATCAGAAAAGGTGGCTAATACAGGTTTGAGAAAGTTGAACTTGGGCACCTGAACTTTCTACTTCATGGGTACGTTCCCACCTAGCTAGTCCTGACACCTTGTAGGCAATAACTGGCCACAAACTACAAACCGTAGCCTTGGACATGACTGTTCCTTCAGTTGTCTCTCAAACAGGCTCCTTTTTGGCAGATAGCACCCCAGGTCTGACTCATCGTGTCCAGAGCCATGTGTCGACACTTGGCCAAGCACATCAACCCTTGCTCTGCAGATTTCCTGATTGTATTCCTGTAAACCCATTCCTGTGGGTATGGTCTTCACAAAGTATTTCATTTGTAAAAGATACATCTGGAATGTATCTTTTTGAAAGATTTTATCGTTTTATCATTTACATTTCAAAAGATAATATCTGGGACTTGGGAGTTTCAGGAAAGCAGACAGGAATTTGGACAAACAGTAGCAAAAGATGTTTTAGTTAGTGGGATATCTATTCCAAATATATATCTATTCAAAACCACTGTGTACAGGTGCGACATACACCATTAAGGCATATGGTGGTAGTGGAGCATGAAGGCACCATAGGTTTAATCCCTGATTCTTAGCAGCAATTGCTACCCCAACTTACGCATGTACCCACCTACCTATTTGTGTGTGCTGTGATTGATTCGAGCAAACTACCTATGTACTTCCACCCATGAAAATATTAATCAGGTTGCACTTAAATTATAAATGTTACTCTTCTGACATTATGCTTTCTCAGCTTTGAGACCAATAAGAGTTATGAGAGCTGCCATTCTAGACAGAACCAGGCAGGAAACACCAAACTGCTTACCATGAGGTGATGTGTTGAAAGTTATCTTCACAATCATAAAAACCATACCTAGTTCTTATGGATCACTTTCCATCCCTAGGTCTTAAATTATGTTACAAAGATGCGAAGAAGTACTGATTCGTTTAATAGAAATAGGAGACAAAGTTTACATTTTTATTATTCTTATTTTTAAAATAAAGACATGTTCTGAGACACTGTTATTTGACAGTTTTGAAGCAAAGTTATTTAGCAAAGCTTTGAAGCCATCATGTGTCTTTCTGTTGGCTGTACAGCTCAATTATGTAGTGAATTCCAAATATATCAATATATACAGATAGTGACAAACTCTGTTATAATGTCTATGCAATTACTTGGTCCTGTGTACCAGCTCTGAGCTGTTATAGACAGTCACCATGACATCCTCCACATAAGAGATCAATAAGGACTGGATTTCCAGAAAACAGCTTCAAGTCAGGATCTTGCCTTGGCTAGCTGAAAGTTTTTACTGAATTTGGAGTATATCACTGCTATGACTCTTGTGAAATTAATGACTTTTGCTTCAGTGACCAAGGAGTTTGAACAGTGTTTAACTGCCGTCATGAAGTGCTTTGCTGCATGCTAAAAAACAAGCAATATTTGCCTCCAAGAATACCCAAGAGCTGTTTTGCCAGCACAGAAAGAAGTAAGATCACTCTTCCTATTTTTCTGGTGGCCAGAAAAATGTAAGCCATGCCCATATAGATTTCACTGTCTTGTTCTGACCCTGTGAAATATTGTAAGCAAGCCTTCTCAAAACCTTGGTGCAAGATAGAAAGGTTTAGGTCACTATATTCTAGACATTTATTTTTCCAGGTAGTTCTTACTGTTATAGGTAGTTGTGTTTTATTCTCTATTTTCTTTACAGACAAAAAAAGGAAAAAATAACTCTTGAACTAGATGTGAACAAGCAGGTGAAAATAAATTGAAAAACAAGAACTTTCATTAGGAAAAAGAAATGTTCTGAGAAAAGGTGAAAGAAATTATTTCACATAAAGTCACAACAGATACAACAAAGGTCTACACTATGTTTCATGGAGCAGAGAGTGAGGATACTTTCACTGTAGCCAAATCTTTTATTTGCTGTCAAAGGAACATGATTAAAGAAGGTTCTTAGGAAATTTTATTAAAAGCTGAAAATATAGTAAATAGATGATAGAAGAGACGAAGAACTGAAAAGCAAGAAATCAACTAAACCCCAAATATTTTTTCTGAATTCAGAGCACAATGAAAGTCTATGTTGTAGTCAAAGTGCTATTTATAGACTGTATATTCTGCGTTTACACTAGAAATGAGTTTATAATGGAAAGTATGTCGGATTATGAGTGTGCCAGTATCTTTTTTCCAACAAAATCTAATTTGAGACGTTTAAACAGAGGTGTTTGCAGCAGAAGACTTCCCCCCCCATGGGCAATTTAAAAATCCCTCATAAAATATGTGTGTCAGTCCTTTTATAGTAAAAATGAAGGAAATTTCTCTGCTCCTAAATAGCATCTGGTTTTACAGCCTTTGATGTCCCAGTTGTGAAATAGAGGTCACCTACAAACTCACGTAGTAAGCGTATGAAAAGGTACACAGCCACAGCACATTCTCAGTTCTGTTTCTTGCTTTAATTTTCTCTTTTAGCTCACATTCTGCTGCCAAGAGATATAATCTGTTGCAGCCGCCTTCTGCGTTATGTGGAAAATGCTGCTGCTCGGTGACTGTGGGCCTGGGTGACAAGTCTTCACTCTTGTGTGCTCACTTGCTTGAATGGGGAAATACCAACCCCATGAAACCTGCACCCTTTCCTGCAGTCATGTTTTTCCCTTGTAGCTGAAGTCTACACTACAACCTGCTTTACTTACTATAGTACTAATGCATGTGGAGTTGCATTACAGCCGAGGGGAAGCTGTATTCCCTTGGGCAATCTATGGAAAGCCCACCTTAAAGTGCAGTTGCAATAACAAGTGCGACTGGACAGCAGGTCTCTCTGCTCCTCCAGCTCCCCACTCACATTTTCTTGGAGAAGATGAGCTGGGGAAAAAAAAAAATTGTTTTGTTGGTACATTTACTCTCCCCTTCCCACAGAAGAGAGTGTTACTTTTTTTTCTTTAAATTACTTTTCCCTGCCACTCAGCATAGACATTGACTCCCTGAGAGCAAAATGCCTCTGGTAGCTAGTGGGAGGAATTGTTCCACCTTGATGCCAGCAAGGATTAAAGATAAATGCCACAAGTTAGTCTATAAAAAAATGTTCTTGTTCTAAATTTATATAAAACAAACCCATGCCTACACCTCAAAAGATGTGGGTCACCTCAGGCATATTTCAGATGAAGCTAGCAAGGTTCAAAGACACTGCTGCAGAGTAGTGTGATCTTTTCAGAGTTCACAGAGATATGCTGGAGATACAAAATTGTTCTTCTTTAAATGTGGGTTTTGTATATATGCTTTCAAGTCTATGTCAGATTCAATTAGAGCAATGACCTGATTTCTTAGAAATAGATTTCTACTGTCTACAGCATTTCCAGTGAGAATAGGTTATTAAGAAGCTCATTTCTTACATTTACGCTTTTCATATAATCTATTTGGAGGTTTGGTGAAGTGCTTTTTAGGTAGTATTCACTTTTCAAATAGATCTAAAGACAACACTAATATGATTATTATTGTGTGTCAGCTGATTAACCCAGGTTTTTTGATCTTCTGCTAATTTCACAACCCTTCCTGTTAATACAGTAGCATGAGGCCCACTAGCAGCCTGAGGCAGGGGTTGCCTCCACCCAAGCTATCTCTAGAGGCACTCTTTCAACAGGTAATACAGCATTCCCATTGTTTTTCAGTCCTTTACACCAGGTCACAGTGCTAATACCCCTTTCTGTAGTGAATGGCAGTTACTTGGGAAATTTCGATCTTGTCCTTAGAGGCGCTCCTGCTCCTGAGGTCTGTGAGACAGGTACTCAGCCCCAGAAGGCTTGGTAGCTGGAGGAGGGGTGTAAATAGGGCTGCAACATATCAACATGCGCAAAAATCCACCTTGCCCAGGGACCCCTTCCAATGAATACCTGTAGCAGTTACTTAGGAATAGACTCTGTGTGTGTAAATACATATATGTGTGTGTGTGTGTATGTATGCACACGCACATATGTATGTATATATATCTACACATATGTGTGTTTGTATGTATATATATGTATACACATATGTGTGTGTATATACCTACACACACGTAAGCGTATATATATGTATACACATATGGGTGTGTATATATATGCACACACATAAATATGTACATTTATGCTACAGGGGTGAGCCTGGTCTGCATCTTTTTTCTGGAATAAAGAGAGAGATAGAGAGTGTGTGTGTATATATATATATATATATATGTACATACGTGTGTGTGTTTGTGTGTGTGTATATGCCTATATATATACATATATCCTGTAACCTTATGGTGCTGCAGGGGTGAACCAGGTCTGCACCATTCTTGCTCTTTTTTCTGGAATATAAAGAGTGTGTTTCTGGGATTCCCACTATCCTTCTCACGGGAACAAGCACGCTCTTCTAAGTGCAGCTTCTCCTCAGATGTGGGGACGTGAATTAGGTAGCTCTGATTGCAGGGGGTTCAAAGCCTTGCAAAGTGCTATTTGATAATGGGAAATTGTGACTGTGGAGTTGAACCAGCTTGCATAATCCTGAACACATTAAAGCACAAATAAAGGCCTTGCTTTTATTCTGAGTGAACTGTTGAGGCCAAGAATTAATTTGATCGAATGGCATGCAGTTGCAAAAAGTATGTGAGTCCAATCTGTTTGCCACTTATTTAAACTAGATATCTTGCTTAGGTATCTGCAAAACCCTGTTCCTTTCCAGCCAGCTAGTGTTGCAGCTATTTTCATTACTGCAAAAGAAAAGACATCGCCTTGTGTGGCACAATCCAAGTCAATAAATCTTCTTTGACAACTCGGTTTCCAATTCAGAGATTGTCAAGGAACCTGTTGTGTTGAAGGTTATTTTTGTTTGTTTATTTGTTTTGTTTTGTTTTTCCCCCTGAAATCCATGCAGATTTAATTTATCTCAAGAACTGACCAAATGTCAAAAGATATTGCTGGAATCCAGAATAAATGTCAGAGCAGTTCAATTAACAATGCCACTGTTTCTTTGTTCTTTTAAATATCTTCTTTCTGGTCTTGTAAACCAAGAAACTAAAGTATGGACTTTTAGACTTTTGTTCTCAGAATATCTTTGCATGTACTAATCTCGATTCTGTGCTATCTGCAGCTTTTCATATGCTCTCTTACTTGACAGAAGCTTACACAGTTACAATTTTGTAATGCAGGATGTATTTTTTTTCCTGAATATAGGTGTTTCAGTCACATCTTAACTGTGACTGAACAGTTCAGTCACATCTGAAACTAGCACATGATGTAAGTTCGTTCTTTGTACTAAGTGTTCTGAATTGCATACTCAGCAAAACAATTTAGAGAGATTTATTTATTAAGATATCTTCTGCAGTATGATTATTTTATCAAAGTTGCAAGTTATTGAGATGATTGTAAAATTATATCTTGCATTTTTTTCTGAAAATTTATCCAATTGATTATACTATTTCCTCATGAAAATGTTAAAACAGGCTGGTTTAGTGTGGGGGAGTGCTTCTGTACTTTTTTTACTTATTATGTCCTTGATTTGTGGCTATGTGTTGAAATTTTCTTTATTTTCTCTGCTTAACATCCTGTCATTGTTCAGAGTGTTGTAGAGGAGAAAAGGAACTGTCATTTTTTAAATTTTTACTCCGATCTAGATTTCAAAATTATCACAAGACGTAATGGAAAGGTTGTCTTGCCCTACTACACTTCTGGACTTTAAAAATGTCTTCATGTTTTGTGCTTAGTCATTGCAGCAGTCACAGCTAAATCTTCTGTATGGCTGAGCATTGCAAAAGCCTTGCCATTAAGTCAGCCACATGTGTCTCCATTTCATTTGCAGATATTTAATGATCTGTATCAGATCAACAATATTGCTACCTAAAGTACAGTGGCTACACCGGAATATTACCACAGTCAGATACAACATCAGAATATGAAAAATTGTTTTGGGAAATCTTGCATAAGAAGTCCCAGTGATGACAAAACTGCTTTGCTATCAACGCCAAGCACTGCTGAGATTATGTTTTGAAACAAAATATGAAGCAATAGAAAATTTTGTGTAATCATCTCATATTACAACTTTAATGTCAGTAGCCAAAAGAGTTTGAGCCTGCAGTAAAAAGTCAGAAAAAAACCTGCTTGAAATAGAAATTGATTAACCTGCTTTAATCAAAGGCTTTGCTTAAAATGTAGAATACAAGAAAAAACAACAAAAATGGACCTCTGTGCTATAAGACTTGTCCTCTTTTATCCTAGTTCCCTTTCAGGCCAGGCAATATTCACATACCATGCAAGTCTCTCTTTAAAGTTATCTGTGTTTCTTACTGCCTCCTCACCCCAATCTTGACAAAGACTATGCTAGTTCTTTATAGCTCAATACCATTTGCTTTCTAGATTATGTTTATTTATAGCCCCACTTGTTCTGTTCCTAAATTTTAGCTGAAATGGTCTTTTTCTTTTCTACCATTTACCCTGTGGTATATTTATAGAGAGCAATTTTATCCACGCTCAGCTGTGTTTTCTGGGGCTAACCAAGGCAAGCCACTTTAATAGCTCTCCATAATATGGATTTGCCTTTCCTCTGGTTGCCTTGACCTACTGTCTGCACATGTCACATGCTAAGTTCCTAGGGTTTGAAGGGCAGGTAGAGCTTCTCAAGACTTTACCAATGCTTTGGAGGTGGAGAAGGCATTGCCAGGACCATGGGGTTACAAAGTCATAATTCCAGCACTGCTTGATCTCTCAGTCCATCGATTTCTATGCCAGTCCTCCTAGAGGCCACCTGACTGATTGTCCAGTTAATCCTGTATCCCATGAGGGGTCCCTTCCATCCTGACAATGTCTTACACCCAGTACCAGCCACAGGTTAAATTCATACATAGCCACAAGTATATCACATCTTTATATAAATCTAGATTGCTCCTTTAAGATATCTGGTAGTTCCCTATACAAAAGCTCCTGTTTTCAGCACGATTGAACTTTTTAAAAGTTCTTGCCTTTTTATACTGGTCTCTGCTTTCTCTATCCTAAATAATAATTGCCCTGGTTGGATCACAATTGAAGTTTTATTGCTTTACAGGAAACCAAGTAGAGGAATTGTATCAATTTGTTATAAAAATACAGAATTAGTCAGGTTTTCCCTACTTGTGGCAAAGTTTTCTCTTCCGCTGGTACTCACTCAGAACCAGTCCAGGTTCCCTGACATATTTCTGTTAGACCTGAAGTTCACAGACTTAATTTTCAAATCATTATCTTTTCTTGCTCTTTCCAGTAAATTATTTTTCTATTTTTTCTAGTATTGTTGTTAACTTAATTCATTTAAAATGAACTGCAATCACTATTTGCCTATCCCTGCAACTGACAGATATAGAATCCTGGAACTTTGAATATGGTCTTATTTTGGGCATCTTTCTTACATTTGACTGACAAAGGATGTCAGTGCAAGTCTCTCCTCATATCTGTAAACTGGCAAAGAATATATATATATATATATATTTGTAAATAATTGAATGTCATGCATTTATCTTACTCAAAACAAAATTAACCCTGCTCTCAGACCATAATGTGAATTCATGGTATTCCTACTGATTTTTATCATCTTATAAGCACCTTCTGCCCTCTTCCCCCTAAAAAAGACTATGCATAATATTGAGGAACCATCATTTAGCAGAAAGGTTTGGAAGTGCTTTGTTTAGAAAAATTGTCTCAGAAAAATCCACTGTCTTAGAAATGTTCATTATTTGTTTCCAGCAGAATTTAACTGACAAGAAGTTGCATAAACAATCCTATGACATGTATTTTTCCAGTGTTTTTCAGTCTTAATATATTGTGAAGCTTGATAGCATGTAAGGAAACATCTACACGTGTGTGTACATACATTCACTTCTCACGTGTCAGCACATGCAAGAGTGTAGTGCTTGTACTTGGCAGGGAAGAGGTCCCCTCTTCTGCTAGAAACTTATGTTTCTCTTGCTGTGGTAATGTGTGAGATCTTTTTAATGCAGAGTATATTTACCTTGGCATCACCTGCTGAACGACAGGCAATCGCATTACCCTGTGCCACAGCCAGTGAGCAAGACGTGACAAAGAAGTGACCTCTCCCCACTGCCTCTAAGCTCCCCGAGGTCCCACAGTGAGGCCAGAGAAAGTAGAGCTGAACCCGTGGCCCCCAAAGACTGAACTAATGCCCTAACATCTAGACCCTCCTCCTCTTTAGAATAACTGGTCTCAGTTTGTTTTGCTCTTGATTACTGATTAATCCAATTTACAGAAACGTTGAAAGAATCATGCTTTTACAAGTGATCCACATATGGCTTTGATCTGGCTGCACCACAGCTAGTTCCCTGTGATTGGATATCCAAAAGAAACTTATGTATCATTGCAATAAGAGGCAGCTGTTTCATGAAAACACTGCTGTGGTAAAATTAAATTGTTTATTGTCTTAAAAGCAGTGATTCAGTGGAGACTTGCTATAGAAACATGCAACAACAACTTAAAAAATATGCAGGGACATTTATTACTGTTTATCAAGGAAATGGGGTTTCTTTATTAAAGTAATTCTCAGTGACATTGAGACAGGTCAATTGCTGGACCATGAAGAAGAGGATTGACAGGATTTAGTTCTCACAGTTGGTTGCACAAGAGGGCCTGTTTTATGCTTTGCACCAGGATCCACGCCAAAAATGGTAGGCTGCTAGCAGTTCCTCAGAAGGAGCTTGAGCCAGGCTCCCCATCCAGCAGTCTGGCACTATATCTGTTCCCTCACACAGAGACATCCTTCAAGGATGTGCAGGCACTGTATTTTTGTTTTCTTTTATTTTGCTTTGTTTTTTTTTTTTTTTTTCTTCCCTCATTACAAAGAGTGATATTTAATTTGGGAATGTTACATTTCCAATGTGGACAGTTAGTCACATAGTCACATACACAAGTATATTCTGTGGAAACTAAACAAGACGTAGCTCTTGAAAATCTTGTAAGTCTGCCACAGAGCATCAGCAGTTTTAAGTAACTGAGAAGAGAGAACTCTTGAGGGAGCCGCGCTCTGAAAATATGTTCTACTGGCTTGATCTCTATAGAGGGCATAGAGTTTAGGACAGATGAGCTGCCATTCACCACAAAAGATGGGAAATGAGACCAGTGGTTCAGAAAAAAATATGTTTCCTGTGATCCTGAGTCATTCATCTGACAAAGTTTGGCTGCTAGGAAGGTAATACTGCTCCTTTGAAACTCAGTAACCTGAAGGTGGCCAGAGGGAACTAACAGTCTTAGACACTGTGACCTTTTCACAATCACAAAAAAAAAATCTTTCATTATGTACTGCCCCTCAAAAACTGCCAGACCACTTAGAAATGACTCATGGATTGTACTTAATATTCGGTTTTAAGCATGAAATGTAGAATAACAAGATAAAGTTATGCAACTTCCAAAAGAAAACTATAGTAATAATTAACAGTGTCATATGATAGGCAAGTAAAAAGAATGGCTTGTAAGAACTTGCATAATTATATACCATATATAGGAATTTTTTTAATGATTCAAAGAAGATAGACATCTAGCTTTCATCAGCATTTAGGAGAAAGGCCCTATAGTAACTTAAATCATTATGCATTTATGACATGAGAAACAAAGCATGCAAAAGAGAATAGGTAGTTACCTGTAATTCTCTTGTGCAGGGTTGGGGTGAAAGGGCATATCTATTGTTAGGACACAGGAGACGCAAGGCAGATTTAATCTGTTCATCTGGACCTAGAAACCACCTGTTCTTATATAAGAGGCTAGAAGAGGCTTGTGAAGAAGCCTCACAATAAGAAGATGGCAGAATACAAGCATTACCTAGCTGGAGAGCAAGCTCTTGAACTGGATTGCAGAAATTGTTTGAAAACTAGAGATTTGAAGATTGGAATAGCAACTGTAACTAAGGGAGGTACTGCAAACTCATGAATCCGCTTTAAGTAATAAAATGGAGCACTCCCTTTTTATGGCATCATGCTTTGTGTTATCAAAGATCACATAAGGAACCTGCTCCTATTATATATCGGATGATGGTGCTTTATTTAAGCAAAATATCCAAATTTCTGATATAAAGGCATATGTATATAGTCCCATTTAAAGAATAAGAATCCAGCTCAAAGTACTGAGTGACCAGTATTCTATCCTTTATAGGGTTTAACTGCAGCATGCTTTTTTTAATCCGTGTTTGCACTAAACCTACGGCACAAATTTTTTAACTTCTAGTCATAAAGCCGGACCACGTGACCTTGGCTATACTCTATGAATAATGACCAAAGCATTGATATCACAGTTGCCCTGTGTGTCTGGAATAAATTTCATTTCTAACACAAGGCAGATACTTCAGATATTTTTAAGATATTTTCTTTCTCCCTGCAAGCAATTTATCAGCATTCTTCCCAGGGAATTAATAGACTCAAGGGGATTCCAGATGTCTTTGAACAGTCATGCTGTTTTTCCACTGAACTATTCTGCCCATGGTTAGAGAACTATCACGACAACCTGCTATCCAGACATTGACCGTCTGGCACTTTAGACGGCCCCCAGACTTACATGGTCCTCACAATTTTCCATATAGTCTCAGCTGATGAAGTAGCATGGGAGGAGGGGTTCGAAAATTTGCTCTAAGTCATTCTAATTGAGTAGATGACCACTTATATTCCTACGTCATCCGTTGGTCTTTCCCTTTGCCATGGCATCGTCAAAATTTCCTCTGAAAGAACAGTTTAACATGAAGAGCAATCTTTTGGATCTATCTAACCTTAATTTCACCAGCATATTTTTTTGCTTTTGCTTTTGTTTTTCACCTGGAATCATTTTTCTTCTCAGCAAAATAAGTGAAACATAGAAACTATACTAAGTTTTAGTGTAAGAACATATCAGAACAGGAAGCGTATTTTCATCTGATTTTGCTAATTCAGGTCTAAAGTCTATAGCTGGAACTGAGTGTTGTACCGTTACCTTTGGAGGATAGGAAGACCTTTGAAAGTGACTGTAAGTACTTACCCTTTTAAGAAGCATAAGGGTCCTTCAAGAGTAAGGCAGGCTTTCATATCACCTAATTTAGATGCCTACTTTTGTCATCAAAACATTTAAAATGAGTGTGTCATTGTTACCAGCGTTACCAGGATGAGTCAGAATACTTGCACTCTCTGTGTAGTCAACAGAGTGACAAACAGTCACTTCTTAAGTGTTGCCTGCACATGATGAGTGGGAAGCTGAATCAAGACAGCCTTAAGAAATGCTAATTGCAAGCAGGACACTGAATTCCAGATTCACACTGAAGTCCACAGTACTGTGAGGGTGACAGACCACTGGAACAAATTGTCCAGAGAGGCTGGGGAGTCTCCTTCCTTGGAGATATTTGAGAGCTGTCTGGAGAGGACCCTGGGCAATGTGCTCTAAGTGACCCTGTTTCAACAGGGGGCTTAGACTAGAATATCTCCAATGGTCCCTTCTAACCTTAGCCATTCTGTGATTCGGTGAATAGAAGGGATATTTTCATAAAAGAAGATAGTTCTTTGTGGCAGTTAGGCAAGAGCTTAGGGACTACTCCAGCACCATATTAGAATGACAGTGACACTAATTGGATCATACAAGATGATGATTGCATGACCATATGCTCTTGAGCACTGCAATCTCAGGTTTCCATAGGTTTTTCCACTTGCAGGAAGCAAGGATTTAATACAGGATATCACCATTCTTAAGATAAAAATTAATTCTTGTAAACATAGGAATTCCCTAGACTTTTGACCACTATCAAAGAGAAATATTGAGCTACATGATCTTTTGACCTCACACAGTGTGGCTGCTCTTCTGTTTTGTAGCTAGAAGGTAGCTAGATTAAAAAAAAAAGTGTTGCTGTAGCAAAACCAGAGATGGATATGTAACCTAATTTGCATTTTTCAGTACTTCAGAATTTTTCAGAGAATTATTTCTTACATATGTAGTTGAATTAACTGAAGGTATTTTGTTAGCTCTTGGAATATTATATTAAAATACAAATAGCAGTGTTTTATAGTTTTAGATTTGCCAAAAGTAAATCAGTTATGGTCGTGTATACCATATGATGATTAGTATCAGAATTTCAAATTGCATATAAGAATGAACAGTTTTAGAGGACTTAATGCACAGTCTCCATGATTGCTTCCCTGAGTCTTAAGATCTCTTTAAAAATTAATATTCAGCTTCTCTATAGCCCTGTCTAGGGAGACAGCAGATTGTATAAACTGCAGTAATTGAAACCAGTGCAGATTTCTTGAGTATGACTAACCATTACCTTTTTTTTCCTGAAAATTCACTGACTCACAGCCAAAATTTTATTAGTTTTAATATGAAAACATCCACACCTATCATTTCTCCCCTGAGGTCTTCCTAGGCTGCTGCAGAAATGGAGTGTGACTTCTTTTTCTTTGGCTAGAATTGAGGATGTAAATTCCTCTGGCTAATTGATTTTTGGATAACCTACAAAATAGCAAGGGTCAGATTCTTGGCCTTGTAAAGTTGCTTTACATTGGCTTTGGCTTTGTGCCTCAGCTTCCATCCTGGGGAATTCCTGGAGGAGACTGGTGCAAGGTCAGGATAGTCCTGATTTTGGAGAGCCTCATTTTCTCCACTGCCACTGCAGGTGGCTGAGAAATAGAGCAGCCTTAAAGCTGCTCAGACTTGAGTCAGGGTAGAACTATCCCTCAATAGCACAGTTTTGCCCAGCTAAAGCCTTATTCTCAGTTGATTAACCACAAATATAAAAATATTTGTACATTTTCTAGGAGGCAGGCTGGATATTTTCTCCTCCATGAAACAGCTTTGAAATTCTTGCTACTTTTGTGCAATCTGAGGCATTTTAAAGACAAAAACAACCCTTAGCAGTGGAGATGAGCTTTACTGGAGCCAAAAAAACCACAGGCATGCACACACACATGCATACTAATTGTATGAGTGTGTGCGTGTTCCTGCATATCCAGTGAACACTAGAATGTCCTTTCTGTCCTTAACAACTAAGGGAAACCAAATGGCCCAGCCACAGTCACCTTGTCTAACACCAAAGCTAAAGTACCACCATGTCTGTTATTTCCCTCCAAAAGCCTTAACTTCCTACAGATCAAAACTTTAAGGTATATCTTTGATCATCTTTGTGACATGTGAAATGGGAATTCATTCAGCTGCATCTAGAAGGCTGGGGAAGGACAGAACAACAGAGTTAACTGAGTTCCACATGAGTCAGTAATTCCTTGTATGCCTTCCTTGTATGATGCTTCACTTCAGCACAGAGAAACATTTGCCTGCATCTGCAAAATAAACAGAACTATCTCTAAACCTGCATACTGCCCCTTCAGTTCAACAGGCTAATCCTGAAACTGCTTTTTCTCATAAATGTTGGCCCAGGGAACCTCTTGGTAAGTGGAAAGCTTTTCCTCATTATATGAAGGTGACTTTGATAAAGAAAGGTGGGCAGGCATGGAGAAAATAAGTATTTTTTGTGCTGTGCTGGATTCCCAGACCCTGCACACACAGGAGGAGACACCCTGCACAGAAGAAAGACAGGTGACCCCCAAAAGAGCAGCACTACACTACTGTCAGCTGGTTTGAGGGGTCTTCATCAAAAAGAGCAGGCTTATGGGAGGAGGCTAGAGCCAAAGTGTTAAGGAGTCGTTAAAGCACCGTCAGCACCCTGTCCACATTATTCTTTCCCAGCTCATGTCGAGTTGGCACAACCTGGTTCACTGTGGATTCTCAGCAGCCTCACAGTGTTCAGGACCTTTTGGAGCCAGCGGAGCTCAAAGTTGGAGACTGGAATGAAAACAGAAGGACCTTCATGTAAACATTGCATGGTCTGCTTCAAAAATCAAATCTGCTTTGTGAAACAAGCTATTTTTAAATGAGTAACATACTCTCTCACCCATTAAAAGAAAAAAAAAATCCATTTTAGTCCTTAGGCAAAAGAAAGAAAGAAGGAAAAATGGGAGCATATTCCCCACCTGATATAAAATGTATCAGGTGCCTAGTGTGGGATGAGTGCCACACATGGGCACTCTGCTCTGTCCAGTCCAGCAAGGAAAAAGGAACACCTTGCTGCACTTGCGTGCCCTCTCCCTGCAAACTCAGGTTGATGTGCTCTAGGGGGAGCCACATCTGTCCTTGTTCTACGAAATGGAGGTCATCAGGCTGCCAAGATTTTCAGGAAAGAGGGAGTGGCTGGAGAGCCTTGGGTTCCCGAGCGTGGACCACCTGCAAAATAGCATGCAGCCATCAGTTATCCTACCTCTAGATTCTCCACAATAAGGGATGCTGAACTGACTTTGGACTCTCACCCAGGCTCTTTTGAAGAAATGGAAGGGCAGGCAAGTAACATGCATGTTCTACTATGAAAAAAAAAAAAAAAAAAAAGCCAATAGCACTTGTGCCTTGTAGCCCATAACAGACATGGGTTCAGATTACAGTATATGGATCTTGATTTGAAACACCTTGATTTGAAAGGTTTGAATATATTTAGGGATAGATGTTTGCAAAGCCCAGATCCTGATGCAGATTCTGACCGAGTACTCTGCAATTTTGATAGGTCTAGCTCTGAACTTCTCTGTGCATTAGAATTAAAACATACTAACAATTCTGGTACTGTCTGAAGATTGGGGGAAAAAAACAGTCTCTTGAAAGGTAAAGTTGGGAAATAACTGCCATTTATAAAAGTGATTACTATAAAACATGCATATCAGACTGAGAGCTCTTGTATTTTATGCCTTCTTATCTATTTCAAGTCTACATTTGCCTAATTACTACTCAGAGGCTGGCAGAGATCTTCCCTGCAGCGCTCAGCTCTGCTGACTGCAGAGACCCTACCTGGCACGCTAAGTTAGTGCGTCAGCATTCTAGGTGGAAATGAATGAAAAATCAATCAGGGCAGCTGCAGTGGTAGCATATACACCCATAACCTACTTTGTGCATGGTTTCCAACATTTCACTGTATACTTAGGCATCCTTTAAAATGGTAAGTGGATCTGAAGTAAAATAGACCTTTCTGATCAGCCTGAGAAATGTTTTGTCATCTTTCCTGCTTAGATCAAGCAAACTTACCACCCTGACTGCTAAGCTAACTTGTAGTCTTTATTAAAGCGTTAAAACCTATGCAAAGATTGTTTTAATCTTAGAAATCTGTCTTAATCAGACTGCATCACACAGTATATATGTATGTAGGTATAGCTTTAGATCATTTTAACTGTCTTAACAGAGCAGATTTACAGTACCTTTGGAAAAGCAAAAGTACACTTGAACAGCTTCCTGAAATACCAGAATTGCTTACATATGGTCTTGCAAGGCATTTGGTTTGTGCATATTTGTGTCTGCTTTTGTTCCTTCATGTTGTATTTCTGCATAGACAGAGTTAAATATTGTTTCTCAGTTTCCTTTAACAAAGTAAAAAAGTCCAGTCTAACAAATCTAACTTTTTCAGCTGAGGGGGTTAAACAGGTTGTAGATCCCTTAAAAGATCGCTAGCTGTAACAAGTGGTGCAGTACAACATTGTAAAGGTTTCCAAAATTTCACAAGGCTCTTCATATCTGATGCCTTCACAGTGAAGAAGATCCCTTTGACTGTAAAGATGAGGAGTCTGCTCTTTCTGGTGCTGATTTCTATCTGCTGGGCTGAACCTCATCCTGACAACTCAAGTCTGGAGCATGAAAGAATTATTCACATTCAAGGTAAGGAAATACGGCTGCATCCATGAGAAAATAGCAGTATCATCAGACTGCCGAGGGAGACAAAATTATGTGCTTAATGATCCTTAATTTTTTTATTCTGCTGCACTATTTTTTTAACACTATCACTGGTGGCTCAACATTTTGTTTTCTGGTTGCATTGCAGTTAATTGTAAGAAATGTAAAAACATGCAAGTTACATTTTCTAACAGCACTTAGCACAAACTTGCTAAGCTTAGTGAGTAAAAGACAGCATGTCTTAAGATAAAGGAAAATGCATGCATCCTAATGTAATAATTAACTATAATGCATTGAAATACCCTTAGTTTTGTGTAGAAAGCATTTGTTTTAAGACAGTCGTATATAAATCTTCATATCACAGATAAAAAATTGCTGCCTATTATTTAGCTCCAGGACATCTGACAAATTTAAATTGGGCAATTAAACATGAGGGGGAAAAAAAGTAGCTTACCCCAAAAGAAATGTGTCTGTCCTCATATCTTTATTCACACTATTATAGTGCTCTTCTGCATTATCCTGTTTGGTTCATTTGAATCCTACAGCTTATAACTGTAGCAGGGTTGGAGTCTGCAGTACAATGCAGCTGTTTTTTCAGTCCCAGCTCCAGTCATTGAGGGTCATTCTGTATAAGAAAAAAACAGAGGATCTATGCAGTAAGGCAGGGCAGAATGAACAGAGATTTTCCAGCCTTCAGTTATGTATTTACTGGGTCTGGTTAAAAATAATACTGCAGAATTAAGCAGCACAGCATTATTTTTCCCCTCTCTCTGTCTTCTCTAAAGTTTCATTCCTTTCTCTTAACAGCTACCAAACCATGTTATTTGAGCTTCCTTATAAACACGAATTATAGAGGTTAGTCTATAGGATACTAAGAGTGCCTGAGTACTTAACAGTCCTGAAAGTCACAGAAGTTAAAGGTGCTCTGCGCCTATTTATACAGACACACCAGCTTTCAAGGTCATATGAAAAAAATAAGAGATAGCTGGTTTCATTCTAAGGAAACTCACAATTTGAAGGTCAAACAAATGTGTATATCAAAATGAAGACACGTCACTTCTGTGAGATAAAGAATGTTCGTTCCCCAGAGTAAATTGCAAAGCTGATACCTGCATCTAATGAACGCATAGTTTGTCTTTTTCAGTATAAGGCTGTTTCTTAACTCTGAATTTTTGTTTATATTTTGGAAGAGGAACTTAGTGCATATAATTAAACCAAATCAAAATTCATTTTCTTTAATCTGTATATCTCAAATTTGCCTAATCAGCAATTTCATTCCAAGTTATGCAGTTCACTTATCATTAGTCACTCAGCATGTGTGCAGCACAGTCTTTAAGTAAGTATACTGCTATATAGTTCAAAACTGATAAAAATTTCAAGGTGGGTCATTCTTTCTATCCATAAAACCTCAACTCTGAACCTCAAGAGTTTATGCCTTGAAGGAAGGCTGGATAGTGCTTAAAATTGAGCTCTACCATGAGCTTTGAAGATAGCTGATTCAGGCTCTGAAACACACAGACCATAAATCAAAAAGAATAAAATGGTTCAGAAATTGGCACTTCTTATTATCAATTTTGTACTCTTTGCACTGTGGAATCACATCAGGCTTGGGATTGCATTCTTCCCAATGCTGCATAAACACAGAAATTTGTTACACCTGGAAAAGAGCTGGAGACCAGGGAAGTCTGTGAAACACATGTGTTACACAGACCCATACAAAAAGTATTTTACATTACATTAAGGAAAGTAGTACCCTCCTCATGTGTTGTAACCTTGGGAGTACTTGGAATGACAGAAGGTGAAGAGAACTGTAGTGTAATCAAGTACAGGGAACTGAAAGGGATCTCCCGAGGCAATGCATTCAGCTGTCTTCTGTCCCCATCTGCACATGCAATATTCCATAGAATGCTTTCTTGTTTTTATATATATATGCAAACTGGGTTTCAAATCCCATTACTGAAAGACAGTTCTAGCTGCCATTCTTCTGATTTAAGAAACAATTCTAGTTCTACATATATATTTGTGGCCGAAGTATGGCCTAGTGCTTATTCTATTATTATTCTTTGGCTTCAGATAATTCCTTTTCTTTTTAGATATTTACTTTAAAACAGTAATGAGGCAACATCATATCTCCTCACAGCTCTCATTTCAAAATCTTCTCTAATAGTTTAACCTCCAGCTGCCTCATGATTTTAGCAGTTCATCTATACCCTTGTTCTTGTGTGAGTTTGTACTTCTTGAACATGAACAGTCAAAACTGCGGTCGACATAAGATCTTAGCCTGGCATTAAAATTTCTGCCTTTCAAAGATGTTTAATGACATGTATTAAGCAATACTTTGCTTAATAGACCTTGGGATCAGATCTGCCCTCTTCCTGGCCACTCTGCAGTGGTGATGGATAATCTACAGTGACAGACAGCATTTAGCAGTCATTCTTCTCTGCTATCATTTGCATTTAACAAGTACAAGATTTAGAGCAGAAATTCTTCATACTATATCTTGTATTCTGTGTTAGGTGATATCATACTTTTTCACTCGACTTCTGTCTCCAAATATTCTAAATATATATTCTTCTCTCATCAATGATGCTTAATGATATGCAAAAATTTAATAATTCAGTATTCCCATTTATTTTTTAAGGTTAAGTTAATGGAAATATTAAAGCATATCAGTCTCAACACTGATATTAAAGAGCGTGTGCTGGCCTTTTTATAGGCCAATCACTCTGGCCTTTTGCTGGCCTTTTTCAGCCCAAGCAATTGCAGTCTCCCCTATATCTAGTCCTTACCCACTTAAACAAACAACTTCCTATCAAATTTCCCATGTTTCCCATATCAGTGGTTTCCCTGAGCTCCAAGAATATCAGTACCTCACATTTTCCTGTCTTAGTATCCTTTTTTTTTTTTTTTCCATATAGTTAATATCCATTAGTCTGACATACTTTCGTAAATATGTACGGTATTTATCACACTTTCGAGTGACCTACTCGAATTATTTCTCTCCTTCAAAAATTTTTCTTCAAAAGTTGTTCTGAAATCTTGTTTGCTGTTGAGGTCAGACTAATCAGTTTGTTAATGGCTAAATTACTTTTCTTATATATACATTATTTTACTTTTGTCAAGAAACTTATGGTACCATTCTCAATGTGGTGTATCAGCTAATATCACTGCTGTCAGGTTTAGCAGATAGTAATGTCAATATTTAAGATTTTTTTTTACCCTTTCATTCAAATAGACTGTATTTCCAAAATTATGTCTTTATTCCCTATCAGTGCACTCATTACTCTATCTACCACCACACCATCAGAACCAATCTTATTAAAAACAGAATGTGTAATTTCTGTATTGTGCTTTACCTTAATCAGTATAGTGACTGCACACTTGGAAATGAACCTGTGCCTGCTGAAAAGACTTGTCTCACCTCTGCAGCAATTTTACAGTCCTTCCTGACATGCTTTTGATCCTTATCCTATTTTATCCTTGTCATCTTCACACCCTACTGTAGCATTGATGAACAGTGCTGGTTCTTACTTTTTTTTTTTTTTTTTTAAATCCAGCTTTCTTGAAGAGCAGACACCTATTAATACTATAGTCCAGCCCTGACTGCTATTTCAGCATGTCTCTATTAGCAGTTCTGTGCCAGGATTCCCCAGTTTTGCTGCCCTTCCATTAGTATACAAATTTCTGCAGTCTCTCCCAGGCTCAACACTTGCTAAATAGAATGAACAGCAATCCATTGATTATATCATTCTCTGGCTATATTGCCAAATCATTGCTTCTATTAAAATAGAACTCTATATCTTTCAACTGTCCACTCCCTATCTGTTTTATTCACTGTTAGGTCTCCGTAGGAAAAAAAAAAAAAAAAAAAAAAAAAAAAAACTTTGCTTAATAAGGCCCCTTTAGCATACATTTCCCCAACGTATTATTCAACATAAGTAGGTGGGCTCAAGGAAGAGTGTTTACCTCAGTCTTGTCATCTCTGTGTTTGAGAAAGAGAGAAAGCTTTCTCCTATGCCACTGGTAAAGCGGCTGTTTTAGCAGTACTAAACAATTTGGAACTGTTTATCTGAATTTCTTAATTAAGAGTTATCAGTATCTCTATTGCCAATTGTATAACAAAATGCAAAAATAATGCATATAAAATATCCTTTTCCTGTTGAATTGGAGGTGGGAACACAGAACTTTGATGTTTATATTTTCTTTCTCATGACACAAACAAAATGAAATTCATGCTTAGACCAAATAAGAACAAACAGCTTTCCTTAGGCATACAATGAATGCTTGTACAGACACAGGTTTTTAGAATTTTTCCAAGACCAAATTAAAAATGTAGTTGTTATAAAGTAGTTAGAAAACAAGTAGTAGGAGAAGTAGGTGGAAAAAAGTGTTTGCATGTGTAATTCTACCTGATGCTCACCCCTTCAGATTCTGTCATTAAGACACACACACATATATGTATATCAATATGCTACAGTTGCATACATCTTATAGCTAGTGGAAGCTATTGTTATCAGATAATAATTATTACTGTTATCATATTTTTGAATTCTTAAATAGGGATTGCAGGGTAAGAAAACACACCACTTCTACAGAGACACTGAGAGTATTTTAGAAAGAAAATTACATCCAGGTCCCAGATAACACTAGAAGAAAGCAAGAAACTACTCTTTCTATTTAAAGTAGGATGATAGACAGTGCTATTTAACTAATCTTTTGCTATCTGTGTGGAACATCTAAGACAATATATGAGTTTTATCTTATAAAAAGAGCTCCATAAAGACTTTTAAAGAGAAAAAAAAAATCCCTGGCTTTGATTTTTTTTTTTCCTAAAATGTATACTTTTTCCATATGCTATAATTCTCTCTAGAGCTCTTCCTCTGTAATTAAGATATGGGAATAATCAAGTTATGTGGCAGGGTCAGTATATATTCTGGATAGTTCCGATGAATAAAGTGGCTAAATCTGTTTATCAAAGGGACAAAGTTGACTGCCTGCCCCTGCTTCTCCATCCCACACTGTGTTCCTAGCCTTCCACACTGGACTTGCCATTACTCTTGAGCACTGAAGCCAGTTAAAAACAAAACACAAATAAATAAATAAAAATCATTCTGAATGTGTCCAGCAGCAGAATTTGGAACAACGTCAATAACCCAGCAGGTGAGACTAAACTGAGAGCTCTAAGAGCACGAGAAAAATCCCATCACCGTCCTTCTTAAAATAGGAATCACAGTAGAGCCAATGCAAGGTGTGTGTACAGAGTAATGGTAACAAGAACAGTGCTAATTTCCTAGCAGCCAGGCAAGGGAGAAAGGGAGGGCAGGGGAAAGTAAAGCAGCCCTGTGACATGCTACCTTCTGTGCCTTCCTGCTTATGGCAGCAAGTTACCCTCTTCTTGACAGCAAAAAAAAAAAAAAAAACACATAGCCAAACATTTCCACCCCGTTCTGAACTCAGACAGAGCTAGTAACCAGGCTATTGCCATGTTAATTCTACACGAGAAGAAACAGCTGGAGGTTGCCCAGCATATTCCTTGCCATCCTCCATATCTGAGGCTCTTCTGTGGCCATGTTCATGGCTTTTCTCATCTACAAAAGACTCGTGAACAGTCCTGTTGCAGTCAACTGTTTAGTGAGGGATTATCAGCTGTTTGCAGAGTTTATAGCTGCTCAGCAGTCTTACAAACCTTACAAATTCTTTGATGGTACTTTTGAAAAAAGTAGTTCTTTGAAAACATAAGTGTTCTCTTCTTTGAGTGATATGCAATAACACCTATTTCAACTTTTTTTTTCATCTCGCACTCATAATTTAGGTAATCCTGCCCCGTAGATACAAAGATTTTACTCAGAAGCAGCAGCCTGCCAGAAACACGATGAAGGAAGCAACCAGAAAGCCAGTATGACAAGCCTTTATAAACACTGTTTACCTGGGATCAGAGCACTGCTTCACAACATATCATTGCTTTTTGTGTGAAAGGAAGGGAGATTCATTCCCCATATATGCCTTTTACTGCAGTAAGCTCAAATGCTGGTTCCTAGAGCTAAAGCTGCTTGCAGAATGTGCTTCCGAGCAGGGTGGCTGCAGTCTCACTCCTGCCAGAGTGCCAAATAAGCAGCCTGGATGGTAGGCAGAAGTGCTGAGATGTGCTCACACCCAAGACATGCCAGCGGTGATTCCAACGGTTGAGGTGCCAAACTTGAACTGTCCACCTGTTTCACAACTGCTAACAGGACAAAGTGGAAAATATCATTTGATTTATCTCAGCACTTGACACATTTCCACAGCAGCAGACTTTGGTGGTAACGAGTATGCTTTGCAATTCATTCAATGTTTCTCATGCAGAACATGGCCAGAATAGTAAAAGCTCTGCAAGTAAGCTACAGAGCATAAACATAAGCATATATGTGGTTGCTGTCACCTTGGGGAAAGAATGGAGTTCGTTAATGGACTAGTATGGCTAAAAATATCAGGTTAAAAAAAAAAAGCTAGGAATACAGATCAGAAAGAAAAAACAGAACTTTTAAAAAGTAGTTGCATGCACGTGTTTCCCACTGTTTTACACAATATATTCAAACCTCCCATGTAAAAACAAACAAACCGACGAACAAACCCAGCTTAGAATCAGCTCCCCAGTTCTGAGGGCTTTATTAATGAATAACACTGTGTTTTGTTTTGTTTTATTCTTAGCTCTCTGTTCACTTCTGAAAGTCGAAGACCATTCATTTTGCCATGCTCCCAAAAATATGCGAGTAGATGAATTTGGCCCTGGCTCTCACTGGCTGATGGATAATAGAGACATTCTTCCTTCTTGCCAGACTCCTGGGTTCTCATTTTTAATCCCAAGTCCTTCCTGTCATGTCTCCTAGCGTAACAGCAAACGATGCAGCATGCCTCAGTCTAACATCTGCTTTTCCCCAAAGCCTCTTCTGCCAGGTCTGAGAGCATCAGCAATGTTATTTGTGGTTCTATTGGCTCACCAGAAAGGGGAACATTATCTCTTACCTGTTAAAAAAAAAAAAAATCTGGTTGGTCTTTAAAAGAAAGTGAGTTGGGGGGAAGGGTGTTATTTCCCACTGAATCTCCAGGGATATAAGATGAAGTCCCAGGGTAATGCAGAACTGTGCTGTTTCCACCCCAGCTGTCCTTTCCCAGTCTCCTATCCACTCTGTTTCTCACATTTATGGAGATAAAACCACAGGTAATGGCAGCTGCAGCAGGGCAGAATGGGTGAGAAGAGTGGCGAGGGAGACAAACGGCAGCGCCAGGATGCTAGCGCTAGCCTCGGTGGGGACAGCACGCTGGGCAGGGCTCCAGGCCTCGCTGGCACCAACTAGCTGTTGTTAGAAAGAGCTAGCGCTAGCAGCCTGAGTCACACTCTCCCTCCTCCAATATTTTCCCTTAGTATTTATTAGCATGCCTATTTCAGTATTAAAGACACAACATAGTTAAGCTCTGATTCAGATTTCTTGGTAATAACCACCCAAAAGCATAATATTTCCCCTCCCAAGATAGACAGAAGTCTGTGAAACCTCTTTGTCCCTAAAGGAGACAGGGAAACCTACAGACAAGCCACCCTGGCTGCTTCCCTCTGAGGATGAAAAGCTGTGCTGCTCTCAGAGCACTCCAGCCCCTGCCCGAGGAAGGCTGATGAAGAATAGAAATGGTTTTCTGGCACTACATATGATCCATTCTGCAGTAACAATTTTTCTCTAAGTACAGAGGTTTCTCTCCTACTAAAATAACTTCTAGCACATAGAGTTGTTCGTTTTCAAGGAAAATATCTTTCCGGCTATCTATCCCATGCAGATAATAGCAATGTTTTTCATTTTTTCTGAGAAAGAACTGCACAATTTGGAGTACCTTTTATTCTTAGGCCAAAATACATTTGAATTCAGTGAATTTGTCTTTGAAATTGTGACTCCTGAACATTTTTTCAGGTGACACAATCATAAAACACCATGTAGTCTGAGGTTTCTTCTGCCGCTTTGCGTAGCCAGCATCAACAGAGAGTCAGGATAGGCATAAACTGCCCACTGCAGGGAATATACATGTGTATTTAGCCAATGGATCAGTCAACAGTCAGAAGCCTAGGACTTTCTGGAGACATATGCAAACTGCACTACAAATCTTAACATCTTCCTCCATTCCCCATGGCTGCAGATACACTATACCTTTTTGCAGTGCTATGGACTGACAGATGATTGGGCCAAATACTGTGTGATGGGATCATCATGGAAAGATCTGCTTATCTGTCTCTTCACTGCTTCTCTAACCCAGTCTTTATCCATCATTCAAACTTCTCTGGATGGTAAAATTTTTGTATGCATTTCTAGATTTTTGTCCTTTAAACGCAGATTCAAATCCACTGTAGCTGGCAGAAAATTGCTGTTAGCCTCAGAGATAACAGATTGGCTTCTATAGCAGCACCCCAGTACACACCACTGTCTGTTCAGGAAGTTTTCCTTAACTTTTGCTGAAGTCAGTGGGAGCCAGCTGAGCCTCAAACTTGAGAATCACATATCCAGGCAGTTATTGCCATACAGAACACATGTAGTTACATCCTTGCTTGGTTATCTGTTATGTGCAGTGAGATCGGTAGTTCTGCTCTAGTAAGTGCAGTGCTGGTGATTCATTGCCAGTTTTAGCTAGTGTCCTGAGGGACAGAAGACAGCAAAATCTACAGAGGTGCTGAGCTTGCTAAATCAATTTTGCAAACCATGCATAACAGGAGAGGCGAGAGGTGCTAAAAGAAAGAAGCATTCCAGCTTTCGGATATATCAGCTGACTGCCATCATCAAACCTGTGCTTTGCAAGGTTTTCCCAAGACAACACGCATAGCAAAGAAACTCCAAAGAAATGAACACCTGTGCTACTGACTATCAATCACAGACACAATGATTTGATAGAGTAATACCATTGACATAGACCTACTAGAGAGAAAAATGAGCAGAGAAGCTGGGGTAAGGGTAAGGAAAAAAGGATTAGGTCATTTAAATATGTATTCATGTGAAAAGTCAGAGAAAAATCTCAAAGACAAAATAATGAGAGACTTAAGACCTGGGGGAAAAAAAGGGGAGGGGAGGGGGACGGAAATGAGGAGGAGGACAGGATTTTACTGATTTGAAGATGTGGTGAACATGATATGAACGACAGTTTTGGGAAACTGGCCTCCCTGTCTTTGGTATATTTATGTTAGAACTCAAAGTCAAAGGTTAGAATAAAATGCAGGTAGAAAATGACACATTTTGAAACTACATTGTCACTTTTGATGTCAGGATAAATAGCACTATTTGTACAGTTACTTTTTTCCTACCTTGTGAGAATGATCCACTGTCTCCCACATCATAGTGGAGTTTGTATGCTGCAGTCTGAGCTCAGTCCGTATCCAAATGTTGAATTATGAAAAAAAAAAAAAAAACAAGTGGAGGTGGACAGCCCTATAAGAGTCCACAGGAAAATACAGAATATTTGTGTGGAGTCATTTTTTGGATGACCATATTCACCTGGATGGTAGAGAAAACTGAGGCAGGGAAGCTGATGTAACACGCAAGGGAAGTTCCCAGTGTACAGTTAATATCATACCTGCATGTGAGGTCCTGCTATCAGATTAAGCAGTCGGGAAGGAAAGAAGGGGACAGAAGGGATCAAGCCCCTACATCACAACTAATCCAGTCAATACTACCATGGCTATGGATGACCTAGAATGGCCTCTACCTACTCAGTGCCACTTTGCCATTTCTCTCTCCCTGGAAGTCTACACACAGCATTTTCCTACATATAGAGCACGAGAAATAAAACTGCATTGTACTGTTTAATTTCACTGCAGTGTGTGTTACCAGCCTCTATGTGTACAATCAAGAAAATAGTTATGTATAGATAGCTTACATACCCTACTGCTGCATAGGTACAAAATGATTGCAAGGAACTAATCCTGCAGACCTATGATACAATATAGCTAATGCAGTGGTCGTATATCCTTGCTGTAAAAGACTAAGCCTTGTTTTTATTTTTCTCCTTAAATCCTAGAAGAAAATGGACCCCGTCTACTTGTGGTAGCAGAACAAATGAAAGTCTTCACACACCGGGGTGGCAATGTCACACTGCCGTGTAAATTTTACCACGAACACACATCAACAGCTGGCTCAGGAACCCACAAAATCCGGGTGAAGTGGACCAAACTCACCTCAGATTACCTCAAAGAAGTGGACGTCTTTGTTTCAATGGGACATCACAAAAAGAGCTATGGAAACTACCAGGGCAGAGTGTTTCTGAAGGAGAGCAGCGAGAATGACGCCTCTCTTATAATCACAGATATCATGCTGGAGGATTACGGACGATATAAATGCGAGGTGATTGAAGGTTTAGAGGATGATACAGCAGTGGTGACCCTGGACTTAGAAGGTAGGTGACACCTCAATTCTCTTGCATTCAGACACGTGCAGTGTTAACAGATGCCTACATTTCCTAATACCACCAGCACTGTATTATCAGTGACAGCAACAAGGTGAGAAGTGGGATGCATTGTGCTCTGGGGATCTTGGCCTGGCAGCCTGTAGCAGCCGACATAAATTCTAGCCTATGGCATTTTCAGGCCCCCATGAGCCCCAGTATGAGGAGATCCAAAAAAAAAGAAGGCAAAGTGTAGTATGAAGAACTGCATATGTTTTAAATCTCATCTTATGACTTTACAGAAAGCACTTTGTGTTTTATAGTAGACCTAGACAAAATTATATTAAATACTCCTGTAATAGATATTCCACAGAACTTTGGGACATGCTTTAATATCCAGCAGATATAAACCTTCTCACAAAAAGGAACAATTTGAAAGCAATTTTCCAAAGACAATGTTCTTTTTTTTTTCCAGCCTTATAATTTTATATAAAATAAACACATATTGCCTGCCATATGTAGGATAATTCCTACATGCAGTCTGTAGTCATTTTCCTCAGCAACGTCTTATAAAATGTATAGTGAACAAGCATCAGAAAAATTAGTGAAATGGCCTTAGAGAGGAACAAAATTCAGCTTTTCTTTACTTTAATTCAGACAAACTTTATGAGATTCAATGCATTTCAATAAGTATTTGGCCTTTTTCCCCAAAGCACTGAATTCAGCAATAAACTGAGCTCTGCATGAGAATGCTTTGCTTACATTTATATTTACCAGGAAGTGTGTGTCTGAGAAAAAAAATAAAAGAAAACCAAACTGGTCCACACACTGGCAAATAGGCAAGGTATATGATTCCTAAGCTTTCACTGACACATTACATACTTCACATTACAGTGTTTACTTAATTTACATAATGAATAAGACTAGCCCACTGCTTCTTGAAGACAAATAGATGACTTCTTTACATTCATTTTTTCCTTTCCTGGCAAGAAGCTGCTAATGTATTATACTTCTGAAGGGAAAGAAGTCCCTCAGTTTCCTTGCTGGTGGGACTGTCCATTTAGACTGTTTCACACCCCTCATGTAATAAACGTAGGCTGTTATTTGAAATTGAAGAGATAAGTTAACCTGTATACATGTCAAATTTTCTTTATTTAAAATTCATTTCCAAGTGAAGAGAGAGAGAGATGAGCAGGAGAAAAAGGCATATTACTTCATTCTCCTCCATTAGTCAAAGGCACTTATGTGCTACAGTCCTTGCTCACTGTAGCTGCTCTCTCTGGGACAAGCCATTGGCATGAGAGCAATTTCCATTTATCATGCTCTGGTTTATGCAAGTAGAAGTAAGGCTTTGGAGGTCTACCCAGGCTGCAGCTCTGGGACCTGCCTTTGAGTGATGTGTGTGTGTGAGGGGAGTCACCTCACAGGGTGATTTCAAGATAGCAAGAATGTACACAAAAATGTGTGGGTTAAGTGAGACTATTTGATGTACAGGAGAAATAGCAAATGCCATATAATTCAGATCAGGAACAGGCAATAGCTTTTGCCTGTGTTTGGCCTCAGCATGTCTCTGCTCTTCCTGAACTGTTTTGTGGACAGTGCTGGAGTCCATTCCCATGATGCTGGGTGGGATATATCTGTGCTTGGTAATGTGGCACAACAGCATGCTATAATACTCTCCTGTCAGTCTACTTGCATCCTAAACACATATATCTGTTAGACTTCAAAAATATTTTAGAGAAACAGAAGTATTATTCCCAGTTGCCTGCTGGGATTTCCCAGTGTTTTATGACATTATGATGTTTCTGCCAATGTGAAAGGCTCACAGCCTGCATAAAATCTTTGGAGGATTCATCACACCCCCAAGGTGAAGCACAGGTACTCAGCCAGTGCCACTTAGCATTGTGCCCTTGGAGTAAAGTGCATTACCTCTCTGCTATTAGAAGTGAGAAGAGTCCAGCACAGATACAGACTACTTTCATGGGAGTCTTTGGGAAAGAGGAGAAAACTGACAGCTGTAGTGACAGAATGTGAAATTTGGCTTGAGACTTTGAACAAAGACTTTTGTATATGGCAGAGTGGTTATATCAATACTTGAAAGACTCTATAATTGAAAAAAATAATGGGAAATCTATACATATTTTATTTACCACACATAGCAGTTACCAGAATGTGTTCTTTGACACTGCGCAGAATTAAGTGTGAAACTCACCCCTGGACTTTAACATGCTAATTTGCTCAGATAGACACCTACATTTCTTAAGCAGCACATGAACAAAGTACCTCAATCCTAACATTCTCCAAACCAATTATATTGAGGACAAACCACCTAAGTTAGTGAGCATAAGAAGAAATTTTGTCTTAAATTCAAGGCTGGAGTGGAAAGACAGAGGTGTAGAGAAGGATTTATGGCTGTAGGTTCAGAAGGACTGGACCAGTCCAGGGGGTGAGCGTCTGGGCTGTCTTCCACATAGACAGAAACTGCTAACTTGCAGCTCCTAAACCAGTTTGCCTCTTGCTGGGAAGCCTACAGGCTCTGTCTGGGAGCAAAGATTCACCTCAGCTTCCAGCTGGAGTAATTTCCTACCAGAAGGTGAGGGGAGCTCCAATAAAAATAAATAAATAAATAAAAAGAAAAGAGTTAAAATATATTACACTGTTTAAATCCTATCACTCTGGGTGGCGAGGTGCCTAGATGCAATCAGGATGCACATTGACAACCTTGCTTCAGAGATAAAAAGGAGCTGCTTTTGTTGAAAAATGTGACCGAAAGAAAGGGAGATTTTCTACTTTTTTTTTTATTTGACTATGTTGCTATAGCACCAGCCCATTGAATATAAGAGCTGGACTCCACGTTCCAATCATATACAGCATTGCAGTATCTTGCTACCAAACAATGTCTTACCTGGAAATATGCCACCCTTAGCCCACCTTCCCCAGCACTACTGCTCCTTCCCATCTTCCCATCCTCTTCAAAATAGAGAAGCTCATTGGACAGGAGTCACTGAGAGGAATCATACTTCATTAAGCAAATATGTTCCAATCTCTAGTCAAAGGAAAGTTTACACTTCTAATTTGGATCTGTTAAACATATGGAACGTTGTCATTTGTCCTTTGGTGATGTGGTTAGAAATGGGGGGGGATGTCAAAATGTTTGTTTCTGACATTATAGTGATGTTTCATAAGTATAATCAGGAAAATCTCATCAGGGAAATATCATGGTAAAACTTGACCTTTCCAGAACTCACATGAGGCTATAGAGTGTCTGAGTTTGGAATAAGACAGTTTAGTCTGGCTTAAGGTAAGTATGATTCTGGGTTTAAGTTTCATTTCACTTGTCTTATAAAGTGATAATGATTGAAATACACTTATATTTATAATATATATATATAATTCAATGGGATGTATTCCTCTTTTCTGCACTCATTTTTTTTTCATCTCATCTGCAGCTTCATGCAGTGCTGCCTTTCATTGCTGTTTCATGCATTTGTGCAACAGAGTACAGATTAAGGGAAAAAAAATCACTATCTTTGGGCACAAGGAACTACACTAGCCCATCCTAACACTCCACATCTGATATAAATAACAAGGTTAATCTCACAGTAGGAAGGATTTGCATCAATAGCCTGATGTACTGAGCTGCTGGCCCTGAGGATCTTAACTGGCAGCGAGACAAAACCATTTATATCCAGGAATGCCCCACAGTAGTACAAAACAGCTAATCACTCCAGTGTGAGTTCACTGTACAAACAATAAAGCATATTAATATATCAGTGAGAATACCTGACCTCTACCTCAAAAGGCCTTTTTCCTTTCTGAACATGGAAGAGATCTGTTCATATTAGACAGACAGGCTTCTTGGAATCATCATTAAATAAACTATCCCCTAAGTTACAATCACTAAATTGGGTAATTTTAGCTTCAAAAAAAAGCAGAAGAATTAGATTCATCACATAATTGTTACATATACTATACATCTTTTTTATGTTCTTCTCTGATATTATTTAAGAGAAGTAAATCCATGCCATTTTCCCCCTCCACTAGCAAGGCAGTGCTGGCTAGGAACTAACTCTCAGAACTAGGATTCAGTACCATGTTTAACAAACTGCCAGCTTTACCAGTGAAGCCAGCTGAAAGCCAACAGGCCTCTGCACCCCCAGTTTTCTGTTTCTACCCCACCTACTCTGCTCCCTTCAGTGAGCCAAAACAACTGTTCATGAGGTTGTACTGTAACCAGATAATGAAAATGATGCCGCTTAAAATAGCATTTAAAAAAAAAAAAAAAATCTCCTTCTTTTATCATTTATTCATCATCATCATCCTGTTTAGTCCTGTAGCTCGTCCTTACAAGTACTGATCTGAGGGCAGCAATATTAAGCTGGGAATGGTGGTTGGAAAAATAGCAAGTACTGAACGGAGCTGGACGGAGTTTTTCTGTTGGCCTTGTTGCCAAAGCCATTTTCCCACTAAACCGGCCATGCAGTGCTCCTTCCATGTAAAATAAGCATCATGACTTTTACATTATTTTCTAAATGTTTTGGGAGTTAAAACTCCCAAATTAAAAGGTTTCACATATCAGGTAGATATTGTTACATTAGTCATAAGCAAAGAAAAAGTTCTCAGCTTATGTTAAAGCTTCTTTCTTTTAGTGTTTTATTCTTGTTTGTGTGAATACTTTTATGAATGTTCCTATGAATACTTTTGAATAAGTTTTGAATAAGTTCAGATACTTTTGAATCTCACCCTATTAGATTTGTATGCTCAACTTCTCAGGTAGATGAAGGCTCCTGCATTGGCCAAGCAAACTTACCAAGCAAAGATTTTGTGCACAACGCCCTCGGGGAAGTAAGACTCACAGCCCAGGTTACCAAGAATGTGGAACAATGCTGAACTCTAGCAAAAGCAAAGATTTACTCTATTTGGAAATCTCTTCTATTGTTTCTTCACACAGATAGCTAAACATAGTAGCTTTGCAATACAGGCTCTGAAATAATTGCTTTGTACTTTCAACAGTACCAGAAATATGCAGATCTAGAAAACCTATTAGAAAGCTCCATGAACTGCTTCTTCTAGACGGAAAATAACTCTTTGGGCTTGGGTTTGAATAGAAAATCATCAGGTTTTATGATCCTAGTTGGAGGGTACATTAGCCTTTATATCCAAGACAGAATTAGAAAAAGATCAGTCATCTCTTTCAGAAAAGACTTTATAGTGTTTTATAGTCTTCATAGTCTTTTATCAGTTCGAAACTGATCAAACAAATTTAATATAAACAAATTCATCCAAATTGTTACTGTTCACATTTCCTAATATAAACATTTTCTCTTAAAAAACACGCAAGCAACAAGGGATTCATAATTGAAACCAATAAATGGACCCTAAAGCTTACCAATAACATGCACTTAACATCCAAGGATAACAGGTTTTGCCTAATGTGTATTGTATTTGTAAATTTTGTAAAAGACAACAGGAGTTTGCCAAGAGCAAATCATATCAGATTGATCTTGGTCCTTGTGCGACAGGGTAACAGGTAACACAGTAACAGCAGACATGGCTTTACTGTGTCTAGTGTGAGCAATGGTACTGTAAAAAGAAAGATGCACACGAAGTGGAAAGTCCAAGATAGAGCAACATAAAATTATATAGAAAACATAACCTTCAAGCAAAAGCTAAAAGATCTGGGACTGATTAGGCTGAGGAGAGCAAGGGAGCTGGACAAGTCTAGCCTCTATTTATCAGAAGTGTGTAACATCCCTGTGGGTTTGGTGTGGGGACGTAGTCAGACAGCTTCAAGCTACAGGCTATAGAGCAGTCACCGCTGCCAATGGCCAGTGGCCACCCATGAAGTCTGTGCTGCATAATCACGTCTCTGACAAGATCATTTTGACAGGCATGGAAATGGAGATAGAATCTCAAGGAAAGCGAAGGACTTTCCATTTTTGTGCAGAATTACAGAAACCCAACATGGAAAATTTTGCTTTCAAGGGTATGAACTTGTCAGCATAAAACTGTACCCTACAGTACAGCATATAGCAAGCTTTACTGTACCCCATGTTTACACTGGCTACAAAAAAAAAAAAAAAAAAAAAGTTACTTTTTCTTTAGACTAGAGCTGAAGGAAGCCATTTCTTTACTCTGGCTATGAAGAGGCCTCTTTTTTTTCATATAAGTTAAAAGAAATTTGCTTTATTTTGTTCTATCTGTAAGTAGTCTTAAAACTGCCAATTGCATACAGTGCTGTCTTAATAGATAACCATAAATCCTTACAGGAGCTGAGCTTTCTAAAACTGTTATAGGAGCCAAGCTTTCTAAGGTCCCTTCCTCATCTTTTCACCTCGAGGAACAATTACACTTCCTTGCACTGAGACTGTCTCTAGCAACCAGGCCATTGCCAAGGAGTCTGCTCTCAGGGACTGCTTACATATGAGTAGGTGCAGCACAAATAGCATACAAAGGACATGCCAATATCATGTCTTTTCTATTCCTTAAGTGAGCAAGGTTGAATTCTACTTTAAAGACTATTTTCCACTTGTTTTCTGTTATAACTGGGCATTTAGTTCTCATAGACTTGTTCAAAATTCTCCCTCTCAAGACAAATAGAAAACAAAAATCTTTTCCAAGACAGGATAAAAAAGGAGCATTAAATCCTTCTGCACTGAAATGATGGCTTGTTTTGCGAAAGAGCCAGCTTGCTTGTTCCCTCTCTCTCTCCTCCTGAGTTCCCCCTCAAAAAACGCAATTGAAAACCACCTCAACAGAAGCAGAATTGTACGTTAGTGGGATTGAAAGTAAGGCATTCATAGAAATAGGGGAGGACTGAAAGTAAGGGCTTGAAAGTAAGGCATTGAAAGGAAGGCATCCATAGAAATATAGCACACACATGGGGTGTGTGTGTTATACTTTCAGTACTTATGTCCTAATTTCCAGTATAGCAACATTTTGCAGGACAGTGACTGCAGTGTCACGGGCACATAGAGCAGGCCTCATCAGACTCTCTTCTTTCACTAACAGATTATTTCACCACCAAATTAATGTATTTCGGTTTCTTTCCTCCTTTGGAGCAAGGCAGAAAAGGAGTTATTAACAGGAGCAGTTCAGCGAACTGGTTGTCTGGGAGAGAAGCTACCTCTTAAATCTAAGTTCTAATTCATGCTCCTTACTGAAGCTCTGATTGCTTAGAGCAAGGAACGGAATCACTGAGATCAAGCTGAGGCTCTTCAGGCCAAAGTTCCCACAAGCTAGCAGGTTGAGAACCACCATTCTCTCATTTTAAACAGGGGTCTAGCAACCCACTGTCTGCAAAGAACCAGATCCCAGCAGATCAGTGGATGCACTTGACTGCCTTTAGGTAATACCACTGCCAACGGATCACTCCTGGAAGCCTGGAAGGGTAAGACAGAAAATAGGGAGGAAGAATTTAGAATTTTTGTTAAGCTTGAACCAGAGAGCTGGCCATAACTAAACACCTAAACCGGTAAATGTAAGAAAAATACCATCCTTTTCCAACAGAAGGCTTTCAGGAGACTTTCTTATTACCAATAAAATAAGTATTCAAATGTAATTGAAAACCACAGCAAAAGCAGCCCTTTGAGGTTGGAAGTTTTTCCTCTTCCTTCATTTCCCAAGTTGAGTTTGTTAACATTTGGAAGTGGGTATTTTGTCTTGGAGTAAAACACAGGATTGGAGTCAGGTGTTTAGATTCTGTTTTGGGAAGAGAACAAGCCTCTAGACAGCTCTGTCCACTCAGGTCCAGATGGTGTGTATTATCTTTTGATGGGCTGTAGGAGCCAAGACTGAAGATGTTGCTGCTTAGTTAACTAAGGTTCAAAACTGCTAAATTGTAGCCAAAAGAAGATGCATAGCTTAGATCTATCAATTCAGTGCTGAAACAACCAGTAACAAGAGAAGATGCAAGATAACACAAAGCCGCAAAAAAACTGCATGAGGTCAGTTTTGCTATGTAAAGTCACCAATGGCCACTCTGTCTGTATCTGCAGGGTGAAATTAATGCTAATCAGTTGCAGACTTGTACCACAGACGAACTCAAAAAAAAAAAAAAAAAAAAAAAAAAAAAAAAAAAAAAAACAGCTTCTAGCCTGTCTCTTCAAATATAGCCCAAAGCTAATATTACATTTCTGTGCATATTTATGTTATTAAAGTGCTATGGCCCAAACTGTCAAAACTAAGTAGATTTGTAACAAATTTACATTCATATTTAACCATCTAAAAAAACCCAAAATCATTAGGAAACCATAAGAAATCAAATCTGTTTGAATAGTTTCTGATGAATTGTTGCTCAGTCTTTAGAAGTATATGAATTTAGACTTTTATTAATAAGCATCTTTCTCAAGATTTTAGAGTTTTTTGACTTGTATATGCAGATCAAACACATGTATTGGACGAGGAATCTAGGGAGGTATAGTTCTGGAAAAATAATAAAGCATTAGATTTCTAATAAAGCCTCTGGCATTTGCTACATTTTTACTATAGCCATTGATCTTTCTAACCATTAACACTGAGGGAGAACAAATGATTAAAAAATGTATATATATCGGAGATCCAGAATGAACATGAAACATTTATGGCTGCTTGTTTATGAAGCTGTAGTTAACAGCTCACAATGTGTTGCAAATCATTCATCTTTTATAGTGCAGAACAGCTAATAACTGAAAAGCCTTTTAACAAAGGATTTACAAAAGGAAAGAAAGTCAGATTTTCTAGTTAATTACTGAAGGAGATTGTGTTTATTATTAACCTGCCAAGTTTACGCTTGCAGGATTTATTTTCTTGGCCCAAGTCACACGGGTTTAGTAAGAGCAAAGATATTATTTAACAAAAATAACACTACCAGAACAATATATGGGTGAGGAAGAGAAGGGAATGAAAGGAGACATTAAGATACCGGTGGAATAGACAACAAAGTGGATTTGAATGCTCAAAAAGAAGAAGGACTTCATTGCATGGTGACAGTCAAGCATGACCATAATGTAATTTCTCTATCCTGTGCTACATTGCCTTGGAGACAAGGAACTTTCACCAAAAGGGAAACAGTAAAAAGAAAGATAGATGTCTTCACCAATTTAAAGTTCTTGGCTCATGTCCTAATACGTTGTCTTGTCTTCAGTCTTTGTCTGTCCTACACCTCTTAGTTGTGCAGAGATGTTTGAGAATAAACATCCTGAGGTAGATCTTCCCTGATGCCATATTGTTTCAGCTTATTATATAGACTGGGCTAAAGCCAACAGTAAAATTTAGAGCCAGGTTGAGTTTCTAAAACTTGCCAGAGATTAGGGTCGTCTGATCCAAACTTTTGTTTCAAATTTCTCTTTTCTCTGAACTCTCTTTTGTCAGAGCCATATGGGGAGGTGGTTCTTCAACATTTTCTGAAGCAGCTTTCCAGCTTCAAGAAGTCATTTTGATTATAGTTTTTTTTGTGTGTGTGTGTGTGTGTAAAACAAAGAGAAAATATGTAGTTGACAAATTTATAAGTACTCTAATAGAAAAAAATATTAATTGAATGTCAGTATTGAAACAACTCTGGAGGCATCCCTATGTTTCCCATTCCCGTCTGGGTGCTTTCCAACACAGGAAGGTCTCTGCCATGCCTCCCACAACAGCTCACAGCTGACAGGGAATAGATCCACTTGCAGGCCATGCGATGCTGGCCCATATCCCACATGGGGCTTAAGGAAGCATCAGCAGATCAGTGCCTCCACACCAGGGCTTGCCAATCCCCCCAGACTCTCCAGCATGTGCTCTTCTTTTACTCCAGTGACGCTCTTGGCATCCATAGCAGGGGCAGGAGAGACAGCATCTCATCTTCCACTTCCTCCCAGGATCACCTGGCTTTGCTGCATCCCATGTACGACTTTGTTCACTGGCTGGGATTGGGGAAAGCTATCGTCTGATGAGGGGCCCATACTCACTGGCACACTCCGCAAGGAGCTCCCCTTCCACCCTGAGTGACTGTGGGGACGAACTACCACATGATCACTGAGAAGTGTCCAAAAAGTCTCCTTTGCTAAAGGCACACACATCTTCATTGATTTGATTTCCATGTAGGTTTCCTGCTTTAATACCTCAGGGCTATCATTCTGCCTCCTACCAGTCTAACCTTGCACTGTTGTTATGAGGTTTGACCTGAAATTCCTGGGATAACCTGAAATTTTTAAAGAAAAGGGGGATGAGGAAGGACAGAAGAAAACTATTCTGATTCAGGAGCAAAAGATCTTGAAAAAAAGTCATGGACTGGCAAGATTCCATTAAAAGAAAATAACACAATTATGTCAAGCAAAACATTTCATTTTAATACCTGCATCTGAAAAAAGAACCTCATACTACTCTGTAGAACTATTTCTATACTACTACTTTCAAAATGAGTACTAGAAAAGGCCCCTAATTGTATCCTGGTGTGGAGGAGGAGGGGAAAAGAGAAATTTATCTTGCAGTCGATAGACAGATATTTTCTGATGAAAAATATTTAGCTGCAAACCCTCCACCAGCTCTGCTCTCCTCCAAGCATACTCAGAGGGCAAGGGCACAATCAGTGGTGCAAAATGACATTGTTGGGCAAGGAGCCTGACGTGAACCAGGAGGCCCCCAGATCCTCCTCCCCAGCAAAAGGGCTGATTTTGGAAGGAGCATTTCTCCCCAGAAATCCAGCAGCACCATATCCTGCTGCGGAATGGGGCTTTTGGCAATCACAGGTGATGCCTGCTCCTGTGCCTAGGTCCCCCATAATGCACCGTCTCTCTGCCCCGCAGGTGTGGTGTTCCCGTATTCCCCGCGGCTGGGGCGGTACAACCTGAACTTCCACGAGGCCCAGCAGGCGTGCCGGGACCAGGACGCCGTCATCGCCGCCTTTGACCAGCTCTACGATGCCTGGAGAGGGGGCCTGGACTGGTGCAACGCTGGCTGGCTCAGCGATGGCTCCGTGCAGTACCCCATCACCAAGCCCCGCGAGCCCTGCGGTGGCAGGAACACCGTGCCAGGGGTCCGGAATTATGGTTTCTGGGATAAGGATAAAAGCAGATATGATGTCTTCTGTTTTACTTCAAACTTCAATGGTAAGAGTTTTAGTTGTTTCTTCAAAAAGGCATCACTGAGCTTAAAAAAAAGAAAATAATTCCAATGGCAGCAAAGGACAGCAAGTGCTATTTGATTTATCAGAGTTTATGTTAGCTTTGGAAAATATTATTGTTGAAATTACAAAGACACTTGTGCAGAGTAAAACTGTCTTTGCCACATGTTCACATAGATAATTTCTAAAATTTAGAACTTATATTTGCAACAGTTTCAAATATCTCCATTTTCACCCTTTTAAAATTTGTGTGTATATTTTTAATGCTGATATATACCCAATTTATTTCAGTTAAGATTATGATGAAAGCATAATCTCTTTAATTGAGCTTTCGTTTAAAATTCAGGTTAGTGATGAGGTTTTACAATTTTAATGTATCACCAAAAAAAATTCTGATTGCAACTTTATGTCTTTGCTGTTGTGTCCACCTACTCTCCACTGCTCATCTGACTAATATTTTGTTTTCAACACAGCTATTTCTAGCTTTTATGCGTAATAGTTTAGATTTCTAATCTTAGTACAAAGATTAGATATCAAAGCCCTAACCTGTCCTTTTGTGGTGTGATCTTGGGGTGCTCCAAACCTTACTTTAGTGACTACGAGCTTTTTTAGCTCTTAGTAGGTGTTACTTTATGTTGGAAATGGCTTGATGTCAGCTTGCTACATTTAACTTTTAATCTAGTAGATGAAAAGGATTTAAAACCATGGTTGTGAACAAGAGGAACATTGCAGGGTAACACGTGCAAAAGCAGTTTACTATCTTCTACAGCATGGTTCTTGTGGGCAATTTCTATCCAGTATGTTCGCACATGTTTGGCTTGCAGCCCAGCCAGACCTAGGAGCATGGCCCTTTTTGTTTATGCTCAGATTACTAACCCACAATGAAGCATATTTGTCCTTGAGCACACACACACAAAAATAAACATAAGTCTGGCTCTCAGAAGATATGCTCTAATGTTAAGTCTGCTTCGCCCTCTCAAAAACTCCCAAGCCCTCAAACCGACAATATCAAAAGTTAGGTTGTATGCAATCTGAAACAAATATTTATCTGATTTTTGTCATGCCACATCATTGGCATATGAAAAGGTGGCTCATTTTTACTTGTGTAATTTATGTAAGTCCAAATCCTATACAAGCTCATCTCTTACTCAGATTTAACCTACTACTCTACTCAGATTTAAACCTACTAATAAAGGAAAAAAAAAAAAAAAGAAAAAGAGGAATAAACTACTCAAGAAAAAAAAATTAAAAGCACAATAGCTGCAATATTTAAAGTGCTTGCAGAATAAATGTTTGTTACTATTGATCACTAACCACCATCTTTTCTTCAGACAAAGCGAGACTGTACAGTCTTTTAAGGACAGAGAAAAGTCATTTCTGAAAAAAATGTAGCAAAAGATAAACAAGGTTTGTACACTGAAGTGGTAAGAGAGAGGGAGAAAGGGCCAGGGAAAGGCAGAGGCATACAGGTGGTTGGGATTTCAAAGGGAGGAAGAGACACCCCTACAAATCTCATATCAGTGAGTTTGTTAAAATCACCTACCATTCAGAATACTGCACGGCAATAGGGTAGTATCAAGAGCTGGGCACCATCTTTTTCAGGCCCCACCAGCTAGATTAGTCTCCCAAGGCATCAGCGTGAAATCTGGGCTTCTGCTTCTCTCACCTCCCACCTCTTTTCCAGCTCCTACCCAGTTGATATTATCCTTCCACATCCTCCCATATTCACCTGCCAAGGATACCTTAATATCCGCAGCAACCCCTGCAACCCCAAAATCTCAACTTCCTATGACCTTCCTACCTCAACACTAGATAGGTTATGTCTGTTTAACAGTTTCATCAACCTTCTCACTGTCAAGGAAAAAAAGCATATAATAGCCCATTTTGCAACGAGGTTGCAATTGTCAAGGACAGTGGGTTTGGGCAAAAATGTGTTCCTGCAGTGGTCAAGAGTCATTATACACCCAATTTTGATTCTCTTAGATCAGCAACAGCCAAGGAAAATGAGATGTGTTTAGGACGCCATGCATTTCCAGCAGTGGGAATGACTGCTGTAATCTGTTGACATTATAAAACAGAAAAGCTTTCAGCTTTATATAAGAGAGCTGGAGAAATGCCAAGAGCCCTAGGATCACATGATTGTAATTCTTGCTTAAAAAAAATAACGAAACACAGAAAGCGTTGGTTGTGTGAGCTGCTAGGAAGAATGAGGTTGTGTAGGACTTAAGATTTCTAGTCACTGGATTCTTTTTAAAGAAAGGAATCCCCAAAACACATTATAATCTCAGAGGAAGTTTCAAAAAGGACTCATTTTCTAATAGTTCAACAGCCGACACCAAAAATCTTTGACTAAAATATACGCAAAGCTTGTTTTTTCACCTGTAAAAGAAGGGTACAAAACAGCAAAATTACACTCAGCTGCTAAGGTGAAAAATGAAAACACAGTTGACAACTCAGGTGAGTTCAAATGCGAATTCAGTATTCTCATTTTGGAGCTATTGGACCCCCACTATGGTCAATTGATTAAACCAATTAATAAGCATAAGAATTTGTTGAAACAATATCCTTAGTAAAGAATTCTGCATACATTCCTGTTATCTGCATGAGGAAACTGTTTCAGCAAAATTTTGTCTGCAATACAATACAAAATAATGTTAGTGCTTTATGAAATTGCCCTCAACAATGTGTTTTGTGAATTACTGTAAGTGCACAGCCTTAGCATTTGATTTAGCCTGTATAACTGTTTCATACCCAAATTGTTGTTGCTTTGTGGAAGAACTTCTGGTGATTTATGACTGTGCAGGCAAAGCAAAAAAAAATCCCCAAAGTGTCTCACATACTGTGTAAATACTGGTAATAGCAATTAACCAGCTTATAAGAAAAGTTAGTGATGTATTTCATAAAACTATACAAAGAATAACATAAAGTTACCAATATACTTACAGCTCAGAGCTCAAGAAATAACATGGTATGGCTGCACAGGAAAGATGCAGTTTCGTGCCTTTTGTGAAAGGATTGGAGCAGGATTTCAAGTCCCAGCAGTAAGAGCGACCAACCCCTAAAACACTGTGAAGGATCATAAAATATTTCTTCCTCCATAGAAATAACTATCAATTGGCAACACAGTTCTCATCTTGTTTTTAGATTCCTTCAGTTGACAAAGACTATGGAAATCGAAAATCCCACAAGTATCTAAGTTGGATTTGCCACGTTGGCATTTCCTGACATCTAGTCACGGGAATTTTTTGCACTGGAAAGTGTTAAGTGAGCTAACTAACGGGTTATTCAGACAATGGGAATATGTGGCCATTGTTTTAAAAGGAAAAATAAAAATATCAAAATAAAACTCATTTTCCACTCTCAAAAAGTGAATTTTTAAAATTCAGTGTTTCTGTATCACTGCATTCACTGTGGATGAGGGGAAAGATACAAGAGGATGTTTTAAATTGTTCCTGTATATTCTCATGTGGCCATTTAAAGTCAGTTATCTCAAATCATCACTGTATTTTAAAATAATTATCAGAATCTTCTCATTAAAGGAAACCATCTCACTTCTCACATTTTTAATATGTTTGTGCATTTTGAAGAAATGGTCCTGTTCAACTATATACTATTAAGATACACTAGAGGCAGTTGAGCAGATGACAAGCTCTACACAATGTGCAAGTTGCAGAAATATCCTGTTAGCTCCTGCGAATGCCTTTTGTGGCCATATGAAACCACAAATGGAGAAGAGTTTACTTTTGATGCAGCAAAACTATTTAACTGATGTCTGCCCATGATTTCAAGCACCTTGGCCTACGTATGGCCTGCCTCAGTGACTCCCTTATGGTCACAGCCTGCATGGCACAGCTGGATGCACCATCCCACTGGAGGCCTCCCTGCCAAGTGCCTTCTTTCCAAGGCCCTGCTAACTCCTGCCACAGAAAGAGCGGGCAGGTCAGCATTGTATTGCCTCTAAATACGATGGCTTGCTGCTGAGAGGCCAGGGCTGCCATATAGAAACTTAAGTCCCAGATCTCTGTTCTCTTGGTTTGGAGCTGAGGTCGGGCAATGTCCCCTGGCAGTACATCTCGCAGGTTCCTGCCATCCCAATGGTTTTGTTTGTTAGGTAAAGTGCTGAAGTTTTCCTCTTTAAACTATAAAAAAAAAAAAAAAAAAAAAAAAAAAAAAAAAAAAAAAAAAACGTTTAACACACCAGTTATGGCTGGGATTTCATTAGGAGTGAGGAGAGGCTCTGCTCCATGATTTAAAGTAAGGAGCCAGGTGAGGCCTGCTTGTCCTCTCTAGGACAAGCATTAACACTAGGACAAGCATTAATACCCTAACTACCAGCTATTAATGAGACAGAAAATTAATTCTTCCATCTCCTGCCACATAAAATAATAACTATCAAGACTGAGAAGTCAGCACATTAGGAACCTTTCTTGGCAGGAACCTGTTGGCAGGCAAACCCAGCAAATCTGTCCTGAGTTTATTGATTGCATTTTATTTTATCATTCTGGTTACACATTTTCTTTTCCCCCCCATGAGCTTTACTATTGAAGTTTTCCTACTTAAAATGAAGGGGCAGAGTATAGGAGTTATTATTATTGATGTCATATGTCAAAACCCTGACCTTATGGCAAATCCCTAGGAAATTACATTCCACTGACATATGGTTTGAAGAACAGCTAATAAGCTAGGTGAAGTTTACATACTATCAGTCCAAATCCCTGTTCCCCGAAGTATAAAATCCTATTTGCTTTGGGGAAACATTTTAATACTATAGCAGGAACAAGTTTCCTCTTAATAAACATTCTCTTTAGCAATGCTATGTAAATGCTGTCAGCTTGCTGAAATGGGATTAGGCAAGCATTTTGCAAAAGAGTAAATTACTTCAAAAGCAATATTTTCTGTTGAAACATTGTGGAGATCATCTCTGACAATAGTGAAATTGTTTAAAAGTTTCTTCACCACCACAGCCACAATGTAAATACTTTTTTTAAATTTTTTTTTAGAAAAGTGATTCCTGTCATATGCAAAATTTCAAACCTTATCATAGTTATTCCAGTTATTGCTATATTCACATCTGACCTGATATTTTTATGCTTCAAAAAGCTATGCATTTTGCAGTGATGTAGAACTCAAGTAAGTCTTCATCTTTCTCACTGTTTTTTGTTCACCGAGAAAATAATCTGAAACAAAGCAGAACTAGGTTTGTGTGTTTCTTTTTTTTTTTTTTTCTTTTATGAGGAAGAAAAGTGATATTATTTTGGAGTACATTTTTCATCAAGAAGAAAAGAGTATGCCCTGGAATTAGATCAAGAGCCCTACATGGAGAAACTGGGTTTTTTTTTCAGTTGAGTTACCCTTAGAAAACAGCTTGAAAATGTTGCAGGCATACTTGAAAACTACACTCCTTCAACCAAATGCTATTCCTCTGTAATCCATTTCTACCTAGGACTTGTTAACTGTCAATCCAATCATGATAAATAACCTTGAATATAATGAATGAAAGGGATACAATTAATTTAATATTGCCTTGATAGACAAAATTAATGTTTGTATTATGGTTGCTTATGGCTTAGTACAGGAGACTTCCTATGTGAGCTTTACTTTCTGGCAAGTGTTTTCATTATCTTGTGACTGGGGCACATTTTTTTTTTTTTTTTTAATAGCACTATTGGTTCAATTTCATCTTATGGTGAGAATATGCCCTTTGATGCCTAAAAAGAAACAGAGTTGCAGAACTGCTGTGAATGCTTTTGAGTCTGGTAATGAAGACTTACGACAGGCATGTTTCTGATCTACTAAAGATTCAAACTCCTCTTTTGAGAAGCTGCACAATATCTCAGCTTTCTTACAGAAAAACTTTAAATTGTGCTTGTACTGAATCAGAAGCAAGGTCAGCACCTTGCCAAAGACTAAAACTGCACGTTACCTCCAGCCACCCTCTGCCAAATACTATCAAAGGTCAGCTCTTACTGTGCCATGTTTCTGAGAAGAAAACTCGTAAGGGTTTTAATTTAACGCTGAAAGCATAATGTATAGATACGCTACTTTAGACATTCAACTGATTTCCCTTCTCTATCAATAAGCTACTGCTGCATGAGACTTGTTTTGCCTGAAGTCTACAGGGCTCTTCAGATGTTTTTTGTGTGGCGTTGTTGGTAAAAGTACCTTTGGCCTTAAAGCTTAATGAAGAACCAAAGCTATCCTCTAAATCCTGGAGTATCTTCCGTTATCTCTCTTCTTAATGTTTCTCTTCCTATTTTTCTGCCTCTGCAAGCAAAGGAAAAATGCATTGCAACAATTCAGTTACAACTAAATGAAGTGAGGGCAGAGATTTTCTAAGTTAGCATAAATTTATATGTGTATTTTTTTCCTCCCATTATATATAAAATCATTTTACATAAAATTAACATATTTTAACAGTAAAAGTATAAATTGCATGGTTCCATACAGGTCAAATTGTTTAATGTGATTCTGCAATGACCTTCCCCATTTCTCCTCAAAAGACATCTTTATCGTATCACAGCATCTTATTCATGTCACTAATGCCTTTTTTTTTTTCTTTTTTCTCCTCTCCTTTCTCTTGTTAGGTCGGTTTTACTACCTAATACACCCAACCAAGTTGACCTACGATGAAGCTGTTCAGGCTTGCTTGAAGGATGGGGCACAGATTGCCAAAGTTGGCCAGATCTTTGCTGCCTGGAAACTGCTAGGATATGACCGCTGCGATGCTGGCTGGCTGGCTGATGGCAGCGTCCGCTACCCAATCTCTAGGCCAAGAAAACGCTGCAGTCCTAATGAAGCAGCAGTTCGCTTTGTAGGCTTCCCTGATAAAAAGCACAAGCTATATGGCGTCTACTGTTTCAGAGCATACAACTGAAAATACCTAGAGCACAACAGTTTTAAAATCATTAAGAACATGTGAAAGATTTCTTTTCAATAAGAACTCATGCAAGTTACCAAAACTGTGATAAACCTTTTTTACTTACTGTAAAGAGTCGTTTTCATAAACCCAACCCATTAATTTTTTTTGTCTTAATATTTTTGTAAGAGTATCATTCCATAGATATTTTAAATTAATATAATTTAATTGAAGCTCTAGATAAGGAAGCCTTAGAGTCAAATTCTTTAAGCTACGTCATCCCAACAAAATATATTTTCCATGAATGGGGCATGCAATAGAGCTTGGTGATTGCTAGGACTCACTTAAGGAAGGTAAGGCTACTCAAAGCAAAAATTTTACAAGCACAAATTTTAAGCATTTGTACCATTTTGAGAGGCATTGCAAATTAATTATATCTGCAGTTTTGAAATAAGATAATCTTTTGCTAACAAGTGTTCAGTGAGGTTTTTCAAAACAAAATAGAAAGGAAATGTTTTAAAAGGGAACAATATACAATTTAATAAAAGTGACATTTAAAGCACTCATTTTACTGTTTAAAAACGTACCTTTCTGAAGTATAAGCTCATGATCCTCTTCATATCAACAAGCACAATTAATTCTCCTGAACATTTCGATTGTGTTTTCATTGTCTATAAAAATTGAAGATGGTATCAATAATTAACTAGCGAGTAAACTCTATTTTCTTCTTAACTCAAATTAAAGATGCCTAAGAAGTGCAGTATTACCTTTGAGTAGCTTTACTAAGTTATTTTTAAGCTCTTAAAGGCCGTTCGCTAAGCAGCATATAGCATCTACTCAGGGCAGTTGTATAAGTGAACTGCTGGACAGAAAAACTGCAGACTTTAGCAGCTTGATTTTACATTAGCCTTTGAAATGTTATCGTCTTAATGAAAGAACATTTCTTTCATATTTACACATCACAAGAATAAGCATTGTGAAGAACCATTAAAATGATAAAATCTTAAAACAAGATAATTAAATAAGAACTTGAAACCAGCTATTAATGTGCAGAGGAGAAAAAGCACTTTCTTTCCTCACTTACATATCATTTGTATCTAGAAGAATTTTATTTAGTTAAAACACTTTCACAGAAAAACTATGGAAATTCTTCATTTCATTAATTCCACAATGGTCTAGGTGGAAAATGTTTACCTGTATCTGATCTATATCAGAGATATACATGCACTGTGCACAGTGCCTAGGATTTCCAGAGCTGCCTAAAGCACTAAGTCCTCCCTAAAGGCCAAATTGAGGGAATTTGGATTTCTGATGCAAACTTGTTTTGGATGCAGCAGTTCTCGGTGCTCATCTTCAGATACCTTAATGCAACCAGTTTTAAAAGAGTGGGTGCTCAAGGCTTTCTGAAAATCTATTCCACTTCTTATGGTGTCTCAAGCTGGATATCCAAAAAATAAATAAATAGAGGCCACTGACTAAAAACACCTTGGTCTTGAGTAATCTTCTAGGCAGTTTTAAAATTCCCTCTCCAGTATTGGTTCTACAACTTAAAAACAGAACTTTTCCTACTCTATGCTTACTGACTTCGAAGACTTTGGAGGACCAATATTTGTATTATACAAAGTTTTATATCTTCCCATTGTTTCCATATCTAAATGAAATATAGTGGTACTATCCAAGTAGGGCAAAACTAGTATGCTTTCATGAATGGTTTTGTGTAGTTACTTTCCCATGGACATGAGTAAATCAATCCGTTTCCTGAAATGGTTGCAGTCCCATTGTAAAACCTCTGTGGCTAAATCATGGGAAATACGTGAGAGGATCATAGTAGAAAGCTACTCTAGCAGGAAAGGTATTGCGCTGGAGTTCATTCCCATGAGCTCTGAGGCAAACCTCCATCCTGCTGAGTTGTTGTCAATATGTACATTTGCTTATAATATACAGATGAAGCAGTCCCAGTGCCAAAACCCCCTTTCAAAAAATCCACTAGTAGTCACATTTTCTTGAAAATCTTTCATTTAGTTATAAAAAAAAGACATAACTCAAGCCTTCAAAACCATATAAGCTTCGCTCAATCAGTCATTTTTTAAACCAATTTTCATTTCACACATTTTCATGGACCACTCAGAATCTTTTCCAAACACTTTTTAAAAAAAAGGAAAAAAAAAAAGCAGGAGGAGGAAGAGAACTGGAGAATATTTGTACTTGAGAAGGAATGGGATATAAAAGACTGTACTGCAACCAAGAGGAATACATATTGCTTCCCCATCCAATCCTTGGAAAAAAAAATATGGAAAAAGTATTTCCTAGTCTCCTCTGATGCATGGACAAGGAGTCAGCGATATGGAAAAAGCCATAAGGATTATCCCAAGGTGGTTGCCACGTCCGTCCCCATAGATCCCAATTTGTAGTGAAGCGGGAAGCCCTTTATGTAGCTGGATCTCTCCACACCACAATCTGCCACATTTGTAGGATAATGCACCATTTCCTATTGCACAGTGGTAGAGGGACATGCAAGGAGATTTTCCCATCTTCCTTTCAAGAAAACGTCGCAGGGTTTCACCTAGACCCTTCTCTTGCAGGAGGGAAAACTCCCGTGTGCCAAAACATAGACATCTGACCCATTCTCACGGCTAGCTAATGTGCCCTCGCTGCTAGACTGCCGGTGCTGCCAGAAGAGGTAAATTTGGCCACTCACAAACCCTACAGCATGCCAGAGATGGCTGATCCATGGATTGTGATCCACTGGACCACTGCAATATCAGGTTTGCTCTAGTTCAGACAAGCATCCCACGTGGGCACCACCAGCCCCTCCAGGGCTGGAGCTGAGCGGGCTTCTCACTCCTCAGCCCTGAGGAAACCTCGTCAGCCAGGTCTTCTCACTTGGCAGCACAAGGAGGCCATGGTACTGTGCAGAATCAGGTCTCTGGAGCCATCCTGAGCTTCAATGGCATCACAAGTGGCCAAATTCATCACTTGGTTACACCTACAAAATCACATAAAAGATATTGCTTACTCACAATCAAATGCTCCTGTAACAGGGTCTCAGGATGTGAATTTCCATTGGTCATATTACTTACGAAAAGCTCAGCAGTCCAATCTGGGAACACAGTAGTTTTAGATCACTATATAGATATACAATATTATCTATTATTATAACAGATAAAGCTAATGGGATAGTTTGATGAAAATATGTTTGTATGAAAAAAATAGCTCTAATGGAAGCAGGCTTAAAATATTAAGTGTATGATTACTTGAGAAATGGGCACAAATATACAAAAGGGCATGAATTTTATTTATTTTTACAGCTACTGACTCCACTTCCTTTTATAATGTCAAAGGTCAAGAGGTTTCCTAATTTTTGAATAAGCTAGCTAGGTGCTTGGATTTAAAAAAAAAAAAAAAAAAAAAAAAAACTTTAAAAGCAGCTTAAGAACTGGACAAAAGTCTGTGCTGTTTTCTGTTCTTTGAAGAAAACTCTATCATTAGAATCAATGTGCTCTGTCATTATCTTGTATTTCACAATGTATCTGAATTTTAATGCCCGTGAATGACAATTAAATCATATTGTTCTTTTCAGTATGATGATTTCTTCTTATTGACTGACCATTCTTTTGTTTCTTTCCCAGAAAACATAAACAGAAAGGAAATGATTAAATGAATAAAGTACTTGCTTTGCCATAGTAAACAAAGAGATCACAAATCTGGGGGCAGGGGAGAATCTACTCTAAGAATATGATTTACAGTAAAGAAAAACATATTCCCAAACATTTAGTTTATGCTTCTTCAAAGCATTTTGAAAATAGAGTTAAAAATACCATTTTTTATTTTGCTTTCTCTCCAGTCTTCCAAAATAAAAGGGAGATGGTTTTTTCTCCCATGGTTGGTGCTACACTCTGCACATGCATCACGAGAAATTAGATGAAGAACAATATTTAATATTTGGGAAATAATTATGGAATTACTTTTATAATCTTATGGTCTTAAAAACTAAAAGCAAACAAAGATTCCTCTTTGCAGTGTACAGCAAGAAAGATTTCCACTCGAGAAAAGAATTAGCAATTCAAAGAACTGGTCCAGATTTTCAGACTCCGTAATCATAGTGTTTCTGCAGCTTTTATCAAACTGCTGGAAATTGAACCCTGAAAATTATACAGAGACCACCACTTTGTTGAGAAATACTAATCCTCTAGAAATTTCCAGTATATCATGTGTGTGATCAAATAAAGGAACAACTCTCCATTCAGAGTAAGAGAAATCTACACAATAATTAATACCTGAATGAGATGAACCTCCTTTATTTTCTAACAAACCAGTTAAAATAGTTTTCCTGTGGGAAATAGGAAATTACAGCATTTCACAGCATTAAGTAGATAATTAAAATGGTCTTCCATCATAACAGACTCTCAGTAAGCAGAATTTCCATTTGTAGTTAACTGCTTCCATTGAACTCAAAGAAGAGATCCTGTGTTCTTAGCTGGAAGCAACTGGATTTAAGACACTGAGTTAGCCTTCTTTCTCTTGCACCCAATAATAATTAAGCCACAAGTTTAAATACTTAATTTAAAAACAAATTAAAAATAGATCAAGAGCTTGGAAGAGATTTCTTATTCTTTTTTTTTTTTTTCATCAAACCTCAAATTGGAAGTAGGAAATTCTCATTAGAGGCACTTTGAGCCTAATATTTTTCCTACTTTTTGTCTGAGAAAGAATGTCTCAATCTGTAAAGCCATTATAGAGTAAAATGTTTAAGTCCATCTACTTCATCAACATTTTGCTGGAGGCATCCAATTGTTTTACTTATAACAACAGTCCTAACATGGGACTAAGCTAATGAATTATGCAATAGTTTATTTTCCAGTATGTCCAGGGGGTGTTGCATAGTTTATTTTTGTTTTAAATTCAAACAAACCAACCAACTCAAAAGGAGAGGCCTTTATACTAATCAAATAAGAACAGCTTGCTTTTTTATCCTTTAGAAAAATAAAAAAATATAGAAAGTAGAAAAATATATTGTCAGGGATTTCAGCTAATTATTTCCCGTGCTGCTGTTCACTGTACTTACGCATAACACCCTTCACTTTCCAGTTAATTTCATTCAGATTTTCTTCACATTTGGAAGAAAATAAAAGATAGGATTTTTTTTTTTAATGGAGAAAGATATCATATTTCAAATTTATTAAGCTCCAACTCAAAGCAGAGAAATGAACCAGTCTCATTTTAATGGACCTGGCTGTGGAATCAATCAATGGCTGCCTCTGACGATACCAGACTTCAAAATTTTAGTTAAAAAAAAAAAAGTTTATATTTCATGCTGCCAAATGAGAGAAGTGGCTACTCTTTTTCTTGACTTTGAGGTATGTCTTTGGGGGTCCTTTTTTGGTTCTCCTGATTTGGATACTTTTCACCAGCAACTGCAGCATTAAAATTAAGAAAATCACCCACAAAAAGCAGGCGAAGGGATCGAAAGTAAGAAGGACACAAACTAAGAATAGTGGATGTGGTCATAATAATGGTACTGAACTACAAAAAGTAAGGGAATGATAGCAGGCAACTTCACATTTCCTGGTCTAAGAGTAATTTTGCTTCAATTTTCTGAAGGATCCAGGTCCTCACAGCACTACCAGAGCCTCCTGCAGGCAGTCTTGGCTTTGCTTTCCTTCCTGCCAGCCCTGGGCAGTACAGCTGGATGGAGAGCTGGGAGCACAACTTGTATGGGAAAGTGGAAGTCACAAACAGCAGAGCACGAGGAGCACTGAGACATTGCAACCTCACTGGTGCTTTCAGAGCAGTCTGCTCTATTTGTGGGCGAGAAGAACAAAGGCGACAGGAGTGCTCCTTTTGTTGACAAGTTATACTCACATCACGGAGCTCTACAGCTTTTGTTCTGAGAGGCTTTCAAAGTGGAAAGCCCAACCTTTGACTCCACAACATACCCCAAAGCCTGAATGAAAAGTACAGCTTGCTTTGCATAAAACCTGAGCATCACAGCAAAAGGGCTCCCAAAGTAAGTCTTAGAGCCAAGTAGTCTCCAAGGTATGTTTTAAAACCATTTGTGCAAAATCTCTCAAAATGACACTATGAAAAATAACTTAACAGAGAAGCCTTGCCACCACAGACTGTCGAAATTAGCTATCAAGTGGTTCTACCCTAACCAGCTCCTTAAGATCCATGTGATCCAGTTTGTGTCTATTCATTGTAGAAAATAATAATTTTCCTCACTTAGTGACATAACGTTATTAGTATGGACTAACTGCTGTTTGCCTGGAAAGTCAGGTAAAATAAGACTTTGTGCTGTTGCTGACTACAGTCAAATGTAGCCAATCTTTATTGCATCAGCTCATACCAAGGGAGTTTCCTAGGATCTTAAGTTCTGAAAAAAAAATACAGTATTCAGCAAAAAGCTAACATTCTGCATAGGTTTTAACCCCTTTTCTTTTTATGCTCCTTCACTCTATGATCCTTTGTCACAAAAAAAAGGTGCCATCCTAATGTATAAGAACGGCCTCAACTGGAAAACAGAGCCGTAAAAAAGATCACTATTTCCATAGCTTTTACAAATAACAAATTATCTGAAGAATAATTATCATAAAAGGAATGCATCTAGGCTTGCACCAGGAAAGAGAGTCTTTCTGATTTTTAAAACGTGACCTTCAAGGGCTTAATTCTTCCAGAAAAAAAAATGTATTCTGACTTAAGAGTTTTTAAAGATAGCATACAATTCTTTATCCTGTTTCGCATAAAGATGATCATTTGTTCATACATTTATTCCTATAAAAGAAACACTCTACAAAAGAAACAAATTTGAGATAACACTTAGATGTATTATAAAACTAGCAATCATTTTTAATTATAATAAGCACATGTTTTTCAAGTTATTTTTCCTGTATATCTTTCAACATTTGATTTTCTGCAGCATCCAGATTTGAACATTGTCAGTCAACTTCATACTATATTCTTAAGAGGGCTTTTTTTGTTTTTTTTTGTTTCTACGTAGGTGTGGGTTGCAGCAGCAATGCAGTAATTGGCTGTACAAGATCAATTGCAGGTGGAATTCTATTAAGCATTTCCAGAGAGAATTTGATATTTTTCCCAGAGTAGCATAATTTAAAATAACATATTAAGAATTTCAAAACATGGAAGATCAACAGCATTAACAATGCAAATTTGTATTTACATTGTCTTCACTCCTAAAATGTTCTTAAATCCTACTAGTCTATGTGTATAAAAGAAAAAAATATCCTGTCTAATGTTAAAGCAACACCTCAGAAACTAAGGCCAAAGATTCACACAGAAATTTGGGCACTTTCACAGCAAATGCTGCAGGCCCAGGAAGGTAAGTGCCCAGCTCCGGATATGACTGACCACAGCTCCCTACAAGGGAGCTAATCCCTAGACTGGGACTCATAGCAACTGCATGAATTGACCAAGAAACCTCTCTACTAACAAAAGTAGACAAAAAGAACTCTTTGACAGCCTTACTGCAGAAAAAAATCCAGAATTCATAGTCTGAAAGTCACTCATTGACTTAGGTTTATGCCCCAAGGAATGGATGTGCTCTGTGGCATAAACACAAGTCTCAGGCTCCTGTTTATTCAAATTAGGGACCAAGCCATGGTACGCCACAAGATCCTTTGAGTCCAGATGATCCGTCCTGGAGAAACCGAGGCATGCATGCGGGCAAGTGGAGGCCAGGAGGAGGCCTCAGCTATGCACAGGGGCAGGAACCCAGACCCAGAAACTGGGAACCATGCCAGGGCAGCCAGTAAAGCCTAAGTGAAAGAGGAAAGACAGAAAGATGAATCACTGCTTTTGCTTAAAGTACAGCTAAAGTAAGAGGAGTCACAAGAGTAGGGGCACAGAATGGCTCTGTCCTAACCTCTTCCCAAGCCCGGTGCTGCAGGGTGCTGCATTTGCCTAAGGGCTATCAAGGCATTCAGCCCTGCCCATACCAACCCTGTGCGGTAGTAGACACATAAGTACCTTTGTGGGCTCCACCGTGGGCTCCACCATGAGCTGCTTAAAAGTAATCCTTTTTGAACATATGCCTGTCTTTTGGCGTCCTTTAATATAAAGATGTAGTTATAACAGTGTATCCTGAGAGGCCAAAACGTTCATTGCATTAATTCTGCTGAATTAACTCACTAATACAGGTCATGATGGCAGGACTCGCATCTGGGGACATCTGCACCCCTGCTTTTCATGATGTTCAAACATGAATAGTATTGGCCATTACCACAACCAGCAACTCCTGGAAGTATTGACACCTGCACTGTGAAACATATAGTAATACATAAATTAAACCAAGAATATGCCTACTCCGACACCGCTTTTCATTGCTTTATGCTATGCCTGGGTGACAGTGCAGCCCACGTGATCAGCCTGGCTCTGAGAGAGGAGCAGGCATATCAGGGCTAAGTTCACAGCAGAAGCAGACTTTGCACTGCTGAGTTTTGGCATGCATCTTAAAGGCACTCGGTTTCTGAGCAAATTCCTTGGCTCTGAGCTAGGCTGTTCCTTATTCCCCTTGTATTGCCTGGAGGAGGAACTGCTGAATAACAAGCACCAGAAAAGGCAGCACACTGAACAGGGAGCTGCTGAAGATTCAGAGTTGCTGAGGAAAAGAACTGAGACTTAATCCAAACCGCAAGAAGCCAAGTAAGCACTGCAGCAGTCCTCCCATAAATAAATAAATAAAATAAACAGAGGCACTCATCCAAAAATATCTTGTTATACAAGAGGTCTCTTTTCAAATTCCTCTGTCACCTGATTTGGTGCTACAACTTACACCTACCTCGCTTAAATTTTCCTTTTTTTCCTAAAAATGCCTTATCAGGAAAAAGATGGACGACAGGTACACACTTATAAGTAGGCACCCACCGTATTCACAGCCCAGCCCAAAAAAACAGAACTCTCATTCCAGCTACTGTATACAAAAAAGGGCCTAGTTTAAAACTCTTCAAAAGTTTTGGCATAAACCATGCCCTAAGTGACTTGAAGGTATCAGGAAAAAAACACATTTTGTATGTGCTCAGCAGTAAAATTGTGTCAACACCTAAGTACACACTACAGGCAAGGTGTGCTCTATGGTATGCCTTGTGGTCCTAGTTCCTCACAGACCCAATAGTAGACACATGGCCTGGCAAAACTCCCCTCCTTGCCCACGTGCAGGGTCTCTTTGGGAACCAGTGCTGACAGACAGGGAATGGAGCCACGGGAGGTTGAGAGCAGAGAAGGCAGAGACCCAGCACACTACATGATCAGGAATGCAGTGTCCCACAAATAACCACACTAGATGTCTAGAAACATTAGGTACACATATGTTTTCTAAACACCAGCTGGTGCTGTAGAGCCTCTGGATCCTTACTAAGAGGTTCGACAATGATTTAGAGGTGCACTGTATCAAAATCCTAAATTACTCATGCCTCCAGGACAGATGTGTTCTTCCACGGCAGCATGTTCAAATTGTTTTAAAAAGAAAATGCCTTCTCCCTCTCCATTACTTTGGATGTTTTAAGATACTGACACCTACAAGACTGAGCTTCAGCTACTTTAACAGGTTTTTCCAGAGATGAATGCAATCTCTCTTCCAGTTTCCCAGCTAGAAACAGACTTAAAGGGGCTGCCAAGTCTTTGGGACACTAAGGTCAGCCTTCTGCAAGCTCTTCTAAATAACTTTCACCAAATAAGAAAGTCAAATACAAAACCTTGGGTAGACCATCAGCATCAAAAGCAATCTCTGAGCACATGTTCAACAAATATTCAGATAACACCCGCCAGCAGTTTGCCCAAGGAGAAACACTGGCGACTCTTAATTACATCTCCACCTCTCTCAGAGTTATGCCCACCAAACAACGGCCAGGTCAAGCCTGCAGGGCCAGCTTTATTGCTTTCTAAAGACACCAAGTATTACAGGAATTAAATTGTGTCAGATAAGGACCTCACCAGTCATCAGAAAGAAGCCTAGCATGGCTTAATTTCTAGCTTGTTCTGTTTGTAAAGAAAGCCACCACTGCAAGGCCACTCTACAATGGAAATATAAGAAAAAAACAAAAAAAAAGTGCTATTGATAGTAATCCCAGAAAACATTAGAGACTATTCCTGGAAGAAAAGGAAAAGAGCAAAGCAAACATAAATGGAGATCCTAGTTTCATACACCTGGGCTTGTGAAGCCTCAACCACTGCATGTGCAATGCGTCCAGAATTTTCCCCCCACACTGCTGATGATGGGATAGCCTCTTCCTTACCTCTACAGCCACACACAACTCAGCCTCCCATCTGTACATAAGCTTATGAGATCTCTGCTCAAAGATGCATTACCCCACTAAAGCCTCATGTGATGATAGCCCTTCCCTGGGTATATGACCCACATCAGATGCATTTCACCCCTCATGTGACCCAACACGGCCTTGCCTCACACACAGAAGAAACTGGAAAAGCTTGTTACCCCCAAATCTGCTATTTACATGCACATGATAATAGTCTCCCTTTGGACTGTACTGGGGACAAAATATACATGTGTTAGTGGGAAGACAAGGCCACGACCAATTACTAAATTTGTTTATACTGTTGCATAATTTTTCAAATTTCATTTGTATTACAAATTAGGCAGCTATTTCAGCCTAACTTTGAAGTGGGAGTCCATTTAAGCCATGTCCTATTACATAAACACTTTTGTAAAACTCTTTGCCCAAACTGTATTTAGCAAAAATTAAAAATTATATCTGGAAAATGTGACTTAGATTTATGAATGAGAAGTCTAAGATCAAGCAACTGAGCAATACTGCTAAATATTTCCATAATGGCAGGGATTAAAAGTCCGCGTTAATAAACCCACCACATTTCCCAAGTGCGAAGTAATGGTTTATTAATGAGAAGTCTTTAAATAGGACTCACTGCAACAATTTGTTATAATGCTAATACCATTTGTTCTGCTGTTTAAAGATTCCCTGTCTATTTCGTAAGTGCCTATTTTATAAGCATTAAAAATGCAAAGCAGTATGGATGTTTTATTGTTTCTTTCTTTGAAACTGATCTAGCTTACTGAGAGGAGAAACCGAACTCAGCATTTCAGTAACATAAGAAGCAGAACTCTGAAGTACCTCCGCAGCACCAAGTTGCCTGATATTTTTGCACAAATTACCCTTACTCTCAGACTTGAGGTATCAGGGAAGGCTGATGACCTTACTCTTTCGAAAGTGCAAAACATGGTTATAGTTTCCAACCTCACTTTAACATGGCCCAGATTTTACCCACTTACTCTTCAGCCATACCTTTGCAATAAACAATTATTTTCCTTCTCCCATATTTATCTTCCCACATGCATAGGAAGGAATAGTGTTCCACTTCCCTCCTAGACACCATTCTACCAAGCCAAACAAGCTTATTACTCTACTGTCCTAGCAGAGCTAAGCACAGCAGGAGACAATTCCCTGAAGAAATAGCTGTCCCACTGCAGACAAGCAGACCTAGGAGAATTCTGCTAACCTGTGTCCTACACTTGTCCTACACTAGACGGGACTGAAAACAGGTGCACGGGCCTAAACAGCTCTTGTTTGGCCCAACAAGCTTGAGTTTCTCACAAAAGCCACTACCAGGCCAGACAAGTTGTTGCTGATACCGTTCCGCAAGTGAGAAGAAGTACAGGGAAGGTAAATTCAGGCCAGGGAGGTCAGCTAAGAGCAGTCTCTAATGCCAGCTCTGTGTGTTAAAGCCTCTGACTGTGGCATTTTGGAACAGGCCACTGCAGAATTGAGGCTTAACCTAACCCAGCAAGGGAAAAAAACAGGAACAGGTCTAAATGCAGCACTCAGTTCAGTACCTCTTCCCCATTACTGAATTTAGACTGCCCCGTTAGACTGTTTTTTTTTTTTTTCCTTTGCTGGGTTAGGAGTGGAAAGCATCGACAGATTTGGTTCAGCTGCAACAAACTAAGGAAACCCAAACTTTTAATCTTCTTACAAAAGACTTCATTATGCTTGCAAAAGTTCTTGTCCTATAATCCATTATACATTCCCTTTGTGTCTATGAATTTATGGATTTTTTGCTTAGATACACTATCCTTTCACTATTCTCCTGCCTTTCAGTGAGGAGGTAGAGAGGGACAGCAAGCTTATTTAATGCAGCCTCCTAGGGCAGTAAAACATTTCCTCCTTTCCTTTTCCTGAGGTTCTTGAGTAACAGAGACACTTTGTGAAGACAGACCATAGGACTTTGGGGTTTTCTGTATGGCCGTTTGTTCCACTCAAAACCCACAATATATGCCAAGCCCACGACATCACGTTTGGAGCCAGCAATTTAATGGAAATCGTTTTCAGTTTTTATTTCCTACCACAGGCTTTCTGAAGCACTCTCAGAATTTTCCTTTCAGGTTAAAGTAAAGCAGCTCTGTACAAATATTTATGTAAGGGTGTGAAGGGGGAATCACCTTCCGCACCCCGCCCAACAAAAATGTTGGAAAAAATGAAACATTTTTGGTACTCCATTTTAAACATGTGGACAAGAACAGTCTTTGACTGTATTTTACTTACTCATTGGCTGGGATCCACTTCAGTCTATGCCAAAACCCAGAAATATAAAAAATAGTATATTTTTTAGAGGGTAGAGGATTAAATATTTTCCCCAGCTCCTTTTTTTTTTCTGAGTTTAAATGTATGGCCCTCCATAAAAGTTAGATTTCTGCTCAGGAAGTCAGTTCTAGACATTAGTAAAACATTGCTACAGTCAATTACAAGAAAAATGCCTTTTAATGATGTTTCCAAAGAAGAGAAATAAAATAGCCTAGCTCTCTAAGTAGCTAGAATGGGAAATGTTTCCTTGCTGCCCACGTCTCCATCTTTGCAGAATGCCCTGAAGCAAGAGCAAGAGAAGCATGCAGAGGGATGGCCAACCTGGTTCCCTCTGAGTCCGTGCCAAGCCTCAAGGCTCCCACTTGCTCCTCCACCGCTGCAGAGGCCAGGGCATCTTTTCCAGCCGAGGAGGAGAAGCTTAAGGGAAACTCAGGGCACTTTCTACTTGAGGAGCAGCAAGTTCAAAAGCCTGCTGAAAAACATACGGTCACTGATTGCCTTGCCCTTTTTCTTTCTCCCTACCTAAAATAGTCTTATTACACTATATTCCTCTTACTGCTATGTAGAGCAAAGACTTCTTCCTACACATTAGAAGTGAGGGCTCCCTGTGGTGTTGCCCAGCTGAGCTGCTGGGACAGCACTCAGGTCAGCCAACATGCACTATCTGCATCTGTACAAAAGGCCACTTACCACATCCTGCCCCATGAATACCATCTGGCAGCCCCAGCCCTCTTAGCTATTCACAAACTAAAGTCACGACATGATGTTACGTCTAAGTAAAAGACAACATGTCTTTTACACACAAAGACATACCTTTAATACATGACGGAGGAAAACTAGCAACCAGCTACTCCCTTCACTTTCTCTACATTTACACAATGACATTAAATGAACTTCAACTGAGGCTTGCCCTGGTGCATACCTCCAAAAACAAAAAGAGACTCAAAGTCCAGAAGGCCAAGCAAAATCAAACTGAGTCCTTCAAAGTAAGGCCACTATGAAGTTCTGCACTTTGACAACCTCCAGAGTTGAATCAATATTTTTTGTGTTGCTTTTCTGTTGTTTATTGGAGAGGCACTTTGGAAGGAAAAAAAATGATAACTGTGACAACCAAGCAGTGCTACATAACTCCAAATGATGTCACAAATATAAATGCCTGCTTTCACGTTCCAAAGTAAATTTAAAGTGCTGCACTTGCATTTAGCCCTTGTACCACAGTCATCGTATTTTACAGAATAGCATTTGAACTACTAGTGTTTGGATTCTGACATCCAAATGTAAATTTGCTTAAACACATTTCTCATTAGACTCTGACAGCCCATTTGACAGAACCATAATACAACCTTCTTAGAGGACAACAGATGCTTAGATGCTGCCCTGATCTTTGTGTGCTACTAGATGCATGGTACAGGCTATATGCAGTGAGAGATATATGCACTAAAGCTAATGAATAAAACAGTGAATGAAAACTGACTCAGGATGTGCTATTTAATTCCCACTCTTCATTTATTAACTTAATTCACTCTTTTACTCAGATAGCTATTACTGTGTGTCAGTTTGTGCTCATAATGAACTTAGTTGTATTTAAGAATCTCTCTTTGAATATACTTGAAACTGCAGTTACATTAAGTCTATATTGAATTAGTGACTAACTTCTAATATAAAAAGTAATTATAATGAAAACTTGGCAGTACTAAGTCATAATTTCAAGGCAAAGTTTCAAAAAAGAATATGTTAGTTCTTCTCTTATTCCCCAAAAGAATAAATATAATGTCAAAGAAATTCTGAAGTATTGTTCTAATCAGATTGAAGCTAATCTATTTAATGGAACTTGTCATATGTGGAAATTCTCCATCGGTTTCAATTAAGTTTCTAGTCTTTAAATTAGTACCAGATGGCTTTGTAATAAATAACTCTATATTTTAGTTATTGGGCTAGGACTGGAAGCCACTGGATAAATTTCATGGTTTTGTGGAGTTCAAATTCTACAGGAAAGGTAATGAAAATGGTCCCTTCTGGAATAAAAAGTAAAACCCATAGGCCTAATTGCATTTTTGAAGGCAATAGGTATTTCCCTGTTGACATCTTTCTGAACGTCATTGGGACCATCCAGCCAAGCTGGGAATCCACGAGGACCTAGGGATAGGGTTCAGTGGAAATCTGCTGAGATTGGGCCAGAAGAAAGATATGTGCTGGGGAAATAGGCCTTACCAGAAAATACAACTGCATTACAGCCACAAAAGGGTAAAAATACAAGCCTAACTCACCCACAGTAATTTCCATGCTGCTGTTGCTCAGTAGAGGCAATCTGGGAATCTGTGTTTCTTTGCAATGACTCTTCTACCTACATCATGTGTAGCATTGCACAGGAGAAAAAAAAAATCAGCTAGAGCAGGCTGAAAAAAAAGAGACAAGGCTGGGATGTGGGAGAAAGCTCACCTGTCGACAGTTTAAGTAGTAATTTCTGTTTTTATGCAATACTGTTAACCATTTCAAACTCAAAATGTTTCTCCCATTCTCACCCTTCCCATTCTGGGAATTTAGCCGTGTGGGGGAGCAGAGGAGGTCAGTAAAGGGGTGCACAATAACTTCCCATAACTTCAGGGTCCATTTAGAAAGTATGTATTTACTACAAGCTCATTTATTCAAGGGCATCTCCAGTTTTGTGATCCCAATTCAAGTATACTCTCAAAACAACTAAAAAGAGAGTGTAAATAGTTTTGTCTATCCTGGCTGTGCCCAGTTTTTCTTATTATCACACTAGAGAGCACTTGTGTAGAAATCTGTGCTCCAGCCTGCAAGGAGTCTGAACAATTCCAAGCCGAGTAAGGAGGGAGGAAGAATCAGGATAGCAGAGATCATTTCATATAGTGCAGGGAACAACACAGCGGCTACATTTTTACCTTTTTCTAGAGATATCAAAGGGCACGTTTTCCTGCACAACAGGGATATCTTTGCAAGGAGATCACAAGCAGGGAAGCTGTGCTTGGCACAACGCAGAGCCCAAGGGAACAAGTTCTGCTGAAAGGCAGGGCTAACTAGCTTTGATGCAGCACCATGTCAGTAGAGCAAATCCCAGGGCCTGAGGGAACTGAGCTGCATCTCACAAAGTGCTGCATCACCCAGGTCTAGGGATCCTGTGCTCAGTGCTGTCTCAGAGATCTTGCACAATGTCTTCCAGTCTGGGGTAGGCAGGCCTTGGCATTGCTTTTGGTATGCATCTGCCCAGCCAGCTGCTCCTAATTACAACAGAGCACAGAAAACGAAAAAAAAATAAAAAATAAAAAATAAAGCTAAGCAAGTTGGGATAACTTGTAGGCAATATTCCCAGAAATCGTAACCTTAAAGACAAATACAGCACAGTAAAGCACAGTTTTCCTGTCTGGATGCACACAGCCAGAAAATTTTTGTTCCCAGGATACTGGGTACAAGGGCTTACAAGTCTGTGGGTCTTGGCTTGTGCCTTTGGCTCTTTCCATAGTTTGGGAATAGACACAAAACCTTCCACCATCTTCCCAGAGTTGCTGGATTTTCAAACTCAGGTGCCTAAAGAAAAAACTCTTGGTCCAGTGCTGGCTCCCCTGGCTTAGTTGTCCCCTTTCCAATTTCCCAAAACACCACAGGCAATATATTCTTGCAGCTTAACCTATTCAGATCTCCAGCACAGACTAATGAAGATTCCAAATATACACAGCAGATCCAGGCTAATAAGACAGAATCAAAATTTGTGTTCCTTGGATTTACCCTATAGAGACTAATGCGTATCTTCTAACTGTTGTTGTTCTAACGCAGGGTGTAAGTACCCTCAAATATAGACCATAAAAAAAATGTCCCTGTGCTGGACAATCACATATGTCAGTTGTAAGCACTAAGAGCAAGGTCACAGCTGAACATCGAATGATTCATTGCACTCTGTACGTGACTCAGTTTTCATTGGCACCTCTCTTTGGCTGAACAATCCTTTGGCTTAGTAGATTATTTAATGAAAATGGGCAGTGGCAAGTTGTCCCAGGGACTGATCATAACAAAATGAAGGAGAAAGCACAGAAACGTAGCATTATTTCATGTCTTCTATTCTGGTTAAAAGCCACAGAGCACTTAATTCTGAAGTGCTTGCGGCTGACATACCACCTTCAAAAATGCAACAGCATTCAGAAGTTGGACACATATCACAGAAAGATAGGAAATATCTTCCATTTGTGAAAGAAAACAAAGCCTTGGAAAGTCCTTGAAAATTTCTTTTTCTCATACTGTCAGAACAAGTGCCTGCAGGTAGCTTATTTTGTACCAAATACACTCCACAAAAGAAAGTAAAGAAATCACTGTTCTTCACTTGATCAGCACAGCATCAAGAGTTTAGGACAAAAAGCAACTACTATCTTCAAAATACCAGAATCTCTTTTTTTAAAAAATGCAATTGTCTCATGCTCTACTAGCAGCATTATTGACAAGATGCACAAGATACTGAATAAAATTACCAAAAAACAAAAACAAAACCACACAAAAAAACAAAACACAGACACTCCCCTTAATTCAAGACCTTCAAAGTAGAACATTTTGTTTTTCTTAAACCAAACTAACGTTGGTGACTCAGTTATTTTTTCATACTCACAAACACAAAATGGATGCATGCAATTAGTCCAGCTGGGAAAACTAATGTGTGACCAAAAGGACAAGGGCAAGCTATAAACTTCTCACATCTCCTAGGTTATTCTAGATGGACAACAAACTCACTTTTGGTTTAGTCTTAAGCTCTTCAGGATGTAGTTTACTCAGATAATGTCACTGTCTACCGTTTCCACATTGGGGGTATCTTTATGCCAGCAGACTGCCTTCCTCTGAAGACAGCAGGAAGAGGCTGGCAAAGCAAGTGTGGTGCAATAATGCTGCAGACCCTCTGATTTCTCTTGGATTTTCTCCTGATGAGTCATCAATGCCGTAGACTTCCTGATGCTCTGGTCTTCAGGTCCTGATGTAAACAATGTTTTCCTCAGTGTTCACCAGTTCTGTTGCTGTTAGCCATGTTCTATATTAACAATACTTGCCATTCTTTTAACCCCCACTCTACTATCTCTCCTGGGGCTGTTGCTCATTTCTCTTTGCACCAAACTTAACATCTGTGTTACAAATATCCACGATGAGGATCTCTCCTCCTCTGAGGGAAAGCAATCCCAGTCACAGTTTAGATCAGTTCAAAGGTAGCTCTTATTTATATTTCTTTATAAGCACCCATTGCACAAAACTGAACCTTGAATAGTATTTTCTTTTTGCTTAGAGACTCTTTCACTGAATGAAACATGTGACGAAAAAAAAAAAAAAAAAAAAAAAAGCCTCTGAATACCCAAGCTGGCATTTTCTTAATAGTTTATGGGCAATGGCCAAATGCTTCCTGTAGTGCTCACAGCCCGAAGAGCCTCTAGTGTTTTAAGGCTGTGGATTTGAAGTAGACTCCAGTTGCTTTCTCAGTCAGCTGGTTCACCTCTTTAAAAAGAGAAAGAGATTCAAAATGGCAAGTCTTCCAAGAATCACATAGCTTTTGCTAAAAAGGACAATTTTGTTGTACCTAACTCTAGGACCTGAAGCATTGCTTTCAAAACCCATGAGAAGGAATCCCTTGGCACACTGAGCCACGTCACAGGTGCAGCATACATTCTAGGACTACTGCTATCTCCATGCTTCTTGTACAAAAAATGCCAAGGTGCTTCAAAAAGCTATAGCAAGGTAGCAAAGATTTCCCTGTTCAGTCACAGCAGTAGACTTCAATCTGCATCAAGTTTATGGAAGAAATAATAAGAAAATCCCAAACCAAGCACATGCAACTAATATTTCCTGCTTCAAAATTTAATACACCATTGATCAAGCTCTCAGCACTCTCTTAGCTTCTGACAGATCTGTCAGAAACACATCAAGCAATAAATTATGTTGAAATCTATCCAAAACTTCATTTTGATTTTTTTGACCGCTCATCACTGTTAGAGTGGCTCTTCCTCACTCTTGCAATGAGGTCTCTTAAAGTGACCAAAGAGGTGGTCAGTGTAAGTGGTTAGGACACTTCACATGTGTACAGACTGGACTCGTGCATTTTCTTTAGTAGTGTCTATATGACCACACATAATTCCTTTGTATCTCAGTGTGCTTCTCATGTAAAATGAATAATTTTTCTCAAACTCATGCAGACTGTCATCGGGTACAGAGTTACTACAGTAGCAGGAGTCACACAGTACCCACAACAGATTGAGTATAAACTCAATTATATGAGCGAAGAGAGAAGTACAGGTTATCTCAAATGACATCTACTAGAGGAAACTGCTGATAGGCAACAATCCATAGCCTCTTTCCTCAGCTAAAATTTACAATAAAAGGATAGAAGGGTAATATGTGCAAAGCATTCATGAGAAATGTGTGTGCTCCCCCATCCCAAGTGCAAAGGAGAAACTTCAAGAGGGTCCTCTGGGTCTCAGATTTCAGAGAGAACCAAGGGCCATTTGGCAATCAGCAGGAACTCATAAATCAGACGGGGCGGGTCTTCAGACCCACAGAAGAGGGAAAAGAGAGATCACTAACTAAGTCCTTCATCTTGCATGTTGACTTAGCCGCATTGACTGGACATCTCAAGATAAACTGCCAGACATCGTTTGAAGAGAAGATCCTGCTGCTTACTGCCTCTAGCCAAGAAATCAGCAAGTTTTGTCTGCATCTCAGCTGGAGTTCACAGCTGTGGTCACAGAAGTCATAGAAGTATCTTATCCACATTCCTGTCTCACAGTTTTTTGCTTTATGTAACACACAGACTACACGCTGCTCCTTTCAGATTCCATTTGTTATGGGGCCTGTGTTACAGAGCTGTCTGTCTCTGCTTCCTGGTTTTGCAGTACAATAACGTGTGATATCTTTTATCAGCCGGTCTGCTCATTCGTCCCTTTGAAGAGGCAGTGGATTTCAAATTGTACTTCCTTTGCTGTTAAATGGGACTTAAAATCCTGGGACCATTTCCATGGGACCATTTCCATGCATTTCCATGATGGTCATGGCATGACTCTGACCTTACCTCCTCTTTAAGATCTTGGGAAGGCAAGTGATTAAACATTTCAAGAAGACACCTCTACTGGAGAGCCTTGCCAAATTAAGTGTTACTGCTCGAAGAATAAGGTATAAATAACTAAGTAATGGAGTCAGGGGCTGGCTTTGGACCCAGGACCATATTTTTGTCCAGGAGCAAAAAGCCTGGGAGACATCTATCCCTAAGCTGAAGTGACTAGCTGACCTGGGAGGGAATCAGGTGACATAAGGAAGAAATATGACCACATTGAGATGTCCTGGCAAAGGCAAACTTGCGTCAAAGGACCGCACCTTGTCTTTCAGGACCAGCTAGACTTTTCCAAGGATAGCCTTGGAGTGGTCTTGGAAAGGCAAGTCCTGGAGGCATAGGCACCTCTCCTCTGGCTGCCAGTGAGAGATGACTAGTTTCAATATGGATCCCAAGAGTCAGCTCCCTCTGGTTGCTGGACTCTCATCAAGGAGCGGAAAGTATCAAGAACAGTTAGGATTTTGTGCATTACTCTTGTGTGCTAGAGCAACAAAGGGCTATTACTTGCACAAGCCCCAAAATTAAGAGAAAAGTGCTGATTCAATTTACCTTCCTCTGATCCTGATCTCCAGGCTAGCCTAGTAACCCGAACTTCTAGCTCTAACCACACTGCAAGGTCTCACTGGCGTGTGCCCCTCAGAGTATACTGGCTCCCAAAAGAGTACCACGCACACTGAGAATTTCAAAGTTGCTCAAAGGAGAGAGGGAGAACTGAGCTAAAACATATTTAACATAATAAATGTTCTTTTTGCATGTAAAGTTGCTCTAATCATTATAAGTATCTATTACATACACTTTTTATATGTTAAAACCAGACCCACATTTACTTCTTATGCTTCTTCCTTAGATGGGAGATATTGTGGTTCTCCATTTAGCACGTGCTTCAGGCTGGCCTCTAGGTCTCCATCATTTCCTTTACAAAACTACAAGGGACCTAAAACATGACCTTGAATGGAAACAGTTTAAGTTATATATGAAAGCTAGTTTTGTTTTGCAATGTTATTCTCAAAACATGTCTTTGGAAAATTCAAACCCAATACAGAAGCTGCGAAAGTCTGTACCACTGACAGAAAAATACATGCAGATCCCAGGATTATTACTGGGGGTAATTTTCGTAGTACATTGCCTTCCTGTCACTTCATTGCCCTGAGAATTGCACTATTTCTGAAATTAGCACTTGCAAAAATAATTGTCTTTCATATAACCAAGTATCATAGGGAAAACTGAATAAATCAAAATGAAAAAAAAAAAAAAAAAGGAGATGTAACTCCAGAGGAGAAGGAATAGAAAATAATTACTTCATTTCTATTGTTGGATATCTTTTTTATTATTATTTTCACTAGACTAATTTCTGTAGTATCAGAGTTCAACTGGGCCTTGCATTTGCAGTTGTATGAATAGACAGCTAATGGACCGAATCCGCCCTTTAAGTACCTTTTAAAAAAAATCTATATCCAAATCTACTCCTGAATTCCATATCCCTCTATATAAAGAGGGGGAAAAAAAGCTGAACAAGAGCAAAACTAAATGCATTTTATCTTCAGAATAAGTAAGATAGAAAAAATAACCTAACTGTAACCAAGCCATTATATTTGCTTACTTGACATTTGTTGCATGATAGATTTCATAAATCACCTCCAACCAATTGCTTATGAATACAACCAATTGGGCATAAATAACACACAGGACAAGTCAAAGCACTGGACAGCCCTCAAAAGCTTACCAAAAACCTGCCTGTCTCTTAACTGAGCCATACACAGTCCATCACACTGGAAACTCCACTGAAATAACCCCCAGCCTCCGCTTGGCAGCTGCCCTTGTAAAATCAGTGCAAGAATTCCACATCAAGGCTTCGCTGCACGCTGAGGACAACTGTTCAGAAAGTTCAGTGCCAACAGTGAGGAAGGCCACCTGCACTTCCCCCAAGGCAATGAGGATGATCTAGCATTATTTCTGGGATTAATCCTCCTGGACAAAGGGCTAAAGCTAGTACCTTCGGGAGAAATATACACTCAGGTATGGAGAGAAGGGGATGGGCAACTTTTAGGGCCATTAATTCCAAGGTCATGTTAAAATGATCTTTCAACAGTGGTCCTACATGGGAAGCTTAATTAATTTATGATTATGTAAATCCACTTGGTATAAAATTTCACTAAGTTATCTAAAAAAAGAACATTTGCAGCTTATTCAAAATGCCTCAAGTCTTGAAGGGTCATGGAAGAAAGCTGTCACTGAAGTCTAGGTTTACAAAATTAGAGCTTCCATCAAATATGTATTAGTCTTAAACCAAATGGAAATAAATTTCCATCTCTAGGCATGCTGCCTGGATTCAAACCCTGCCCCTTTAAAATTAACAGCCTTATTCCATTCCTCACAGTGTCCAATTCCCAAGCCCTAATATCATTATGTACAAGCTGTGAATTATTTATTTGATTAAAAGGCTATTTAATAATATTACTTGACAGATAAACAGTTTCACAGAGCACTCAGGCAAAAGGCTTTATTGCCTGTCTCTTTCCCATAACATCATAACTTCCAAACAACCTTTGTAAGGTCTGGTCACACAGCCTTGTGCTTTCAGGTATTGTTGCTGGCAATAGAGTTCCCTTGCTTTTTCTCTGGTGCTCTAAACTCTTGCACTGGTCTGAGATCTGAGTATGTGAGATACTGTAAGTTTGTTTTTTGAAATCGTGTCCCCATATTAAGAATTTTAAAATCCCATTCTTGCTGATTTAGGAGAAAATACTCCTTCTAATCCTATCAATCTGCATTTGACCTTTACTGTTGCACCATAACACATTTCAGTTCTAAATACTTCAGCACAAACTCATTTCTCCTTATGACAAGTATACATTGTACATTTGGTATTTATTGTATGCACAACATTGACTCCCTGGGAGTCCTATGAAGGACATACTCACTATGAAGGGAGAAACCAATTACTCAAACATATCCTCAAGATATCAGTTGTAGAATATCACTTGTAACAAACATTTGGTGTTAATAATACCAATACACACAAACATGTTTTATGTATAATCCATTGCACATATAATGAATGCTAAAGGAAATTTTTTTTAATTTATATTTAGTTTAGGACAACTCAACTGTTAGTTCTACTAAATTTTATTGCTAGTGGAAGTGTCTATTTCTGGTCTCCTCAGTACAAGAAAGGTATGGACGTTCTGGAGCGAGTTCAGTAAAAAGCCACAAAGATGATTAAGGGACTGGAGCGTCTCTCACGCAAGGAAAGACTGAGAGATCCAGATCTGTTCAATGCGGAGTAGAGAAGTCTCAGGAAGACCTTATCAAGGTCTATAAATACTTGATGGGGTTAGTAAAGAAAAGATGGAGCCAGTCTTCTTGGTGGTGCCTAATTACAGGACAATGGTGCAAACTGAAATACAAGAAACTAAGCATAAAAGAGACACCACACACAAAAGCCTTCTTTACTGTGAGATTAGTTAAACACTGGAACATTTTGCCCAGAGAGGACAGGGAGTTTCCACCCTTGGAGATATTTAAAACCTGACTCGACATAACCCTGGGCAACCTGCTCAAGGGGATCCTGCTTGAGCAAGAGGACTGGATAGACCTCCAGAGATCCCTTCCGAACCCAGCGCATGCACCACATGCACAGGCTAATGCTCACCTGACTACTCCTACCCGGTGCAGTTCTGGTTACAAACTGACAGCTCCTTATAACAAAAATTATAGTCTCTCTGCAACTCTCTCCTAAACTTCACAGACTTCAAGCATTGCAGGCACACCAAGCATATACAGAGTTGCCATACTACGCTGGTATATTATGTTGACAAAGTCCCCTAACAGAGGCCAAAATGCTGCTTACCCTTGCTGGGCTAATTCCACTATTTCCACAAGTACTGTAAACTTGTGTTTTTTTAATCTCTGACTCAGACCCAGCCTAGAGAGTGTGGCAGAGAAAGAAGTTCCTGAGCTGCCACTGAAAGGCTTGAGAAAATGAGGAGGCTTTAGTGCACCAGAGGAAGCCACTTGAAAGTGGTTTTAGAAGCCCCCAAATCGAGAAGACTTGCTGAGCTATGGGGTGTTTTTCCTTACACTTGCAAGTCAGCTTGTCTTCAAAAGCAAATCTCCATTGTGTAGATCAAATTCTTCCATATAACACCTAAATTCCCCTTTCAAAAATCTTAGGATTTTAATGTCAATATAAAAAAAAGTATCCATTTCCCACTGTTGATTATAAGAGTAGCAACACAGGATTTTAAAATTTATTAGGTCTCAGTCCCAGGCATCAAGTCATTTAAAAATGACTCAGCAAAAACAACTCAGTGAAAGGCTGCCAAACTCTGCAAACGGACAAAACAGCAAGGTGCACAGTGCTGCTGGACAACCGTGGCAATTTCAATAATAGACACAGAACTCTCCTCCTGCCAAGGGACTCCAAAGAGCAAATAATAGAAAACTGCAAATATGACTTGCAGTATACCAGAGCTTTTGGAGAAATTAAGGCATATATTTTAATTAATAAAGCTGCTCGCTTTTAGAGTCAGGAAAAGGAAAGAGTTCTGAAGGGTGATATAGGAGCCTGAACTTTGTTACCATATTCAGTACCAAACCTCACATGGGAAATGAGGATGGTAATAAATGAGAAAGTTAATAGTTAAATTGAATTTGCGTGCTGTCTATGTACAGATGTGCAATTTCTCAACTGCCTAGTGAAGCTTTGCATCCATTTCAATTTTCCACATTGTCATTAGTTGTAAAAATGGCTTTTGTCTCTATAAAGTAGCAGAAACACCAACATGCAACTGCATAGCAGATAAACCAACATATTCCATATCATGTTATTAGCAAGAAAACACATTGCCTTTATTGCTATACTGTTATGTGTTGCTATTTCTGCTAGTATATTTAAAAAAAAAAAAAAAAAAAAAAGTTAATACATGGGCTAGAATTGAAGACTAAAGATAAAAAAATAAATCACTCTCACTGGCTGCGTGCACAACCTCCACAGCTGCCCACACATCTGGCGTTGGGAGCCGTGGCCAGAGACACAGTGCAATAACCCTCCTCTTCGTGCCATCTAGCGCCAGCCCGGGTGAACAACGGCCACGGCCCCAGGGTGGCAGGGGCTGGCAGAGCCACCTGCCTCCTGCTTCTGCAACTTGTTGTTACGATATTTTATTGATATTTTATATTTTTTAGGGTTTTTTTTTTTTTTTTGGAGGGAGGGGGGCGGGCAGGGCAGATACTGGTGTTTCTGGAGGTGCCCAGGCAGACAGCGGCATCATCCCTTCTTGCAGCAGGGAGTGTGGTCTGACACTGCCTCTAAAGGGACGAAAGGAAAAAGCATTTGGAGCTTACAAAGGTCATCTGAGTTGTCTAAAGCGATGCCTAACTACTCATGTCAGAAAGGAAAGGAAAAAAAGAAAGAAAAAACCCACATCGTTAAGATACAATTATTTGATAACAGGTATGAAATTGCCTTCCCCTTTCTAGGAAGACTATTACTAGTCCTGAACCCAAAATAAATTAACTAACTCGGTTTATTTCATCCAGACAGTAAATAAAATAGTATTTCACAGGCGTTCTCACAATAGCACACAGGATCAATTCACAACCAAAAAACATCTGAAGAAATGAACTTCAGAGGAAAGTTAGTGTCCTAATTCCCACACAAATTGCAAGGAATATTGCTGTTGTATTTGAGGTCTTTAACTGGATAGCAATAATAGCCACTGTCACACAGATCGCAGAATCATAGAATCATAAACATTGGAAAGGGCCTTTAGAGACCATCTAGTCCAACCCCCCTCCGCACACGCAGGGTCACCTAGAGCATGTGGCTCAGGACTGCATCCAAGCGGGTTTTGAAGATCTCCAGAGAAGGAGGTATTGACATTCATAATTTCAGCCCTTGTCAATGGGCAGGCCAAGTAAATAAAACACAGAGAAGAGATTTTCAGATGTTCCTGAAAGAATTACGGGCAGAAGTCTTGCTGAAAGCAAAGAGCATTCATGCTCCTAAATCCTCCCAGAGGTTTGAAAACCTGTCTTTGGATTTTCAGCTTCTGTGGTATCCTGCTTTCATCACTAATTGTCAGAGAAAGAAGCAAAATATGCACAAAGAGAACCTCTTTTGGTCAACTGATATCACAGGAAAAAGGAACACGCTTTTGGACACATGGTGCATTGCCTCAGTTTGGAACAGTATTTCTGGCTTAAGATTAAAACTGCTATTTAGACCACAGTGCTCTAAAGATATAATAAAAGGCAGAGGTTATAAGAAGATGCAGTTTGGAGAAAGGACATTTTTATAGAGATGGAAAATGAAGCATATTCCTTGGGTCTAAGAAGAAGGCTGAAAAAACTCCTGAGGCTGTATAGTTTTATCCCCCCGCTGCAAGTAAATAATATTTAGTTCCAGCTGGAGAGATTTAACTTGCATTGCCATATTCATACCTGTAAACTATCATATACTTCAGCATGACTACAGGGGGTGGAGGAAAGGCACCATAAAGATACTCCAGGCCCATGTAAGAAAATCTGAGGAGAAAGCGTGCAGAATATATCCTTGGCAAGAAACCATCTACTAATAGGCCAGAGTACATCACTTCTCTTTACAAAGTGGAACGATTAATAGATGGAGTATTTGAGGCTGATTTTTCCTGACATTGCTAGATGCCAAAACAAATTGTGAGAAAGACACCTCATATTGCAGAGGATGGTAACAAGTGACTGAGCTAACTGAAACTATGCTTCCCATATCAACCACTATCAGGAAATAAAAATGCCAGTGAACTAGAAGAATAAATACCAAGAAAATAATATAGAAAGTCATGGCATACAGAGCACTGATATTTTAGCTCAAAACACCTCACAGTGAATTATTAGGGCCATCATTTCAGAGTCTGGAGGGCAGAAGGACAGACCCTTTTGTGCAAACAGCTTATAAGCTGCTTGAGCTAAAGACCATTAAACCTGAAGTTATAGAAAGCAAAAATTCTTGACAACAGCCTCATACTCTTTCCCTATGGCCACAAACAAAGGATGTTACACCTCAGCCAGCAAAAGCTGCCAAAGACAAAACCAAATCCTGACCAGGCTGAGGGTCACCTACCACAACCATCCCCAAGGCAGTCCCATGCACCTACATGCACCCATCGGGTGTAGACGACCCCCTGCACTGGGGTGCTGACCCTAATGAAGTGTGCTCACCTCAGCCATGCACATGGAGGAAGAATTAAGGAAAAACAAACAAACAAACAAACACATCCCCAGGCAAAAAGCAGACAGACATGGCGCAGCAGGTTTGATGCCTGGCCTGAACAATCTATTAGAAAGTGAGTCAAAAATTAGCTAGAATCACCATCACCAGCTTCATCTCCATCCTTTTCAGTGCTATTTGCATTTTTCAATTAACAGCCTATGATAATTTGATGTAGTTAGATCTTTGGTATTTACCTTTATGCATTACATGATAAAAAAAAAAAAGAGACACTATACATACATACATGTATATAAATATAAAATAATACCCATGAATCAGGAGATACTAAACCTCCAGTAAAATCTCTTAAATTACAAAATAGATCTTATATACTGTTTAGAAAAGGTACATCTCTAGCCCCTGCTGGGTAGCTTTGCAAGGAAACAAACTGAAGGTTGTCACAAGCATTTCAAAGCATCTTAGCTTTATTTTTTTCTCAAACAGCTAAATAAAGGCAAGTTAGAAGAATACGCCATGCCTCAGCACACATGAAGAAATCATGAGTGCAGCCAATTTAATTTAAAAATAATGAAATCCTCTTCTTCCTAGCTTCCTGTATATATATACCTACAATAATTTAGCCATAGATTTTTCCTCACTGTCAATCAACCAGCCTCCCAGTGAAAAAGCTTGCCAGCCGTTTATTCTTTGGCATTTAACAAGGTCTAATCTCTGCAGTGCTACAATATCCTTTGGCGTGCTTGCCTGCTTTTTCCTCTGCTACTCCAGAAGCAGCAAGCCTTGCTTCTGAGATTTGTATCTCTCTTATAGTCAGCAGCATTTCATGCATAAGGATTTTCAGGAGTGTGTAGCTCATCAGACCATGGCTCCCAGATAGAACTCCCGGAGTGGTCAAGGGGAATGGGTCAGTGCTAAGTTCTTCTATAAATCCTTCTCAACAGGCACATTTTATGTGTGTGTGTGTGTATATATATATCTATATGTATAGATATATGCATATCTATACACATACACACACATAAATACATACATATATATATTTTTTTTAAAAAAAATGCCTCTAACCAGATTCCTGAAATCTCTGATGTCAGCTGCCATTTTAAGACTGAAGGAAAGAGGCTTTATATGTATCTGGGATTTTTTTTACCCAAATTTGACCAAATGTTCCTTAAATGGACCTCTTGTTACTTTGGAAAACCCACAGGCAACAGAGAAAGATAACCTCATATTTCAGGGTGGGTGTTTTACCTGGGCAAAGCTGTGAGCTTTGCTGCAGTATCAAATTTTCTAACCATCTATAATGTTTCTGTAATTGTACCCAACTTGTCTCAGCTTTCACTATTGCTTTCAAAGGTGTATTGGTGGCTTCTACAAATACATGCCCTGGGAACTGAATCTGGATTGTGCTTCAGCAGAAAACAGAGTTTCGTCATGATACTACTTCTCCTGGAATATTTGAGGTTGCAGACAGCAACTTTTTATAGCTGTATACTTTACTTTTGAATCTGCTCCTAAATATTCAATGAAGCAAAGCAGAAACATTCCATCATAGCTGCTTTTCTATTGGTAAACACTGCCTAGGGGTGTAATGTTAATTGTGCAATAAGATGCTTATTTCACCAATAAATATCAGAGAAAAGCTGCAAATCCTTGTTGAGCTGAACTTTAGATTTTTCTCCTCTCTTGTCCTGACTTTTCAAGCTTTTCTCTGCCTCCCAGAACTCCCCTATTTTAGAGCTTCCAGTAAGTCAATTTACTAAAATAATTATTTTTATTATTCAAGAAAGCAAATAGGAGTCCTTCACATAAGGTTCCTTCACAGTTAATTTCCTGACAGACTATCTGCCAGATATTAGTCAGCTCTGCGTCCACTGCAGGAAGGGTTAAAAAATAGTAATAGGCTTCTGCTGTTATCATCCTCCTAGATGTTTCATACAAATATGTTTTGCCCTAGGGCATAGCTATATGGATTTAATTCTTCCTGTGTGTGAAACTGCAAAAGTAATAAACTTTAATAAAATCCATGTACTCCAATACTTCTTAGAGCTTTATCTCATTCTTGGATGTAGAGAGGCGGTTCTTGGAAAGAGGTTTGCCAACATCCTTCCAAACTTATCCTCCAGATTACATTTTTTTTTTCCTAATATTTCCCTATTCTTTTGCTAGTCTCCCTTATCTGGTCATGCTATATATGCATTTATAGCATATGTATCTATATTTATATAAAGTGTTTGAAATGTCCATGCCAGAACTGATATTTTCCCATGTTGTTAAGGTAAGGCTGAAATAAAATGACTCTCTCAATATGTATTTGTGTTTGCTGGCACAATGTAAGTGTCTATTATGACCCACTGTTAAATTTACACAGTAGCAATAGTTTTTCCTCCGCAACGTCCTTATGCCAAGGTGGGATTACCATGCAACAATTAATCAGGCCTGGGCCTGCCCCGGCTCATCAGGGCCAGAGGAACAGATGAAATGAGGCTTCTTGCCACCAATAGAAGCACCCATGAGGTTTGTAACCTGACCCCCACAGTGAGGGTGGCTGAGTCCCAGGACATGAGACCTCCAGCCACAGCATCTCCCACCTGGAGCTCACAGCAGGGTGCACATCCAGGTTTGCACCCGGCCCTGGTCATGTTGCCTTTGACTCAATAAGCTTAGGAATAGTTGCCAAAGGTGATTCTGAATCCTTTGCTAAGTAAAAGTAATCCACCTAACAAGTTGGGCAGTCATGCTGAACTTTAAACCCCCTAATAGGTTACAAGTGCTTATAAAATTCAATTATTTCAAATCCTAATTAAAGTGGCTTGGGGAGGTTCTTCCTCACGCACCCACCCCTTCAGACGCACAATTATTCTGAGTTTCTTCAGATACATGCTCCGGTCTAAGTTTCCAGTGGGTTTGTTTGCTACCGCCACAGAACAAGATCAGAATAAATCACTGGCACCAGAGTCCTTTGCTCCCCTCGTTAAAAGCGAACCCTTCTGATAGTGACCTTGAACAGTCCCTTAGACACATCTTGTGCCTCGACACGTCTTATCCTCTCAGTCCCATGGCATGGGGGATTTAAGCGTGTGCTGGCATAACTGTTAATGATCTGGTGGAACTGGCTGTACCGAAATCTTCATGTTTCTTCCAGAGACTCCTTGTCAAGTTATCCTGTGCTCAGATTGCACAGAAACATAAATGAGGGGGTAAACACAAAACTCTGAAAACTGCCCACCTTTCTGCAGTATTTCCCAAAGCTCTACATCAACCATCACCTCTGCATTATGCCACAAAAAGGATCGTAATAAAACTTTCATTGGAAGAGTTTGTAGTTGGAATGAGGCAATACGATGGCTGAAAAGTGAATTCGATTTCTTAAATTAATACACATTTGAGAACCCAAGATTCCATTTACTACTCACTGAATCTGTTCTTAAAACGTGAGAACTATTTCTGACAAAGATGCTTGCTCTACAAGAGCGAAATTTCTGATTTTTCTTTATATCAGGAGAGACATGTCTCACGGTAAAACACAACACAATTTCCAAAAAATCTGTCAGCCTTTATGATTTTTTCAAAACCTGGACATCATTATTATCTTTAGGATAATCTTTAGAAGCCAGTCCACTTAAGCAATACGTTGATCTCACTTCAGGTATCCTGAAAAAAAATTTTTCATCTCCCCATTGCCTGTCATTTTAAACTGTTTGGCTTTACAAGTACAAACAGCTGTTCCTAACAATTTTCCAGGCACGGCAAGCGTAGTCCACTTGTACAAACACAGACTAAAAGGTTTGTATTAAGTAATAATCCGTTAGGATTATAAGAGTTTTTAAAAAGAGAAACATACTTGTAACCATAGAGCACAAACAATATTACCAAACAAAGACCACACATATTAGCTCTTTTTATAGAAAACTACAATAGTTTTTGTTTTATGTTACACTTATCTACTATACCGACATGCATGCAGTGGGGATGCTAGTATCTTCTGCGAGAGACCAGACAGTCTAGGTAGTATAAATTCTCTAATGCAAACCTAACATAGATATTGATTTGAAATTGGAATGGAAAATTGATTTATGTTCTTTCCCCCATCATCATTCTTCCTGTATTTTTCTCTCAAACTTCTTCAGGCCTTCCTTTGATAACAAAGTTTTCGGATGACTTTATTCCTGCACGCAGTGCCTGGCTAAGCAGCAGCCTGGCAGGAGAGCAGGCCTGCAGGGAGGGACCCAGGCTGCTGGCACTGGGGGGATACAGGGAGACCTGTCACGGAGATACAACATGTTCCACTCATTTCTCCCCAAACATCTGCTCTTGGTCACTATCAGTGACAAACCCAGGTGAGTAGACAGACCTTGGCATGGCACCCTATGACAGTTCTCGTGAAGACAGGTACCACATAAAGGTTGTTTTCACAAGACATAAGAGGGCTAAATTGGTTAGGGAACATCAATCAATCAGGTGCTAGATGTGGAATCCCCTTTTACCTGACAGTGTGACCTGTTCATCTATTGAGAGAAAAAGGTATTTATTCTCACCAAAAGAAAAGAGAACTTGCTGAGACGCAGAAAATTACACAACTGTTTCTCAGCCGTCCCCTCAACTGCAAACTCCAAGGCAACTAAGGTCAAACATATCAGCTTTTTACCATCATCAGTTTTCGAACCTCAGATAACCAGTTTGGGCATGGGCAGACTGTGCATTGGGATTTCAATGCAGAGAGAAAACTCTGTGCTGAAGCAGATGGAACAAGCCAATGTCCTGCTTCTGCTTGGCCTTTTACCAGCACCCCACCATGGCCACGTGCCCACCTCTCAAAATCCTAATAATTAACACTGTTTAGCCCTCTCTCTCAAGGAAATGACACACTAAAAGAGACGCTTATTTTTCACTTTCCATTTTCATGCATGCACAACCAATAAATCAGTGAGACTGCAACTGTCCAAGCCATGTCCTGCAGGTAGCTGTAGCTGTATTACCGAGTGCCTACAGCACGTGTTGCCATTCATAGGCCTTTTAGCCTAAACACTCTAAGCCTGTGATGTTAAGCCCAGCTCAGCACCCTCACTTGCAGCGCCCTGGACACAACTGCCTCTCCACACAGGCAGGGCACCACAGGAGTGGCCATGCCAAGCCACACAGCCTGGGGCTTCATTCTCCTTTCAGCAAGAGGTGCATATGGGAACAGTATCAGGAGGCATCACTTGCCCTGTTAATCTACAGGGCACTGTACTAAGTCATAATTGTGCACATCTAAAAGCTGCCATAGTTAAAGAGCAGAAAGTTGCAGTAGAAAAGCTGCAGAAAGATACGGTTTTCATTATTAGAGGAATCAGTCATCCAGGAGGCAAATAATGTGGTCAGGGAAGAACATTCATAGTTTTTTTTCCTTTTTTTGAAACATACTAACAATATTAACAAAGACATTGTACATGGATGATTCAAGGGATCCTTTTAGACTCTGGAAAGACCTCCCAGTGCCTTTGGAATGAAGACTTCCACTGACTTCTTAGCAAAGTCCAGTATTCTTAACTTGTTAAGAAATGGGACCCTTAGGAAACCTAGTTTCATTTCCTGGATTTACTGCAGACTTCTGTGCATTACTTTCGCCAAGTCACTGAACTATATTTCTCTACCATGCAGGAACAGTTATTTTTAAGTAAAGCCTTGAGCATTGTCATTTAGGAAATGCAGGATTGAAATTGCCAAAATACTACTACTGAAGACAACCATACCTTTCCTAAAGGTATGGTTCCCATACTCTTTCCTAAACCAATTACCTCTTACTTTAATTTAATGGGGCTTTCACTTTCACAGGACTTTTCACCACTACATCATGCATCTTCTAGAGCTTGAAAGCAGCAGTGTAATTGCTGTGTAAAATTATGGCATTGATGTAGCACCACAGGTCATGTTTGCCTTGCTTTTGACTTCTCCATTCTCCTGGTCATCCCAGAAGCAAGTATCTGGTCAAGTTCCAGCATGAAGTCACCTCTCCTGACTATTTGTGGCCAGAAATCCAGAGGAGCTTTCCTGCGCACAGGAGCATGAATCCATTCCCATTTTTGAAAGAAACTCCTCACTGACACATCCCTAGGTCCCATTTCTTTTTATGATATTTAAACAGTAACATACTCTCTATAATATAAGAGCTGATGGCTTCCCTAATAGAACACATTTGGTTTTTACGAGAATCTAAATTTGCATCAGATAATGCTTTGCAGGCTCTTAAATTTCATTCTATTACTACAGCGGAGTCTTCAAATCATACTTTTTTTTTCTCTGCATGATGCTTCTGCCCTCCTTTTTAACAACTGCCCTTTTCAGCCTTACGTTATCAATGGCACCTCCCATAGCACACCATTTTCCCTACAAGCAGTACAATACATAATATAATGAAAAGTTTTAGCCCTGACCATATATTTCTCTTCAGGTGTGATGAAGCTGCGCTAAGCCCTGAGATTTTCTGGCCATTTTTGATACACAAGACTTCATTACTTCCTGTTAAAGCAGCAGTTTTCTCTCTGGAGAGCTGAAGCCCGTAAACAGCTTGACTTGCCTTCCACCTCAAGCGGTAGGGATCCCCCAGGAATCCATGGATTCCTTCGTCATTAGTAGGCTTTTAGTTAAGCTAAAAGCACAATTGCCTTCTTTTTCCTTCTTCCTGTTGTCTAGGCTGAGTCATAGAACTGCTTTTTGCCATGAGCCTCCTGCCTATAAATCCCATCAAAGCAAATGGAGCTGCTCAGGAGCTCTGGGAGTCCCCTCAACACTTGCTGGTTACAGATGGGGCTGAGAGAAGAGGCATTGAAAAGCATTTTTGTTTGTTTGTGTGTGTGCATGTGTGAGAGCGCACGTAACAGTAGGAAGAATTCATTGTTTCTGAAGGAGGTAAGAGGCATTGAACACACAGCATTCCAGGAGAGGAAAGCATAGCACACCTGAATGTAGAAGTCGCTCTCTACAGCATGGATATATGAGACAAAACCCGAAAGTAAAGCATACTAGAACATCAAAGCATGGATCTTCACAGCAGTTCTAGCTATAACTAAAAGTAATGCTCTCAGGGCTACTACCATAACCCAGCTTTTCAAAAGCTACTTAATAGCATTTAAATTAACAGCTTCACCTCCTCCTCCCCTTCCTTTACTTCCTCCCCAAACACCTCCAGGCTCTGCACTGCTGGGCCTTTTACATCTCCAGTTTGCAGGAGCTGTGGCAGCTCCAGTCACCTCTTGACAAGGACATGTCATTACATGTGTGTTTTGGCTTCTGCATACACTCAGTGCTAGTACTTAGGTGAGGGGAATGAATTACTGAGCTGGGCCCAAACCATGTCCATAGGTCAGGCTGTAGACAACATTCTTCCAGCCACTGTCCCAGAAACAAATTTCTCATTGCAAATGCTCTTTTGCAGGCTCCCTTTTCCTTTACCAGCCCCTTGGCAGCCTCTTTGTACCTTGCTCACCTGGCAGTCACATTTCCAGAACTGTGTATTTTCTCCCACGTGATTCTTCAGTTCCTCCATCCAGCCTCTCAGGAGATCCTGATTGCATCGACCTCTCAAGCAAAACACAAGTTCATGCAGAAACCAGTGCCCACTACGAAGGTCTGCCATAGAGACATCAGCTCTTTCCTATGTTCAGAAAGATGGGCATCTTTTCGGACCTAACTGGAATACAGGAATGTTTCCAAAAAGCAGCATGCTCTCTGCCACAAGGAGAACCTGTACTGCAAAAGGCAGCTTGATGTACCTGGTTCTGTGCAGCAGTAACCACAGCTGGATGTGAACTCCATCAGCTGAGATTCACACCAGAAAGATAAATATTGTCACTACCTAACAGGGCAAGATGGTGCTTGGAAAAAGAGTTGTCCTGCTCCCATACTCATGGGGACGTGGAACGCAGCTGCCCTCTGCAGCATCCTCAGCTCGTGCACAGCCAGGTGACCTAAGCCTGGTTTGATCCAAATATTGCACAAGTGGCAAGCTGCTGATGTGCAGGGAAGGGCTGCCTTCCTTTTAGCTATTGACTTTCACCAGCAACATCCCATCCTTTCCTGCTCCTCATCAATAGCTGTTTCAGCAGCTTACTAAGCAGCAGAAAGTGGGCTAGTACCAGAAAAAAATTAATACTTACACAACAGGGGATTGCTACAGGAATACTACTCTGCTATTTGCCTTGCCTGTGTTTGAAATTTACAGCTTAAATCAGGCTCTTCTATCACTGTGGCAGATACAGGACAGCTAAAAAAAAAAAAAAAGAAATTAAGCAGAATTTTGGACAAATTTGTAAGGTGAGAAAACAGAGTTAAGAAACATTAATTTGAAAAAAAAATGTATTTCAAACTTATCTTCCTAAACCCAACACGCTTTTGTATACTAGAGTTCAGTGACACTGTATGTAAGGGAATCGTGTCACTAGTTGTGGGAATGCCGTCTCCTCTCTGGGTAGAGATTAACATACCAGTCTTAACTGCATGGCAATTCTAGGATGTGAATGGGGGCCTTCTAGCAGTGAGTTAGTACTAGACCATTTGGGATTTCAATTAGTATTAAAAATAGTGTCCAGAGCTGAAGAAAGTTCCATTCTCTGTCTAAATAAAAAAAAGCATGGGTAACAGTTTTGTTTTTTTAATAAGGAATGTTGTCAGTCCTATTTTATTATGAGTATTAGGAGAAGGAGGTGAAAAAAAATCAATATAAGCACTGTACCTAACCTATTTAAACTACAATCACAATGTTATCTGAATGCCTTACAACATTGTTTAAATCCAACAAGTAGACAAGAAACAATAAATCTATGCAGGGTTTTTTATACATATGGTGAGAAAGTTTGCAAAATGTTAAAATATATTTTCTGTTCTGTATGTTTTGGTACAAGGAAGTGATGTGTAGAATACTGTATATTTATGAACAGAGCCTTGACTTATACAAGCAAAAATTGTTTTCAAAACACACACTGCAGATCTTAAAATACCATTGCCAAATCCCTTACAGTTTCTTGTATGAAGTCAAACCCAGCACCTATTAAAGTTCAGCCAGCTGATTCTCTTTGACTCTAGCCCATAATAACTGTGAAGTACCTGACAGTTGCTCATCCATGATGATCTAATTGTATTCATATGGAAAAATCACATTGCATAGATTTAAACAGGAAGACATGCAATAACAAGACAAGTCACAGTATAGCAAAACCTTGTTTCTTTGGTGAAACAGAAGCAGATATAAAAGTTACAAAGATTTTAGACTTTCATTCACAAAATAACAGACATTCACATTATACACTATACAAGATATAATATAAATAGAGAAAAGTATTATGTGCATTGTTTAGGGGGTGGGGAACAAACCGGCCAACCCAGTGACATTTTGTCTTGGAGAACGCACAAAAATCAGGATATACTTGTTGGAACGGTCACTGGAGTGTCTTGAGAGATGTTGTCAGGAACTGTAATCTCTGTACGTGGTGAGCTATGGCAAGATTACTTTATGAGAAGCTCTACCTAGTACACACTCTTGCATGTTGGCAGGGTTTCCAATTCTTTTCCTTTCCTTTTCAACTTTTGTCATTATTTCCCCACATTAACACAAAGGCATAAACCTCCCATCTATGTATTTGTAACAATATTTTAAAAGGTGTATCATAGGGAACTTACTGTTCCTTTTTCTTTTTCTTTTTTTTTAAGCATTTTTTAAACATTTTCTTCCTGTGCCCAAAGGTGTGGAAGGCACTTTACGGAAATAACCGTACACAGTCCTTTCTGTGGAGAGGTTATTTTAAATGTTACCTTTTACACTTACTGTACACACCCAGGTCAGTCATCAAGCTGACCAGGGGAAAAAAATCATAATAAACTCCTACGTACGCACTTCACCAACTACAATCTATAATCTCTTTGTGCACACACTTCTTTCTAGAAAGCCAAGATCCTGATTCTCTGCAAATCGCACAGTTCTCACCCATCTAATCACAAACAAATGATCCTGTTTAGTAGGAATTTTGTTCTCCAGGGAAACAGTGGTTGAACTGAAAGATGGTTCCAAAAGTGGAGCTCAGGGGCTAATATGGCACTGGTGAGCTCTTTTAATCTTCTTTGCTTGGGTAAAATAACATCCAATAAATTAAATCAGTATGGCTTACTTCATTTATTTATGTACGCTTCACAGCTGCAGCATTCATACACAAACATTCATTACTTTATAAAAAGATTAAAAAATGGTTATATATACAAAATTATTTACTTTTTTGATTTTTTGCTTGTTTTTTACAAAAAAAAAAAAATCCTCAAACACTAGGTCAAGCTCCATTTTAGAATGCAGAGACCTGTAATATAGACCTTGTGGTTAATGTTGTGAAAGTCTTTTTTTTTTCCTTTTTTTTTTTTTTTTTTTTCAAAAAAGTGGCCCTGGTTGATAAAGTTAATGTATTAGCACTTGAATTTTTACAGGCCCTCCTTGTCATATACAAGTCCTCCATGCAGTCCTTTTTCATGAATGATGAAGCTGGAATGGAGAGCAGAAAAAAGTTCCACATTGCAGTCCCTAGTTCACGCTTCATCCCACTTTATGTGCTATGTCTAAACTTCGCATCATATTGACACAAACTGTACCTTGGATTGTAAATGGCACAGATCCCATTAAAAAAAAAAAAAAAAAAAAAGTAATGTAATTTTTGTGTTTATCTGGTAATACCAAATCTCAGTTAATGACGTTTTTTCAACCATTTCCAGCCTAGGTGAATGACACAGAAACAATGTCATAAATGACTGAAGACCTCTGAGGCCATTCTAACCATAAATATGCCTGAACTTAGTGTGACTTTTCATTTTATATACAGAATTTTAGAAACACACAACTGAACAATTAAAATCATCTTATTTACATTTTCATTGGTGCTAAAATTGCGCTGTTTAAATATTGCAGTAGGCTGGTATACATCATAAAATTGTCCACACTGATGGCATATAGAAAACTAATAGTCCGTATAGGCTGGAAATGGTTTCCTCTCCTCCCCACAAGTACTCCTCCACTATGTATTTTTTTAATTTTTTATTTGAATTTTCTGATAAACACCATGTTTTTGCAAAATGCATTGTGAATACCGGAGTCTGTAGTTTCAAAACAATTTGATAATACTCCTATAAGTGATAGAAAAGGCACAGAAAGTTAGGACTTTGGCTGAAATGGTGGAAATCCCTATTCACCATTTAACATTCAGCGCCTTGAGTCCTGCCACGTCCTGATCCAGCGATGATAGTGTTTTGATGAATTTAATGATGTTCCTTTTCCCGATGAAGAATGTTTATAGTAATATTTCTTAGAATAAGTCCTTTGGTATGTGGACGCTGCAAAGAAGAAGAGGAGACAAGGAAAATATTTTAAAATTATATGAACCTAAAAGCTGGTTTTATGTCAGACTAAGATTCCATTTATTATTGATTAACTAGAACATTAACAAGATAGTAACCAGTGTTATAATCATGTCACAGATAGGGGAAACATGTCCTACACATAGAGCACCTTCGCAGAGAGCACTGTTAGTGTTATTAGGAACATACGCATTTCAGGGACTTTCTAAGAGTGTTGGAGATACCGTGAAACTTGAAGATGAGTATTTTTATTATTTTTGGAGGCCTGATATGCTTTTTTTAACAGATACAATGACCAGTATTGCTGTCATCTGGAATATCAGTTTGCTCTTCTCTTAAAATATGTATTCACTGCTTATTAATTCTTGCATTAATGATTTTATTGGTTCTGATCATGCAGAGGCTCCCCTTCAAAGAACTTACGATTCATGCAAGTAATTTTAGGCATATCCCATCTTCCATTCCCTTGACACCGGATAGTTGGAATATGACGCTGGATGAAACCGTCTTTGCAGTGATATCTAATAAGGGAGTTGATCTCATAACGAGGTTTCATCTTTCCAAAGGTCTTTGCGTTTTCCACAACAGGAGGCTGACCACAGGCAACTAAGAGGAGAACAAAACAAAATAAAAATCAAAACATCAGTTTGTGAATAAACTTCTGAATGTGATACATTGACTTCTCAATCCTGACTAAGGAAAGTTATCAAATGACTTCATTAAGAAATTTAAGAGGCATGGCCAAACAAGGACAGGGAGGTCTGTCCTGTAGTGCTCTGTTTTTTGTAGACCAAATACAATAATGATGGAAATTCCTGACAGTGTGGTTAGAATTTCCTTTCTGGTTTGAATTTCTGACATTTTGACTTTTGAACCAAATGTGTTGCCATACGAAGAATATTTTCACTGGAAAGCTGAAGAAACTGTTAACTACTGAAGTAATTACAAGTTTTTTTTTTTTTTTTTTTTTTTTTTTTTTAAAGTCTTATTTTCAAATATATAAAAACACTTAAAATGTAAAAACGTTTTATTGCCAGGTTCCCTCTAATTTAATGGATCCATCTGCATCCATCTGGCAATAAAATGTAAACAAAAGTGGACAGCAATGGAGACATAAAAGAATCTGGTTTGGATTTTTGCTTTCCCATTCCAAAGAGGCAGGGAATTCCTAAGGGGTCAATGTATATAGCTCCTGGGAACTGCCAGGTTTCATGTACTTATTGGTTCTTACATTGTATAAACCAAATGTGTTTTTCTGGTTCCAGTGGTGCCATTAAACCATATGATATTGGAAAAAAAAAAGACAGAGTGTAGTATGATAGGGGAAAGTATGGCCAACTGAAGCTGAAAAACTAACTATACATCAGTGGACCTCTGCCTGTTCCAACTGTCTACCAAACTTTTGTTCTGACAAGAACAGATTAGATAGAGACGTAATATGCAGCTAGAGATGAAGGGTGATTTTGTGGGGTGAATTCAGTTGTGGGATAGTTGTGCCAGTCGCCAGGCATCAGCTAGAATTTGTCCTTCTAGCTTTGCAAAACTGGATTTTAGAAAAATACGGTTATTAAAGCTATTGTTACTGCAAAGTTTGTACCTGTTCCTTTCTTGCAGGTATAGGTAAGGTGATAATTGCACGGTACATCATTCCACTGCCCATTCTCGTGCCATATTATAACAACACAGTCTTCTCCAGCAGAAAAGAAGCTATCTGGCTGGTTTGGTCGCCAGTTCTCATATTGCTACAGAAAAGAGGAGCAAAACCATTATTCTCAGTGCTGGAATATGCTTACATTCCATTTTACAGAAGTTCACATAATATTGCCATTGATGTAGAACAACCTCAGTTGTTTGATTGAAGCAGTTAAGCACAAACAAAACAAAGGTAGATTTATAATATCCTCCCACTCTATTAGGAGATAATCTCAGCTGGGGAAAAATATTCCGAGCCAGTTTTTCACTTACTGTAAACTGATGTCAGGTGAACAAAACAAAATGACACAATTCAGACCAAGTAAAATCTGATCCCAAGTGTGCTGAAGCACACTGTCCTACACAGACAGATGGAAATTGAAATGACAGAAAATGCAGTAAATACCCCACTATTCTTATTAGTTCTGGTCTACTAAATGGCAAATTATAGGCAATCCTGTCAGACTCAAATTACTCTCTAATTTCACTTAAGAAAGTCACTCAATGGGCTGACTTGCAGAATCAGACCTAAAATAAGAAAAGATGCTGTCAGAATATGTCCCCTAACTATTACAGATTGACATTTCCATTAAAAAGGCTTAGGTGGCAGGCTGAATGAATACCACAACCTTTCAGCTTTAGAAATGATGATCCAAGCTCTGACCTCTGTAGAAAAAAGAGCAAGAGTGCAGACCTTTGGATTTACAGTGCTATGAATAAAAGCAGAATGTGGCAGACTAGCTGGAGAAGCAGAAGCTGACTGCTGGTGACAAAGTTTCAAATGGCAGAGTTCTTCAGCATGAAAAATAGCTTAGTTCCTCAGTCCTGCTCCTGGAACACATCTGGCATATCCATTTGGGCAGGCAAAGATTTTGGGTTCTAACCCAGCTATGTGAGGCATTTATTTAGATACACAGCTCTGCAACTGTCAGCTCTGCATCTACCTGGAGAGATGTGCCTGCTGAGACAGACTGCAGTGAGGGAGCCCTGCCAAGGCAGCATGGCAGGCTCCGCACGTGGGCTATATCCACCTATATTTCACTGCAGAATATAGGTATTCAAGCATGGCTAAGTTCATCATTGCACAGTGTCATTTTTGGCTGAAATTTAGGGAGGATTCAGTCTGTTTTTTCAATCAGTAAGTATGAAGGAAAAAAAAAACAACTAAAGGGACTGTCAAACTGCTAGAAAATCTATCTGACAGTCTTTGATAGGGGAGCATATGTTGTAGTCAGTAGAGGTGGGATAATCTTTACTCCAAATGAAGCAGAGAAATTTAAGATTTACATAACATTATACAAAGAAAAGTGAGAACAGATTTGGGAAACTGTTCCTAGTGATTTTCTTTGGGACTGCTGTTGTGTCACTCCTAAAAGAATTTAACAAAGGATAAAAATAGGTATCTAGAAGTACAGGAATGTACATAGATGCCAGACATCATCCAGTCAGCTAGCCCCTTGTATGGTCAAAACTATACAGATTCTGCAGTGCTTATATTTTAACTCAGTGCCTACTACTTTTTGACTAGAGCTGGCCCACGTAAATGTCATAGAAATTTAGCTTTTTGTTTTTTATCAGTACAAAATAGCCACTATTCACTGCCTGTTCAAACACATTTTAGAAATAATATTAACAAACTGCATGCAAGTTATCATTTATCTCACAGTGAATCAAACTAATCAAAAACCTGAGTTAAATACTTAACCTTTATCCTACCGTGTCCCATCTTATCCATCACAGCTTTTAATTATCCAAGCAATTTAACAATCACACTCTAAAGAAATTTGTTCTGTACTGACTCTATTAGTGGTACCATCTCACAAAGCACTCCCCCCCCCCCTTTCTATGTGGGACTGGAATAATTTAATCTCTCTGTTTCAATACCTAATAATCCTAACCCACAATATGAACATTAGCCTTCTTTACTCAAGTCCAGAATTCAGCATTTCACATTAGCTGATAAATGAGGGTGTGATTTTTGCAAGCACAGTAGCAAAATCCCATACATATGAGTCAAAGAGGATCTGTGTTTGGGAGGCTTTCTGCAACACCTAATGCAAAAAAAAAAGAAAAAAAAAGCTCTGTACATATCTCCTGAACAACTGAGAAGACGAACAGGGAAGCGGGAATGTACTCATGTATGCTGTGTACTACAGCAAGTCACAGTGCCACAGTCCCCTCTTTCCAAAAGAATATTTTGGAATAACTGCTTAGCCTGAAGTTTAGCACCTACCTACAGCAGAGTTGGCTAAGGACACAGGAATGTGATTGGAAAAGCTCACGCTGCCACAAGGTAGAAAGACACCGCCTGCTCCCCCAAACAGCGATAGCTGGGCACACTGTGATGGTTCTGGCTTGCTAACGGAAACGATTTACACAGGAATGGCTAATGTCACTAACGCCCCAGCTATCTGTTCAATCTCCTTCACAAGCGTTGAAGCTTCGATACAGTTTCGCAAATACCACGTCTCAAAAGCCATTCAAGAAATATTGCTGTAGGCTTCATTCCTGCTGCAGGGAAGTTCATCTGTGTGTGTTGCGGAGGCAGAATAAGCAGAGGGAAGTGATACCTCTCTTACATCACTGAAGGCCCACTTACTGCTGAAAGTTAGGAGGCATACATGGCCAGTTATATTGCTCAGATGACAGGCAATTAGCTTCCTAAAATGAGGCAATTCAGTCACTTTTCAGAGTACAACCACACATGCAGACACAAACAAAAGTTAAGGAAAACAGCCACAAGGTGGTAGAAAAGTTCGATCAATAACATGCTGAAAGAGAAGGGAAAACTTCAATGCAGCTTGTAGCTGTTTCTTGTAGGAACGACACCAGAGAGCTGATTGCTTCCATAAGGACCTGAGTGTGGGAAGCAAAGCCACGCAAGGGCCCTTGGGGGTGAAGGTGCTCAGCAGCTTGCCAGCTGATGGCACACACACATGCCACATGCTCTACGCACCTTGCCATACCGACTCCAAGCTTTCTGTTTGCTCCATTGGCAGGTCTGCTGTGTCATAGCAAAGAATCATATCTGGGCTCTGGGCTCTGTGGTTTATGCAGGAATGTCTGATATCCTCCAGCATGACATACTGTTACCTCACATCTGATAACGTCATTGCACAGATTTATTTTGGCTGGATAACTCTGCTTTTTCTTGGTTTTAGTGCCAGAATTGCTTAGCAGAGGAAGTACCAGACTGCTGAATTGCTTTCTTAAGTCTCCACCCAGCTCTTCAGTAGTTATTCAATTCCTTATTTAGCCAGTGATAGGGGGATAAGGATACAAAAAGATTCTCACAGTTTGATTGGTCAGTTGCTAGACAAATACACTAATATTTTGCTTTCTCCTTATGGATGACATTTTTGCATGACCATGGGCTTGATTCTGTTTTTTTGCATACTATAGTGTAAGTCAGGGGTGTTCTCACTATGCCCAATAAAACTACATGAGAATAAATTCAGTGGGAAAGAACATATTGGATTGCACTGTTTTCAGAGATACTCCCTATAATCTCTCATGCAAAGCATGCTACGAGTGAAGGCTTCCCTCCCCTTGTAATAAAGTATCTAAAATATTCAATTCATAATTCCCCTGTTGGGAAACATTGCCCAAAAATCCTAAACAAGATGTCTTTCCTCGAGTGGCTGTGTCTGCGCAACATTAACTTAACACATGGGACATTCTCCCATAGATTACAATGCAAAGAATTTCCAGGCTCTACATTTTAGTCCCTATAATCTTTAATACAAACATGGCCCACTCTTCTCCAGACATAAAGCATGACATTGCTGGCCCATGGAGAGCAAAGTTCAAAGCAAGACTACATGGAGAACACAACTCTCCAACTCATGTACTTATTGTAGCATCAACCACTTCACAAAACTCTTAACATCCGTGAGAACGAGAAATCTGTTTCTTTTTACCACAAATTGAGATTTCAGGATAATCAGAGAACTGCTAGCGCTGGCCTTTGGAACAAGATTTTGGTATCCATGCATGCTCCTTTAGGAGCCCACACAACTACCCTCTCTTGCCATCATTTTCAAGCTGGCAACAGGGCTTCCCTTATGTCCTTTACATCTTTAATTATACTGTGTTCAAAGAAGTCTCTCTTGTACCTTTTTTCTTTTTTTTTTTTTTTTTTTTTTTTTTTTTTTTTTTTTTTGGTAAAATTGAAGTCCACAATTACACAAGGGAATTACTAGCTTTCTCTGCTAGAGAATATTGAAAGTTTCCTGGCAGAACACAGGCAGATGGTCCACTGGTGAGAACCACAGCTGAGACATGGATGCAGTTCTTCAGGCTTCCTGCATGACATTAAGAAATACATTTGGCTGACTCATTTCCTAATCTGTAATATAGTGACAGTGCATTTTCCTGCCTCACAGGAAATTTTCAGTGCATATAGCAGTAAAAAGAACATATTTATTTATTAAAGCCTTTTATTAGGTTCCCCAGGAAGCAGGTCTCCACAGTTTTTGGAGGTTTTCCTAGTATAGGATTGAACTGAGCAATAGCCACAACCTGCCAATTGGGTGACACTCTGACCTTTTTGATTAATTAAGTCTCAGAAAGCAAGGATTTAAGAGCCAGAAAGCAGCTAATTTTATCAGCCAATTGTTATGTTTTGTCATTCAGATGACAGCTAATCAAACTGAATGAGCACAGCTTTCCTGTCATGAACACGATCTGACCTCGTGGGAGATTTGTTATTTCTGTTTTCAGATAACCAACCTTATTTTGGGGACTCATATCCTGACTAACGAGTAATCCACTCAGCTCTTTCGGATGTTTGCATATGCCAAGGTGAATCTATGAGTAAGCTGCACCTCCGCTTTGTGACATGCATTTAGAAATATCCGCCACTGCTTTATCTCCGAAGGGCATACCAAGTGGCTGAGATCAATAGCTTGGATTTTGCCTTCCAGAACAATCAACAACACTACGTTTAATGAAGCACAACAAAATAAACTACTGATGCAAACAAAGCTTAAATACTTGACCTCCTTGTTGTGCAAAGGCCAGTAATCTTTTGTACATAACTAAAGCTAAGAAATAATTTACTAGAAATACATCTAACATTTAGGTTTTAGGGTTCATGCTTCTCATTGTGGGAAAAGGAAGCATGCTTTCAGTATGTTTAAATGTGCTTAAATTATAAATCTCTCATGGCATTTTTTGGCACTTGTGATTTCCAGCGGGATTTTTATTTTATTTCATTCTGGCTGCTTTCCTATCTGATTGTAACTTAGTACAAGACTAATAAGGTAAATCAAAAAGATAAGGAAATATGAAGGGACTGAACTGAATGGATACACTCTGTACCATTTCATCTTAAAGTGAAGCAACATTTCATGCCCGGTATTTACCACGAAACTGGCTTAAACTAGCATTGCAAAGCTTAGCAGCTATTGCCTTTCTTTGCTTCCATAACTCTGCTGAGAACAGGAATATACTTTTTTTTAACAATAGCAGATAAAATATTTATATATATTTTTTAATCAGAAAAGTCTACTGAACAAGCTTCTCAGCACAGAGGTTCTGTTATAATTGAACAACATAACTAAAAATTACATCTCATGTTATGTTCTTGCCATTACATAGTCCTAAGGCTGGCTAAATGATAAAGAGAGCAGCACAAGGTTACAAGGAGTATATGGATCAGCTCAGAATTCCTGGTTTCTGGGAATGTGTTACACAGCCCTGCTGCTGTTACATGAGACACTCATGGGAAGTTTGAAAGGGCTTCCATTTCCTTCCAATAGAAAGAGGAGAGAGAGGGAAAAAAAAAAAAAAAGATACTGTGACGACTTGGCAGCGACAGTAATATTTCCATTAGGATCACCTGGCCTTTAAATACATTTTTTACATTGGGAAAGACAAGAAACTACCTTACAGCATTGGCTGTATTTCACTTAATTACACCTCAGTCTTGCAAAAGATTCTCTGTTTAGTTTTATGAATGGAAGTAGTTGGACAGAACTCACAAAACTATTAATGAGGTTGAAAACTCCATTCAGTAAGGGCCTAAGCACATACCTTACTTTAATGACAGGAGTGGTGCGCCGGACTCCATTGGGCAGATCTCATGGTAAATCAGGCACATGCTAAAACAACATGCTGAACAAGGGGCCAAGCTACATACGTTAGTAAATTGTTTCTGGGAGAAATTCTAGTCCCCACAAAGGCAACGGCTGTGTTTAACCTTACCAAAGAGTGAGTACATACAAACTTGCATGCTGTGATCCTGTATCCTTACTGCATATGTCATAACTGCATGTCTCCCATCAAGTCCCTAACCCGAGCTTTGCTTGCACATAATTTGGGAAGCTGCCAGGATGTGGATCAGTTGTGCACCCAAAGCTTTCTCCATGAGGGAGTCAGAGTGGGACCAGAGCAAACTTACAGCTCTAGGAGCCCAGAAGTGCTCCTGGCCTCACTGTTTCAGATATAGAAAGTGCGAGCTTTGCTAATGAACCTTGCAAAGGATTTTACCTTAAAGTTTGGGGGTTTGTTTTTCCTCCAATACAGTAAGTAGTAGAATTTGCTGACAATTATTTCATTTCATATATGAAGCTTGCAAAGAGAGGAGCCAAAATATCATAAATTTAGGTAACATAAGTTATTGTGGGAGGTGGGTATGCTGCGGAGCAGATGTTAGTTTTTGGTTTTGTTTTTTAAAAAGCACAGTGCCAAAATAAGACAACTTTCCTATGGAAAGTGAAAGATGTTATGTATGGCAGGAAGGTCCCACTAGATGGCAATATCTACTCACTGCTGAGCCTAGACACTGGCTTTGAATAGGTCCAAAATAATAATGACACGGACAGCTAGCTCCTTGATTAACTCTTCAAAAGCTATGTAAGCCAATGAACAAAATCCCATCGGCTTTAATTTAAATCGAGATCTCTTAGAGTTGTAACATTTAGAGTATTTTAAAGCGATTTTAAATATAATAAATATAATAAATTCTCCTTTAGAGAACTGTATTGTCCAGTGGTGCACATATATGGCTTCTGAAAGACTCACAATACACACCTTAGCATGCAGAGCTGCCAAAAGCAAAGGGCACAAATTGCTGGTGAAAGCCTCTTGCTAATGGCCAGGTGTTTTAGTGTTGAAGAGAAGCATGCTAGAGTGATAAAGGTTCATTGGTATAATGCATGTGCTCTGGGAGTCATACTGACATAATTATATATTATCAATATGATGTAAATTCATTTTTTATGTGCAATTTACTGGAGAGCCAGTGGGGGAAAAAAAATCCTTCATTTTGTCACTTATATTAACAATTATTGCAGGTTTGAAGCTGTTCAAGAGTTTCGGCCCCAGGCCAACTGTAACGAGGCTCTGAAGTAACTGCCTACCCCCTTGGTAAAAATAAGACAAACAAAAACCCACTTTGTCCAACAGGCCCTCCTTACAGCCCAAGACAGGCTGAACTCAAAACATACCTGTCACTAATAACAGTATATAGTTCTCCCCCATTTAATGCAGGTCAAATGAGCATCTTAAAGAGAGGCTCTAATGACTGTTTGCAGCACAAAATCAAAACATTTGGCAGGTTTAAAATCTCCTTCTCCAAGGATCCTGTGGGACACTGGCACAATGAACTTTTTGTTTGCAGCTGACTACAGTACTTTTTAGTTTGTTTGCTTTATTTAACCTTCCAAGGCAGCCTACCTCCCTACAATATCCTATACCATTTGAAGGGCTTTGCGTTCAATGGAGTTACTCTTTCTGAGTGGAGAATAGTTATAGATTTGCTCAAGTTAAAACATTCTGATTCACTGACCAATAAAAGAGGGGAAAAGAGAGGGCTTTGTTTTTGCCAGAATGAAACTTCTGTTTTGTTTTGCTTTTTTATGTAGCTACCTAACTCTGACAACCTGAAGTCCAGCACTGCAAACACAAAGCGTAACACTGCTGTGCCGAAGGGAAGAAAAACTAACCCTGGGTCTCTGGACAGTTTTAAAAGTGGCAATATGCCCCATTACTTTCCTTGCTGGCAGTGCTCTATAAGTGACAGACAATCTGGCCACAGACACTAGCCAGCTCCTTATTACAGCACTAATCTTATGTAATGGGAGTGAGCTCACCGCCATACAAAGCGCTAATTATCAACAGCATTTTCCAAAGGATATGAATAACTCCCCCTGTGAGACAGAGGCCCGAGGCACAACCCCAAGTAGCTATATGTGCTTAATCCATAACATGAATAGACCCAAAGCACTCCTTTATCGCTGTGCCTGTTCACAAGGGTCCTTAATAGTGAAATGCCAGCAATCCAAATACAATGGAGAAACTGCCAAAAGCAACACCATTTTTTTCTATTTGGATGGACATGCTGTACAGATGTAAAGGTTACTATTCACAGGACTAAGTGAATTATTTAAATTCAATTTCCGTAAGATAGTTTCACATGTCATACTGTGTTCACTCTTTCTTTGATCAAGTCAGTTTTTAAGTGTCCCTACTGACAGCATAAGTTTTATTAGTAATAATTGGCTCTTTCTTACTAAGTTATCATTTACTATTTAATTGTGTTACACTGATCCAATCCAGCTTGGACAAACTCTTTTCTCACAATTGTGTAACTGATCTAGGCCTCACTTTCTGCTCCAGCATCACTGTGATTATCCTAAACTGATTTGCTTTTATCATTTACAGCTTTTTACAATATTTATGTGAGCAGAAGATTGTCCACAATCCATTCTTAAAAATGGCAGTTACTCACTATCACAGAAATACCACGAGAAAAAGCTGCAGAAGAGAATTAGAATTTTTATAGAATTGAAGTTATTTTATGCAGCAAGTTCTTACCATTTTCAAGTAAAACATATTTCAGAGGAAAACTTTTTTTCCTCACACCACACTCCAATAAGCAGCCCTGTAACTACACTCTAATAGAACAGAAGCCAAGCTCTTTAACTATTATTTTATTCCACCTTTTGCATCTGCGAGAAGCAACTGTACCTAAAATGCCTTGGGCAGTAATTTGCAGCATTTTCAAGAAGTACACCCTAATAATGCTCTAGAAATGTAGGGATGCTGAGAGTGCACTGAGCTCACTTCAGAGCCTGCTCTCTCTACCTCTGAGACACGTTATCCACAAGACAGGGACTAAGCAGACAGGCCAAAATTTGCAGCCTTCAGATTCTGTTTCTACTGGTCCATGTGTTTTTTTGTTTGTTTGTTTTGTTTTCACGTTGCCAGCATAAGTCTGGTAGTGGCCAATAATTGGCAAAGCTCACTGTGGTCAGAGCTGAACTTGCACCAGAAATGCGGGGCCAGGTTTCCTGAATGACCCTTTTATGTTGTACTAACACAGCTGCAGTCAACTCTTTTCGCTTGATATGAGAAAAAAAGAAGTTAGTGCTGCCAGAGAGTTTTCATATGGCCCGTCAGCTCCAGAACATGAATCTACCTTTCTCAACAACTGGAAACACTGAATAACTCTCTCTTTAAAAATGTAGAAAATACACTGTAGATGAAAAGGAAAAAAAGGTCATTTCCTGCTGCCACATAGATACAGGACAACAAATCAGAACAAATGGGATTCATATGGCTGGCCAGCCCTGTATTCCAGATTAGGGTAATTATAGCTTATCTTGCTTTACATGTTGGAAGAGGTACCCAAGGAGCTGCTTTAAAGAGGTGTCTTGACCTCAGCCAAGAAGCTCCCAATTATTTTTTTTTTTTTTAAGAATTATAAGCAAGACAAATATAAAACATGGCCTGGCCAATAAAATACAGGATAATGAAATAATATTAACTTCTTCATGGGAAATTAGCACCTAGATTGACAAAAGAACATTTGGATACCAGTTGTAAGACCAAAATATTTTACATACAATTTTGCCTTTTTTAAGATGAGTTTTTGTTTGAGATATAATGGGCACCGGACATTGAAAAATTGTCATATACCAGGAGATTGAGACATCATTTTGCCCAAATGGCAGAAAACTGCTGAGCAGTCTTAAATGAAAAAAACTTTAAGACTCTAATCCCCTACAAATGCACAAATAGCTATGCATCACTGCATACTTCAGTGACATAGACCAAAAGACTACTCAAATTATCTTTGCAAGAACAAAGCCTGCAATACTACAAATAGGACTGTGTCTGTTTCTATTTCATAAGGATAATTGTCCTTATTTTAAAAGTTCCCTCCTTAAATAACTCTGCTAAAGATCAAGCCATATGTTTACAAGATGACACTCCATGTGTTCTAAGATGATGCTACCTGGCATCATTTTTAGTAATCTTACCTAAATTTCAGTTAATATAAGAAAAACCTGCACAGGAATAAAGCGACTTTTTTGGACTACTGTTGGTTTTGAGGAATCAAAACAGCTAGTATTTTGAGAAGGTAGGGGAATGGGGACCAAAAACCAGTGCCAAGACCATCCAAAGTAGTTGATATAGGGCCACATCCTTGTTAGGCATATAAATTACTGTTTTCTTCAATATGACTGTGGGCCTGCAATAGTTACTTTAATGGAATGTTCAGTGTAAGTTTCCCAGTAAGAAGCTTAATTCTACATATTCGCTTTTTTAAAATGTTGATCAATGTTGATTAGAAGCAAACCAGCCTCTCATCCCTCTGAAGTGGCTTGAACTGATATTATCTAATCTGTCCTACTGCATAGAAAACTGAATAGTCCTTACTTATATAGTTAGCAAAACTTTCACCCATTCATCCTTTCCATGAGGGAAAGGAAATTCCAACAACTACAGTTAAGAATTTAAGCTTTCCCGTATTACTAGAGCAATGACAGGGACAAGTTTTTTCACATGAACCAGCAAGCAAAACATGCATAAAAGTCCTGTATTTTGGGAACCAATGTGAGACAACACAAGGTTTGTACGCCAATGGTGCATATGACTATGCAACTCATAAAAAAAGAATTAAGGTGGACATATGTATTCAGGAGATCAGTATAGTACGAAACAACGTGCAATACACTTGGAAGTACATTCACTGGTTTTCAATAAGGAACTCTCGCATGCGTTTTTTGTCCAACTCCATTATATTTAATAGTGGTTGGCATCTAGCTTCTGGAAAAAACACAACAGGGTTATAAGCTAAAAATGTCAAAAACAACAACAGCCAAAAAAAAAAAAAAAAAGGCTAATCACGTTTCATTGAAATCATTGGTTGAAATATCTTTTAGATGCAAAGAAATATAAAGAGTATTTGAGTCCCTTTTCAGAAAATGCAAATAAAATTCATGCCAACATTTGGCAAAAGTTTTTCCTTCAGCATACTGATTAAGTTGTGGTTTTCTCATGTTCATGGAAAATGTGTAATAAAATAAGCCAAAACTTATTCCATAATCTCCAGTGTTACAGTCTGAGGTCTACAAATTCCAAACTCTACTTCCCCCATGCCAGCCAATCATTTTGGTTCAGAATGAAAATTCACATTAAAGAAATCATGAGGATTTGGTATAAACAACACTCATTAGTTATTTTTATCCGGGATTCACTAGGTAAAACAGTAGCACAGGACCAACAAGTCCATCACAACATCTCCTGGGGATTTTGTTGTTCTGTTTGCTCTTTTTTCACCCTACCAAGATTAAGGCTTTAAAAAAAAAAAAAATACTTAGAGCATTATTAGTAGGATTTTCAGATGCAGAACCTGATGTTGGGGGAACTCTTAGCAGATTTGACAAATTTTCTAGTGAGTTGGAAGTGTCAAATAGCAGTCTAGATGTATAATACCATCTTGAAGAAAACATGCAGTTGGGCCGCAAAGATAAAAGCACAGCTTAATTACAGATACACCTGATACGCAAAACAGAAAACTGTCTAGAATCTATCTATATGCAAGAGCTCTCTCTAACCTCAGAAATTCAGATTAGAATCTGAAGGGTGATGGAGTTATGCTTATTTTTGTGATCTTGAATTACACAAACACTTTCAACACTACCATGCATATTGTTCACCTGCAAATACATGAGAAATGTAATTTTTGACCTACACAGTGTTCAAATTCAGGGAATTCTAAAACACCACCACAGAAATATATTTGACACCTATGCTTGCTAGGATGTTACTCCAATTACTAGTGAAATACTAAATCACTATCACCCGAATGGGGGGGGGTTAGAAGGTATTTAAAAAAATAAAAAAAAAGCACCCTAGGAGAAAGAAGCAAACATGTTACTACTGCATCCATAGAACATATGGAATAAGTTATGCGGGAAAGCTCTTGAAACAATGAACATAAAGGAATTCAAGAGACACTTAGATTTTTTCCGAAGGAAGAGACAGAGTTGTTGAAAAAAATAAAAGTAGGAAAGTGGGATAAAGATAAGATCAGTCAAAAGATAAATCTGTTAGACAGATGGTCTTATCCTGCTGCTAGAATAACTTCTTTGGCTTAAATTAAAAAATAAAGCAAAAATTTAACACATTTGCCCAGCAGCTTGAATTAGAAATAGAGTCTCAGCACCATCCCATCCTGAGATTCATCATTCATTGACTTATCAAATTTGTTTTTGCAATATTGCATCTTGTTTCAGACTCTCAATATGTGACATGCTGACCCTTCAAGCATTGTCTTTACTGGCAAATTTCCCTTAGCTAACTCCAACTCCCTTAGTGAAGTGTAGGCTTCTTATCCAACAAATGCAAAAAGACTGGCATTTCCCTGAGCTCCACTCAAAATTAACCAGGCCTCAGAGGGTGCCAGTCACTGTCAGTAACATGGAAGAAGTCATGTAAGAGACAGAACGAGTTCCAGAATAAATGGAGTTCAAGGACATGGGACATAGGGTGCTACCAAAAATACATGGGCAGAGGTAAGAGCAAATGGTTGGAAGAATGCCCTTTGCTTACAGTCTGGAAGACACCGCGCCTCCAAGCACAAATGGGTACCATAATTTCCTCAGAGAGCTATGAAAGAAAAAAAGTTTGATCTTCCTTTTCATTTTTCCTGTACTGTCATCTGCCACACAGGGTAAGTTTCCCAAGAAGTGGAAAATTTAGAGCCACTAGTCCTCATTTTAGAGGACTTTATGTCTTAGCATGTTTACATGGAGCAGTAATAAGCATGACCAATTTTTTAACATAATGTTCTTTAATGGGTATTAAAGGACAATAAATCACCTGTCTCTACTACAGAATAGACTATTTTGAACTGGAAAGAGCTCAACAATTTCCTGTATTTAGTTCTCTGATTTATTTTAGCTAAAGGCAAGTACAGAGTGTTTTCCCTTTCTTCTGCTGGTTTTCCATCCTGTCTGAAGACAGTAGGTGATATTAAGAACATCTTAAAATTTTAGGGACAGATTACTGATTACAGGCCTTCTGAACCACCTAAGGATGACTGCTTTTCAGTCCAAGCTGTACAGTTGCCACACACACTAGAAGAGTCCACTTAAGACTCCTTAATGCAGCCCATGAATGCAAGGGCATGTATGCCATAGACAAATCTGAAAAATGCACTCTTCCCCACATGCAGAAGAAAAAAAGGAGAATTCTCACATGTATCACTGCATAAGAAAAGATAAGCACAAACCAGCTCCAGCAAAGACCCTTAAATTATGTTCTCAGACTAAACCTTAAGTGTTGGTTTCTGTTGGGAAACTTTGGGAGCTGCCACATATATAAGAACAAAGAATAAGATTTAGAAAGATATTACAGAAAAGAAGCTATCCCAAACCAAGACAGTTTCCTGTCTGTTTGCTTGCTTGCATATTTAGTGACTGCATTTTTGGTGGAGCTTCACTCATTTCTGTGGGAATTTGAGAAACAACCACAAAAATAAATAAGCTATTTCATTTTAAAGGCATCTTACCAGCGGGCTACCATCAGTCCAGCGGAAGTCACGCTCAAACATCTTGTCATTGAGGCCGATCCACTGGTAGTCATGTCCAATACCTAAAGCAAAAGGAACCAGAAGGATATTTTTATTAACTTTCCCATAAATGGGAGAGTTTTCATCATTATCTTAATAAAAGAACTTGCATGGAATGAATCAGACATCCCATTCTTAAGATTCTCTTACTCACTGTGCAAACAATTATTTATAGGCTGTTTTCCAGCTTTTTAATTTTAATTCAGAAAGTCTACAAAACGCAGATTCAGATCTGAGTTTTAAACAATCCTGTCTCTTCCCTCCTTACTTTGCCTCCCAGAAGAAACAGGCTAGCTTTCTAATTACTAAAAAAGACCTAAGGTTTTCAGAAAAAAAAAAAAAAAAAAAGTCATATATTCTTCAGTGCTAAAAAGTAGTTCTATTACACTTCCAGGAAAGATATTTTCTATTTAACAAATAACTGTGATATGGAACTAAACAGCAAAAGTAAACATCAAGAACACAATGTGTGCTGTGAAAGGTTTTCTAAGCGTATTCTAAAAAGAAAATATAAAGCTGAGTGATCAGAGGGATATTTCTCTAGTTCTGAAGCCTCAGTGCCCTTGCTTGTTGAGCGGCGTTCTACTAATACATACGGTTCACAAAGATCTGCTCTTCGTGGGACAAGATGCTTGTCAGGTGCGCTCCCTGAAGACGGCATTCTCGTTCAGCTGTATCCCATGTACGACGATGGGCAAAGTATTTGTAGCACTGTCCTTGGAACTTGTGCCAGCCATAATCACAGGTCTCCGTGTCTGTGACAAATAAACAAATCATATTTCTGACAACAGGCATGAAACACAGGCACATTTCACAGAAATGGATGGATATTCTGCAATGCAGAGGCTCAAAAAGGTAGCCCCACCCTTAAGCAATGCAAAGGCAAAAATAATCATTCTCCCTTGCAGACTTAATAATATTTCAGGTAGTCCTGTTTACTAGGTTTCAGTATAAGTTGTGTAAATATTATTCACATAAGGAATATAATTTTCACTGGCCACTTTGTGAACTTCTATTGATCCTATTGTGCTGTACTTGGGGAATCCCAGGAGGATATCTCTAGTCCATAATTCTGGATGAATGAAAAGCCTGGATGATAGACTGCATTTCACCAGAGTTTCATTTATTTATTTATGAGTTTGCACATGGGGATAAGAGTTATTATTTGTACAGCAAATAGTTCTTTGAGTAGTGACTGAATTACTTGGGTTTAAAAATAACCAATAATTAAAAGCAACCACAAAGAAAAATATGGCCACTATTCAATCCACAGATACAGAACTGGTATATTAACTTCCTGAAGAATAAATTTACCACTCCGAGTCCTCCTCCAAAACCCACCTTCCCCTACAAAGTATAAAATTTTAGGTATCAGTTTCTAAAGACAACTGTAAAATATAAAGAAATGAAATAGACATCGTCTGTACTCTTGAGTTGGGATGGATAAGGACATGTACTAGGTAGGAGTTCACATCAGATATATATTCCTTTTATCTGAAGAGAAGTAAACATGGGCTTTGGAGCTGTAACAATCTGTGGATTGGACATTAATTATTTTATCAACATTAGGCAGCTGCAAACAGAAGGCAAGAAACGATATAGTTCCCACCTCCAGTCTGACTCTGCAGCAACACTGCAGGAATGAATCACAGCCAATATCAGCAATGCAATAAGATGGGCATAACAAACATGATGCCTGACTGGGTCTGAGCAGCACCTGATGATGAGAGGAGCTTGCCACCAAAAAGAGACACTCTTAGGGAGGAACAAGAGAAACTATTTAGAAAACTCAAACTGTTTGGAGTTATGACAGTTGAAATGACACCACAAAGGACACTTCAGCTCAGAATTACAGCATGTCCTGACTGCATCCTGATCCAGTTATCTGGACACACTGTTGGCTCACGCAGAAGGGCCTCTGTTGTGGGATGCTCAAGCACAAAGTAGAGATTTTATTTTCATCATGCAAGAGTCTTTCAAACTTCCACCAATTCTGAAAGCAACTATCTTGCCTTTCAGGAGGTATTTATATATTATGGGTATGAAATGGGATTTCCTAAAGTCAGTAACATGCTTTGGCCAAAGAGGTTCTTTTTGTCACTGTACAGAAAAAGCTAAACATTATAAAATACTCACAACTATTCTTTGATTACGATATTTTTCACGCTTTAGCTAGAGGTCATGTGTCTCGTAAACCACCAAAATGGATCAGACCCTTTGTACATTTAGGCTGCTAATGTATCCTCAGTGATGAGCAGTTATTGCTCCATCACAGGGAGCCAATAAGGCAAGGCTGATTCTTAATCAAAGCAGGAAGAGATCATTCGCATCCTGAAGCATGAAGCTTCTATTTCTTCAGAAATTTTGTTGTCCATTTCAAAAATCTCCTGACATAAAAACTAAGCTTCGTCTACATGTACACTTTTAAATCCATATAAGTACATTTTTATCAGTTCAGTGGCATTTCTTTGACAATTTCTGGCAGCACTGATAACATAGTAGCTATTGTCCTAAGAGCCTAGTATCAAAATACTAAAAAATATATATGTATACACACATATATTAGTATAGACATAAATGTCAAAAGCAAATAAAGAGGCAAAATAGAACTTAAACTGACTTCTCATGCTTTTATTTTGCACAAGTTAAGCTGTAGAAAACTGCTTGTACTTTGAGTAATCCCAAGTATGAAAAAGGAATGTAATCTTTGCTATCAAGTTGTTCGTTTTTGATGTTTTCCCTTGCTGTATGCTGCATTAGGTGCATGGGGCAAATACAGATTTAATCTCTGGGATCTTGGCCATTTTAAAGTTTAGTCTGCCTTTGGCTTTCAAGAACATTTATTTAACCACACAATGCTGACTAATAGTCAGCAAAATGTCCTTTGTGGAGGCACATCAGATTTTATTTTTCATTGTTTGGGGACCACCTCGTCCCACAGGAAACAAGTCAGATTACAAGCTGCTTTACAAGCCGAGAAAAGTCATGGTCAAAAAGCAGCTTCAGGCTACTCTGATTAAGCCTCTACTGCTAGGGAAGAAGTGCAAGATTTGATGAAAAATTTGCTGAGTGGTAATACAAGGGAGGTAGGGCATGCGAAAACACAAGAGCTAAAAGGCTGAGTTCAAAGAATCTAATGGCCTAACCTTGAAACATGAATATCAAAATTTCTATTCTGACTTTAAGATAGAGGATACCAAACTGTCATATGTACTTAGAGTTGATACATGTGCATTCATGGTGTATGCACAACCCCTCCCAACCCAAAATGTCATGTTCTTTTTCAGAAGAAAAAAAAGGGACTGTTGAATACCTTCTTCTGCACCTGTTCAAAACTACAAGAGGAGGAAAAGGGCGGAAGGCTATAAAAGACACAGGATTTTTTCTTTTTTTTTTTGCCGGGTAGGGGTTGAAAAAGCAGAAGGTAGGGTGAAAAGAAGGGTTCTCACATGGCTCACTGCTGGGGTAAGTCAGGAGGCCAGAGGATGAAAAATGCAAGCCCTTTTATTTAAAAGCAGCTTTCATGTCTGTGCTGTGTGGATGGGAACAAGTCTTGATTTGTCCTGAGCATTTACATGTCCTACTACATTAACAAAGCTGAGAGTCACACAAAGGTAAGGTCTCCACATGAGTCTAAGTTTTTAACAGTCTTTGCCAAAGAAGTAAAGCCGAATTGCAGGTGCGTGTAAATTTTCTACAAGCAGAGTAGGTATAATGACTTGCTGAATACAATATTTCATGTTCATTGTATATTTATCCTGAGAGTTAATCATAAGTTTATGTAAACTTACTCCAGAACATAATGGAAAGACTGAAACACTTCTTGTCTGCTTGTCATGTTCATGGCATTTTGTAAATTGTCTCACTAGTTTTAAGCTTTATTATAATTTACAGGCTAATTTTCAGTGATGTCTGCAAAGAATTACCCACACAGCTTCTCTTCTCTATAACTGTAAATATATAGCATCTCTAAATACTACACTAAATACATCCATCCCTGTAGGTGTAATGCAGACCAGGGTTCTGCTTTTTCAAGAACAGCAATAAGCTGCTGACAATATGTTCCTTGTCTTTGAACAGATCCTGTAAGATCCTTAAAGAAAAGAGTGAAACACAGACACTAGAACATAGTTAGAGTCTTACTCAGCTGTGAATTTTATCTGCAACTGTCTAGCTTCAGGTAGTGAACAAATGTCAGAGACACATTAGGCCACACATCTTGAGGAAAAAACATTTCTCTGGCAAATATTTAAAATATTCATTCTCAGCTGAAAGGCATCAGTTAGAGACCATCTGTTTTGAGAAGGCATCTTTGCACTGAGCCCTTCTCAAATGCTTCCACCCAAGCTACCAAGCTCAGGGAACAAAGCGAATCAGATGAGACAGAAGTAATTAAAAACATTTGAACAAAGAAAGTGGGTTATGAAAAACACTGTTCCTGATGATAATTAAAAAGAAATGTTTTGCTTTGGGAACCTGAAAAACAAAACAGCTAGCTGTATTATCCCAAGGAGGCAAGTCCACTAGCAAACACATATGTGCCGTTTTGGCACCAGGTTCCACTCATGCAGCTGCGTTTGGCAAACAGGCTAAGCAAGGAGTGTCTGCAGAAATCCTGCAGTGCAGAAAGCCAAAGCTTAAGTTCAAAACACAAACATCATTCCTTGAAAGCAGGTAGGCACCAGCTAGAACAGCAAGGAGAATGAAAAAAAAAAAAGAAGAAAAAAAAAGAAAAGAAAAAGGAAAAAAAGAAAAAAGGGAAAAAAGAAACCCTAGGCACCCAAGGGAGGAAAAGGAAGATATCAAACAGTGTTCATCCACCCAGTTTTCATAATTAACACTTATTATAGAAACTCAAGTCCAACTTGCAGTTCTCTATTTTTTGTTGTTATCCCTGCAATTGTATTATCCCTGTATTCACAAAATAAGGTATTCCTCCTCATTTCAAATACAGACAACCAAATACTGAAACGATAGTCACAGGCTCTCCTTGGGGATCAGTCTCTATGATCAGTCCCACTGAATTGCAGAGAAGCAGTTGTTCCTCACTGTGAGACAGGATATCAAACAAGCTTCCTTCCCCCTTTCCTCAAACTTGCAGAGAAACACTTTAGGCATTGAAATAGTAAGACTCTGAACTGCTATTTTCTTTATTTGGACCCCCTGAAGGGTCTCAAGGACAGTTTTGCATAGGGTGATTCCAATGGAATAACTGATGGGTCCCCTGGGAAAAGACTAGACTCACGTCGTTCTTTAGCCTGCAGCGACCCTGTGAAAGTCTTTTCTGGATATTTCTGCATTTAAAAAGTGTCACCAAATGGTATGTAGAACACGGAGCTGTACTTTCAAAAGACACATACTACCCTTTGGTTGCTCTGTTCTTATCATCAGACAACTTTGGCTCTCTTCAGAAAGGGGTTCGTGGGTTCAGACTTTCTGCTGAACTGATTCCGCCTCGCAAGAAAAATGGCTGTCAAGGAGCCAACTACAGCTCACTGATTTTATGTTCTCTCTTTTATGCTAAGTTAGATCACCCTGAAGGCTGCTCTAACTTTTATCACCTGCCAATGCTCCTTGAAGGGCTTTAAATCCCCCAAACGCAGTCACACTGTCCTCTAGACATGTCCTCCCCTAGCACTGACAGTTGCTTAATCCCACACAGATATCCTAGTTCAAACATCACCTGTGAGAGTCCTTATTCTGTGAAAATCTCACAGGGCTATATTCTGAACTCTATTCTCTTTTGGCTATACTCCAAACTCTATGTTTTCCTAAAACAGTGTTTTGGGACCAGAATCTAAGAGTTGTCTCCTTTTCTGAGTTTCCTTTTTACAGACAACATGCACTAGATGCTTCCATTCACTTTCATGACATCGTGAATATTCAGCACCATGTCTACTAAGCCCTCCAGATGTATTATTATTTTAAGATCTCTAAAATATATAATACATACTGGAGAGAAAAAAAAGTAGCAATGAAACATAATCTTAGTGTGCTCAGCTCCACCTTTCCTGTGGCACTGAGGTACACGTTCTGTAGTTCTGGCTGGTCTTTAAACCTAGTGAGGTCAGGACTGATGCCTTGAAATAAGGCCTGCTTGCCAGACAACTGTGTCTGAATTGCCAACACAGTTTTATTTTGTCTGGTGGAATGGAAATTTGGCACTGAACACTCCTCCCAGGTCCCAAACCACTGCAAGACATTAAGTGGAGGAAATTTAAATTCCAAAACTGAGTGAGCAGAGCTCTGTTTCTGATTGACAAACTAGGAAATGTTGCCATTAACCACCTAAAATGCACTCTCAGGTTGGTCATAAAAAGCAGCTTAAAGCTACCATGGTGCTCAGAGCCATTCACTGCTATGGATTTGTTGAAATGAAGGGGAGGAGGAAGGGAACAAGAACACTTTTTTCTTCTGTTGTAAAAACATGGTCAACTTGTAATTCTGGAGAACAGATTCAGAAAGGCTTTCAAACTGTAAGGTGAGCCAGATTACTAACAGAGTTAAACAGTGACAAGTGACAACTGCTGGAGCTAGTCAGCTTCCTGAGGTCTCTGCTCTAACAAACCTCTACAGGTTGACCTGGAAGAGTTTGCAAACTGCCTTTCACTCATTCAGCTGAAGATGAGACACAAGGCTTGAAATAGTCACTGTTAATGAAACAATATCAGAATTTTTAGTTCATTGGCCAGTGAACAAAACTATTCAGTTGAAGAAAAAGAGAAAAATATTTTACAGGCTTTAGAAAGCACACTTTAAGGCACAGTATCTTTTTTCTTATGGAAATGCCTTGCTTAGTTTTACTGACCGACCAGATTTTGCTACCCTTTTTCCTCTCAGACATGCATACATTGAGTAGGCATCTTGCACTGTAAACATTTCTCTTAAATATAGGGGGATTTTATGCAGGTAATGTTCTAACAATTATGGACACTCAGATACTTAATCTACCCTTAACCATCTAGTTTAGAATGTGTCTTACAGCTTCCTTGTAATTGTGCTTCCTATGCACCTATTTTTGCTAAAATAATCACAGAACAAGTCACTCTGGAGAAGTCTGGGATGCAGCTGTCAAGGTTACGGCCCCTAGTGAGTGGATGTGTGATCAGGTATATTCAGCAGAATATTCCTGCTTTCAAGTGGTGCCTGTTCTAAGTGATGGGTTTTTCACACTGTTTACAGCTTTGTAAGGCAGAAGCTCTGTCAGAAGATAACTCCGCTCCCTCTTAAAATAAATATCACTACAGACTATTTATCTTTCCAGTAGTTTGCAAGTAAATATAAGTATGTTGTGCTTCCCACAGAGCCACCTGAAAACTGTATGGCTGTAGTTAGACACCAAGCCTGCCCAAATAAGCCACACTGAGAAAAAGAGCTTGTTCATATTCTGTGCAGCAGTGATACGGCTTCTAGATAATATGGATGGGGTTTGTTCTTGACCATCTGTGAAGGATGGCATAGGTGGAACTTTAAACAGAAAGTCCTGAGCCGCAAAAGGTGGGAGTCTGACATACTCAGGTTTTAGTATCACTAAAAATTATAACCTCTCCTCATCACCAATGACCTCCCACAGATTTTGACAGATTTGTCCATCCACCCTCTTCTGTAGAAGGCTTTGCCTAGTTTTTACAGAAAAAAAAACAAATATTTTTTTTCCCGAAATGGAATCAAGTGTAGAAAGTTGGGAGAGTCTTAGCTAGCTGCTGATCTGATTCTTCATAATGAGCAGCTGGGCATCTTCCATCATGGTACAGTTTAAATTTACAGGCAACCCTGTGCCAGATGCTCTAGGTGTCCCCTGCAGGGACTAGATGATCTCTAGAGGACCCTTCCAACCTCAACCGTTCTGTGATTCAGTGATTTTGATGAATCTGCAGATTTCAGAAACTGCAGGGAAGATGGCCGATTGGAAGGCACCAACAGCCTATATCCCCTTATATATTTTGAAACTGCTAATACCATGCCGGGATAGTGCTAGTGCTTTTAGTGCTAATGAGTAAAAACTCGTATTAGAGCTCCTGGAAAAGTTACAGAGTTCTGTGTCTTTGATGACAACATACCCGAGATCTAGATCGCCACAGATTAAATAATATGCCTTACCTTGTTCACAGAGAGCACCTACGTAGCTTGGCAGACAGACACAAGTAAATGTATTGAGGCCATCTATACACGTCGCTCCATTCCGACATGGGTTAGACTGGCATTCATCAATATCTACAAAATAAATATAGAAGAGTTTTTATAATCCACCTATCTGCTAGAAGGGAAATCTTTAGTCGTAATTTCTACTAGTATTGCAAAAGATCTAACAGAGTGGTTTTCTTCTTTGCATAATTTTGATTTCACTATACACAACATTTTACTCTCTTCACCCACAAACAAAACAGCAGTTCCCTTGGGAAAGAAATATTAATTAATCACAATGTTATACATATAGACTCTTCTACCTTGCAGCATGACTTCTGAGTTAATTTCTAAAGCCTAGATCTTCATCTCACTGGTACTGAGAAAGAAGGCAAACTGCGCAGAATTCAGTATTACCTCTAATCTGTGGAGAATCTGACTCTGCATTTGACTCCATGGTGTGTGACAGTGGTACAGGAAAAAAAAAAAAAAATCTCTGCATCTGAGTATGGTTATAAGTACAGTTTTCCTGAAAAAAAAATCAGCTTGTATTCAGGGCACAGCTTCCCAATTATGTTTGGGACTAGGGAAATTTACCACCCAGTCAAATTATTATGCAACGTTTTTAAGGACCTATTCCAAATAATAATGTTTATTTGGTTTTATTTGATGCTGTTATTAATTTATTTTCATGAATTCTAGACCATTCTGCTTCTTTTAGGTTTGTGTGTGTATGTGTACATGCACAACTTATGAGAAAGTAAGTGGACCTGCTCAATTTTATTATTTTCTTCTTAAGTCCTGATTGTGGAATTTTTCCAATGCCTAGGTGTTTATCAACTTTATCAAATGCACCATTTCCTGTCCAAATCAGATATACAAAGACTTTATATTATAATTTATGTTCTAATTAGGGTGTAGATGGTATCACCTTACCTAATTCACACTGCTCACCACTGAAACCCGGCAAACATGTGCAGATGTAAAATGAACCACGTGGATAGCAGGTACCACCATTAAGGCAGGGATTGCTTTTGCATGGATCTTCGCCTGTTAAACAAATAGAAAATGAAAATTTACTATGTAGTCTTAAAAAAAAAAAAATGTGTTGTTGGTTCTTTGCAAGAAGAAATATATGTTCCTTATTTTTGCTTTGATATTGTAGGGTTTACTGTAGTTACAGGAACTATAACAACATCGTAGAAGACTATGAATAAAATAGTTTTGTAAAACAGTACAGCTTATTATTTTCAGGCATCATTATTTTCAACTTTAAAAATAATATGATATTTACTATGAACAAATATAAATCATTTTCAGAATTGTTGCATTTTTATAGGACTTTGTACTATAACAAATAGTCGTGATATTCTGTTGAGGATTTAGTTGGCGTGACATGACAATTATAGCTAAAAACTGTTAAAGAAATGCAAAATGAATGAAAAATGTATTTACTGAACAAGGTTAGTTTATGTAGCATGACTGGGTACACAGAACATACATCTTAAAACACTATCTGGCTGATTTTATTTATTTATTTTTGTATTTAACCAATGAATTCCCACAGTCTTATTTTTCTGAAAGGACACAAACATATTTCCCAGCTGTCTGTCTTGAAGACACACTTCAGAAAAACAAGTAAGTATACAAAGTACATTCACAATTGCACTAAAACATTAAGATAAAAGCTTACCTGCTGTGAAATCCTCAGTTGCCAGAGGAGTTATCATTTAAATGCTTTTCTTTGCAGAATTTTGTTGCCTTCTAGTGATGTTTATTTCAACTGAGTACACTGAATTACACTTAGGTAATTGTATTCGGTTTAATGAACAAGAGTGATCACTTATAGAACAGATATGCAATAGATAACCATTTTAAGTACCAGCTAGAGTAAAAGCACAAAGTCATTCCCTCTGTGATATAAGAACAGAGTCCTGGCTTTATTTGAGAACTTACAAAGCGGAAAAGAAAGTACTGCATCTAATTTCATTCAGAGGCGCACACACACACACACACACACACACAAAAACAAAAAAAAAAAAACAAAAAAAAAAAAGGTGGCTGTGTTTTTGCAAGATACTTTGACTATCCTTTAAGAAATGAAAAATAAGAAATGTTTATTTTACCACTGCAAGTTAAACTTTTAAAGGAGCAGGTTTTTTAAAGCACCGCAGTTCCCTATTCAGCCACTAGAAAAGAAGTAGCTTCAGAAAATCCTGTCTCTATAAATTGGGGCATGTAATTAAGTGGACAGGACCTTGTTTGGGAGGGCCTCAAAAGAACACAATCATCTTCATAAAACAGGGTACTTGTTTTATGATGGCATCACTGAATGTCCAAAATGCAGCACATACTTAAGTATATTTACTGGGGGTTTATTGTCTGCTGGTCCTCCTAAGGACTGGATATTTCCTCAGCAAATATTTTTTAATTGACAGCTACCTGGATGACTGGATGTTAAATAATAAAAATGCCACAATTTTAAGCTCATTTAGTTCTTCCTCAGCTATATCTAGATAAATTATGAATTGAACCACAGTACTCAAACTGAGCTTATTTGTATCATCTGTGTATTTTGTGAAATAGTCCCTAATAACTGTCATATAAAGCAAAGCATTGTGGCAAATGATGTCTTACAGAGAGATCTTGAATTTATGTGAGCTGGACACTGCATCAACCAGTTAAACTGCTGACAGCTGAATTTGCAGAGCCTTATTTGTCACTTCATCTGAAAATACTCTTGTAGACTGAAAATAATTCAGTTTTAAACCAAGTCAATTACATATGTTATAAAAAGACTACTTATAAATCAATAGTATATATGCATGCTATTGTCACGCTAAGTGAGAAAAACCTATCAGATAAGATAGTTATATCTATTTCTATTACAAATTTGAAAGTTAAGTAATGACTGCTGAACTTTCTACTACAGTACCTTTTAAAACTAGCTGGTCACCTTAACTGTGATCCAGGTGCAAACACTCAAAAAGTCACTGAGCTTGGGTTCCAGTCTCCACATTCTTCTCAATTTTGTACACAATCATGCTGATTTCAAAGCTTGAGGCTCATGAGTTTTGATGTCTTTCAACAACACTTCAGTTATCATACCTCTTATTAGAGTCAAGACAAACATATACAAGTATCAGAACAAACACTGATCAGATTTGGAAGTTACCTGGTATTTGCACTGCTGTGCCTTCAACTGAACCCACACTCGTGCCAATCTGGAAATCTGATCCATTAGTGACTTCAGGAAGGGAAAACGATGAAGTTACAAGTTCAGCATTGTTTAGCTCCTCAGAGCTTATTGTTGTCTGTTTATTTTGATAAGGATTGTTTCCAGGGGTTATACTGGTTGTTGCAATGTTAGAAGAAATTGTTGTAGTCTCCTCTTGCACAAAGAAAGCTGATTGTGTTTCCATGCTCCTATGCAGAGGTTTTGAAGATGAAGTTAACATTGTAACTGCTTCCTCTTCAGATGTAAATCCTCTACCTCCGACACTATCAGGTGAACCCAAAGCAGGTGTGGAAAAAAGCCATGGAATTTCTTTCTCATTACTGCTGTCATCTTCTTGACTAGGATCTTTCACTCTCTCTGAAGAAGTTTCAACTTTAATTGTGCTAACTTTAGGAACATCTGTGCTTTGTGCTTTTGTTTCTCTAAAACTCAAAAAAGCAGTAGGAAAGACAAGTATTGATGGAGAATCTCCAGAAACAATAGCTTCTTCCGTAACAACGAGATCAGTTACAGAAGTCTCTGTCTCCTCTATCTTGTCTGTTACAAATCTACTAAAATGAGGAATACTTTCTGTAGTTGCACCTTCTGATTCAGGCTCAGGAGAAAACTGTAGTAGAGACTCTGTTTTTTCGAAAAGTTCTGTAGTAGGTGGTTTATATGTTGCTGCGATATCAGAATTAACCTCTTTGAAGGTTTGTTCTGATGAATAGTTGGACTGATCCGAATCCTCTGATGACAAAGTACTTGGAATGACAACTTCGGGATATTCAGATACTCCATTAACTAACTGGACAGTTACTGAGGATTTAGGAGTTTGAGGTAGTGAATAAAAATCTGTTTCTTCTGATTCTGTTGATGGTTTTGTTGTGTCTGTATAAACTGTAGAGTGCTCTTCTTCATTCTTGCTAGATGACACTGTTATGTGGGGGGATGTATGCTGTGTGGTGGCAATACTTACATCAACCATGTTGGTTGTCAAAGCCTGTTCTGTCTCAGTAATCAAATCTGGTCTAAGGGTAGGAACCACAGGTTTCTTATCATCTAGTTCTTTTTGGTCCATTCCAGAAATATCAGAGATAGAAACGGTTTCACTTTGATCTGCTATTACTTGGTTGTTTGCTGAAGTATTCAACTCATAAGTGTCTTCAGTTGTGCTTGCCAGTGTGACATGCTTAGTGACAAATTCAGTTTCTTCAGGTTTGTGAGGTACATGAGGGCTTGCTAGTGATGGTACAGTTGGAAGGAAAATGTCCAGTTTAGAGAGTTCAGTAGTGATGTAAGTTTCTGTTGTAAACTCCATGGCATCGCCTGAACCCAAATCCTTGTCATTAGATTTTAGTTTGTATTCAGCTGTTGTTGATTCACTATTTATTGGCTGACTGGAAGTAGTCAAGGAAAGACCATCACCAGATCCAAGTAACATTTCTTTGTCTAAGTCAAAATTAGGTGTTGAGTCATATTTCTCCATTTCAACTTTTACGTTAACATCACTGCTATATGTTGGTTGTACGGCAGAGTTTGCCACTGTCTGCACACTTATTATATCTTCAGGCATTGATGTGGAGTGATCCATGTCTATAATTTTTGATTTTTCTGGGATGATTTCAAGTCGATCTTCAATTAGTGTAATATCACCATAAACTGAAACATTCTGTACATTTCTTTTATCATCAAACACTGGAATGTTCTTCTCGTATATACCGTTATCACTTGTTAGTTCTTCTGATGTAGCTGTCCTTGACTGAACAGCAGTCAGATTTGTCACTATCTCTTTTTCTTCCGTAAAGAGGAGTGATAACCCAGTGATCGCAATCTGTGATATTGATGCCTCTGTTGCTGTAAGTTCAGAATAAACGTCCCCAGGAACACTAGATGAAAGATTTAGTTCTACTTTTGCCATAGGGGGAGTTGACAAACGGGTAAATGTGTCAGGGGAAGATGAACCTGAAGCTTCAACCCAACCAGATCCTTCTCCAGAGCTTTCAGGTAATAGTCTGCTTGGCATTTTTGTTGTTGATGTTATGAGTGATTCTTCTATTTCAAGACTAGGAGTTCCACTGATTAATGCAGAAGGGGGAGTTACACCATCTCTAATAAGCAAATGTTGAATTTCCTCTTGAGAAACAGCTCTGGAAGTAGTCGTTGTCCTGTATGTTTCATTTGCTTCTCTCCTATAGTTAGTTTCTTTAGTATGAGGTTCTTCACTCACAACAAAATATTGTTTGATTTCTTTTACCTCTTTAGCACCAGAGCTCTTGGAACTCTCTTTGGTTAAAGCTGGGGAACTGGTGACTATTGAGTTTGCTGATTCTAAAATCAACTCTCTTGCAGCACTCGTAACTTCTTCCTTAAATTCAATGTTTGATGCAGTGATAAGTGTTTCAAAGTCTTGTGTCATGTCAGTTGAAAGTTTGGATCCCACACTTGCAGAATGAAAAGTTTGGGGACTTAAAGTACTTGTGCTATCTTTGACAGCCAGTGGCACTACAGAAGGACTAACAGTAAGGTCATGTCCTGATCCTTCTCCTGAAATTAACAGGTCATTAGTGATCTCATTATTTGTTAGCCTGTCTTCTTTAGGTGTCAGGAGTGATCTGGGAATATCTTCAGTAGGGAAAACCTTTTGTCCGAAATAATTTTCTCCTTCTGTATCTGTAACTGAAGAGCTTATATATTTGCTTTCAAACTTTACAGGCTCAGTTACTCTATCATTGTGAAATGGCAAAGATATATTTTCAACAGATTCAGTTTCTAATTTATTTTCTCCTGAAAATGGCCTTACTGTGGGAACATTTAAAAATCCTGGATGTTCAAGTTTAGACTGTGTACTTTTAAAGAATGGGTCTTCTGTTGTTTCTTTGGAAGATTCTGTAGCTTTTGATGAGATCGGCTTATTCTCCCCAGAAGGTGCATCTTCCTCTAGAGGAAATTGGGTAATAAAATCTCTCGTCATCACTTCATAAACTGACTCATTCTCTTCCATTTTTATGCCAGTTACAATTTTCATTGTGGTTACTTCATGCTCAGAACTTGTGACTAGCTCATCAGGTCGAGTAGTGAAGGCATAATCTACAGACGACATGCTAACCACTTCTTTGTCATAATTCTCCTGTATTTCTGCTCTCCTAGTCGGTGAAGTTGTTGGTTTTGTAGATGATTCAGTGACAGTCTCTGCTTCTCCTGATCCTTGATCAGTAAATGAGAAACGAGTTAGAAATATTTTTTCAGTAGGTCCATTAGATACTAGTTTTGAGGTGCTGCTGTCACCTTTAAATTCTTCTCCAGAGCCAAGCTCCATTAGGAAAATTTTGCCTAAAGAGACAGTTGAAGAAATATCTTTTTCATTTTTGCTTTCTGTAGATTCAGCTACTGCTTTTATACTGCCAATACCATGTGTCACCATGATTCCAGGGGAGTTGTTTTTAACCACATATCCTGGAGATGATGTGACATCACCTGTTTGTAAATATTCAGTTTTATCTCCGGATGTAACATGAGATGTCACCGCTTCTCTAGAACCAGGACTAGATTTTTCATGAAAAGGCACTGTATAAGTTGCTTCTGTTTCCTGTTTTAGTTCTCCTGGATTTCCTGTACTAAAAATATTCTGGGACATCTGACTTACTACTTCAGCTTCCTTCATCAAGTCATCTGACCCAGTACTTAAAACTGATATTGCTGATTTATCACTTCTTGTATGTTCTTCATATTCTATAGTTGTGCTCTTCAATGAAGCGTCTATGCTGTAAACATTTCCTTCCTGCTTTTCTGTTTGTGTTTCAGCCATAAACCTTGACGGAACTGAAGTCAAAGTAGCAGACTCAATGATATTATCTATATCTCCAGAACCTGGATCAATAAATGGGGAGTCAGTACTTACCACTTTTCTTGTGGGACCCCCTGAAAATATGTCAGCTGGTTCTTCTGCTGATCCTTCACTTATGAAAGGCCTCTTCTCTTTCAAGAGAGGAATGGTAGTAACATTTTTTATTTGCGAATGTACAGTGCTTGTGCCTGGTACTGTTTCCCTAAGAGCGGTGGGTTCCTGACTTACAGTTCTGACATCATTAGTAGTTCTTTCAATTTCATTCAACTCTGATTTTCCCTCAACAACCGAAGCTGAATTTTCCTTAGCTGAATAAGCAGTGTTCTGTATTTCTTTTTCATCTTCAGTTTTATTTTCTGTTACTATAGAGCTCACAACTACTTTTTCTGTAATAAACTCAGGGACAGATTTGGTAGCAACAGTTACTCCAGAACTTTGATCAAGAGCAGAATTATGATTGCTTGTTCCTCTAGCCAAAGAAGACGTGATTCCCAAAACTGTTACAGAATTTTTTGTTGGCAGTATTGTGACAGAGCCCAAAGAAATATCTTTCACAGAGAGATTTTCAGTTACTGCTGTTTCCATTGTCACTGCTGAAGTGATAGCGATTTCTTCTACATCTCCTGAGCCTTCAGTAATTATAAATGAAGAAGCACTTATCTTGGGTCTTTCTGTATGACTTCCCATTTCCAGAATACCTTCAACTGAGGACTGTGCATCAAGTTTAACAGTTGATTTATAATGATTTCCTGGAACAGAGGTAACCTCTTCAGGATTAAGCTCCTTCACAGCTATGCGAACAGTAGCAGTATCATAAACTGCATCTAGTGGAGCAGTTACAGCAGAACTTTCCACTTTAACTGCATTAGGAGCAGAAGTTATACCTATCTTTTTTTCATCATTTTCCTTTCCTGATATAGTTACTGTTTCTGAGAATACAGAACTAGACAAATCAGATTCAGTAGTGCCATCTCCAGATGATTCACTTGTAACTAAAAGCAAGTTTTTTGTGTCTTCAGTAGAAGTCTTATCCATTCTGTGCCATGTTACAGTCACTTTACCTTTTTGTGGAGAATGCTCATATGAAGAAGTAATCTCTACTGATTTATCTGTTGTGGCAATTTCTGACTCACCACTATATACAGGTTCTAACATTGCAACATCTGCTGTCGGTTGTGTAACTTCAAACACCCCTGTTATTTCTCCAGCTTTGCTTGGTTGCCTTGTACCAGAAGCTTCACTTTCAGATATTATAAATGTGTTTGTTTCATTGATTTGTGAAAAGGTTACATTTTTGGAATGTGCAACACTTTCAATTTGGTCACTTCTGGCTTCCTCAGCTTTCGTGCTTTTAGGTGCACTTGTCACTTGTTGTTTGCCATTGATAAACTGCAAAGCTGGAGGAGTTGTAACATCAGTAGTATTTTCACAGTCATCCTCCTCTTCCAAAGAGTCTAAGAAGTTTGGAAAGAAAGGATCCAACAGAAAGGGTCCAATATATTCAGATGAATCCTGCACAGGGTCTGAAGTACAGGGTTCAGTCTGAGATGATTCTGCATCAATGTGGGATTCATCTATTGCCGGGGGATGCATGTGGGGATTGAACAGATCCAGTAATTGATTCACCGGATGATCTGCAAAAAAAAAAGAGCTTTTCACAATCCCTAAGTGATAGAGATGGTCACGCATTATATGTAGCACAAACCATAAACTGAAACAAAAAACAACATCAAATAATTCAAAACAACACATGAAATATATCGAACAAAAATGTTTTTCTATTGACACTATTTTAAAAGATGCTACATTACTTGACTTTTCAGGTAAGTATTTGTGTATATTAAAAACAAAGATTATGTAATACTATCGATATTGCCATATATATCTTTAGCCTCAAAACCAGATCTGAGCTGACTCATCCTACTCAGCAGATACAAGAAAAACACAAGATGAAAATCATTCTTAGACCAAACATTGTGATCCCAACATCCAGCAACTGCTTTTATGGAACTGTGGCACTAGCTATTTTTTACTAAAAATAGAGCTTAAAACAAAATAGGATGTACAGAACATGTCTCTGCAGTTCCATTTATCCTCTATGTATTCTCTAACTCAAGTAACACCATCAAAACTCCATGAGCTGCTTGGCTCTTTATTCTTGGACCCTAGGTTAATAAACAAAGACTAACTTCCAGAGGTCTTGCAATATGCCATTCCAAAATGAAGAGCGAACACAACAACTATCCTGGATACAAAATTGAACCATGTATAATAATACAAAAAACACCTCAGTAGCTTTTCTCTGCTTATCACTCACTTTAAATTATTCACACACACAAACACACACACACTGAAAACTTCTCCTTTTTCTTTTTTTTTTAATTTTTTTTTCCTATGTAGACAAACAGAAGAACCAAAAAGGAGGAAGAAACTTCTATGTAGACAAGGCTGCAAAACCCTCATGAATTCCTGTAACATTTATGATCCCAACAGACATACTCACAACTCAACAGACACTTTTTAAGCCCTCCATCTCAGAATAAACATTAAAGGAAAATTCTTGGTACTACATAATGTATGCTACCCTCTGGAAAAAAAAAAAAAAAAAAAAGACTCAGAGAAAAAGCAAAATTTCAGGCTGTCACTGATACAAGGTTCAAGCTACTGACTTGAAGCTAGAAACTTTGTCCTGAATCCTTATTCCATTAATGTATCTTGCTTGAGAATATATAAGCCTTTTGTCCAAAACAAATTTATTCTCTGCTGGTATAAATGGATGTAGCCAATGGAGCTCTGTCTACATCTACCAGTGCAGGATCTGAATCAACACTGACAACTTCATTCTTAAAGTATTGCCAGCAACAGTTGCTCCCCACAGCATACTTTCAGGTATTCTGTTATACACACCAGATGATGCATAAATAAATTTTCCTCATGAAAACTATCTACCTTGCATAAAAAAAAGCATATGACAATATTTCATTAGTTTGAAGCAATTCTACTAAATATGAACACCATTTAACCTGTAGGACCCACAAAGATATAGTAATTAGGTGATAATTCTGGAAAATAACATATTAAATCACATTAAACTGATGCATAAGCTTGTGAGAGGCCTGTGATTCTTCTGAGGTCTTTGGGGCATGCAGATTGACTGGAAAAGGTCATTACAACTCTATTGAGAATTAATGTTCTAATAACTCACCCTGTGTTTGCAGTTAAATGTATGAAGTATTTACTGAGTCTTCAATTTGATATATTTCCAGCTGAAGGGTAAATGGCAACATCAGGTATGTTTTATGAGGAACATGAAACAAGGATGTCCTTACTCTAAGGCTTAAGTTTAATTATCAAACGTCTTGGAAAAAAATAAGATCCATACCTGTTCTACAAAGAATAAATCATTTTCAGTGTTGTTTATTTCCACTATAATAACCAGAAGCAGTAGTTTTGATTCTTTGTACGAGCCAGAGGTACAGAACCAAGTTCAGTGTTCCCAAAGCAAGGGAAAAAATGTTGCTTTATACCTCGTTTCTGCCTCAGCTATTCTGTATTGCTCCAAAGCAGTCTGCTACTTTGTCCTGAATTATGAGATCTCTATTAGATTATTAGATAACTATAGAATTGAAACACTTCCTGTCTCCCTGACATAGACTTGTTCAGATTTGTCTTATTCAGTGCTTGTAGAGGGAGAATTCCTTTTTTATTTATTTATTATTTATTTTTATTTTACAGAGGCCTCGTGCTTCCACAGGGAAAATACACAGCTGCTCATTTGAGTTTTCCCAGATCTATTTTACCTTTCAAATTTTGCTCATGCAGAAAAGAAAAAAAAAATAGCTATTTGTCCAAGATAAGCAATCTGTCATGGAGACACATCACTATGACTGAGCAGTAATGCCACTTTCAAAAACCACAACTTTTAAAAATCTGAAATATCTACAGGTCATATTTTCACACAAATGAAAATGCTAATCCGCACAGGTTTGTACACTCTCTTTTCAAAACTATGAATGCAAAAATATAATGAAATTAGGTAAATGAATGAGCAAATGGCAAATTCAACCAATTTGACCTTGTAAAAATATGTAGAAACGGCCTGGTATATAGGCTAAATACAAGAAGCATTAAATATGATTTCCATGACTGTCTGCACAAAGGCATCCTTTTGCACACAGCTATACATAAAATCTTTTGAAAACCTGTGTGGAACAGGATAGGCTCTAATCTGTAGGAGGACACCATGACTAACAAGTTCTGGCCAGAGTATTACTTTTGTAGCAGTGCACACCTGGGAGTCCCTCAAATTACTAGCTCACGCTAAATCATTTATGGTAGGTAATAAATTTAATGAACAACATCTGTTCCAAATTCACCTAGAAGACAGACAAATTCTTACATACACAAAGATCTCTATCAGACCTTGCTTTTACTGTGCTAGCTTTTTCAAGATCTCACATACCACAAAGATCCACATAAAAGAACCTTAGCTAAAGGTCTCTTTCATTAAATATGAAGCATTTCTGTTTTATTTATTTGCTTCAAGAACAAAAACAAGTTTTAAGAAAACAGTAATACACTGAATTCTGCTCAATTCTTTCTAATAAAACATCTTCTCTCTAGAGCTTAAATTATTCTGTTTTAGCAAGCCAAGTTGCTAATGTTCAGCATTATTAACTGTGGTAAATTCCCTAAAAACTAGAGATGGCCAATAATCTATACAGCTCATAGCTCTAATAATACAGCTCATATAACATATAACTTTGTTCTCTAAGAATAAGCAAAAGATGGGGATTAAAATCTGAATTCTATCATAAAATATGCATTTAGGGAAAAGTCTTATCTATTAAATTGGTTTGTTAGACCCTCAGGGCAGACACACATGCATCTGTAATAGTTTTAAATTGTCTAGGTAGAGCTGACATGTGTTGCCAATTTTTATGTTCATGTCTATTTCAACTGAAGTATCCTATGCAGGAAAAGCCATACAGATATGATTTCTTTTCATAGGAAACAAAGTGAGGATTTTAAGGGTAAGGAATCTGGCTCTTCAGTATTTTTATAAATAGTTCATACATTATCATGATAAGCAAGACAAAAAAAACAGCACTTGTTCAAAGAGGAGATCTTTTACTAAAATTTCTGGAAAAGAAAAGAAAAAAAAATTTTTTTTAAAGTGACTAAAAAGTTGTAAAAACAAAGCTTGACAGTTCAGCCTGCCAATCCAAACAAGTCCTAGAGGAGATTTATCAGAAAAGCGTTTCATTGAGGAAAGTGAAGAGGTATGCAGTGGACACAGATGAAATATATAGGTGCCTGAGCAGCTGAGAGTTTTTCTTAACCCATTCAATATGTGTAGAAGTTTTAAATTACCTTTCTAGAAAATATTTTTAATATTTTACAAATAACTCTGAAAGCCTTTCCTAAACTGTCTTCTCGCAGTCAGGCAGTAGAAAGCATTTTCTCTACCTTCAGATAAGCAGCTGAAGAAGAATGAATAGAAAACTAAATGAAGAACACATTCTGATGTTTTCTAAACTTTCAGAAAAATGAATGATACTATTCAGAAGACTTGCAGATTTAGCACAATTTTGCAAAGTCTCATTTATACTGGGACAGTTAACATCTAAGCTAAAATCCTGCAAATAATGGAATTCTTCCTGTAGAATTCTGCAATTTGCCCAGTGTTTGTGAGAACAACTTGGCCACTTGTTTGTGAGAAATAACATTGTTCTGTCTTCTGTAAAGGGACTGGATCTCAGATAAATCCATGAATTACACAGAAAGATTCACAAATTGTCCCATTTTGAATCAGGGTCTGTAGTTTGATTAGAATACAGAAAGAGAAGAATTTAGAAACACTTTTTAGGACTGTTTGTGTCTTAAAAGTGAGAGTTTCATTCCAGTGTGACAACATTACAAACTGCACAATGCACTATCAAGAATACATTACCGCATGGCAGGTTAGGATGAAAACACAAAAGAGTTTTCATTATTCACATTTTTTCCTGTGCATGAGGACCAGGATTTTTTCATTTTTACTTCAAAAGAATTACAGAGTATTTCATATAATGATTAAAATATCATAAAATATGGCAAGTGTATGGGTCCATATCAAGTTTCTGTAAATGTGACATTCAGTGACTGAAAAGAGCTGACATCATAACTTAATTTCAACATGAATCAAAAATGTGTGGCTCAAAGAAAAGCAATAAACAAGTTAGTTTAAGGTAAAAATGGGGAAAACCTGCTTTCTTCTTGTGTATGTTTGCCAACTACAGTCACTTTAAATGACTTCATTTCTTCTCCTGAGAGATTTATTTTGCATTTATTTTTAGATGCATTGAATACCTACGGAGGTAAGATGCACTCTACTGCACAGGGCCATGCAGTGAAATGGCTTCTCCTCTATCAGCACTTGGACCTTGATATGTAATGATACTGCAGAAAAGACCAGGCCTGCAGGCCACTTTGCCCGCTCTTCCACAAATGAAACTCCCTGTTCTTAAATCATCCCGTCACATACCTCATGCCGATATCTGTGATTACTTTGATTCAAAATCTTTAACTAGAGTCTACCCTAGATCTCAGCCCACCGTCCAGATATTAAACCGTCCAGCATGCCTTTATACTTAAACTGAAATAATCATAGATTGAGGAAAAAACCTCTCTCACACATTAGCTCGAAATAGTCAACCCTTACCATCATTTGAGGACTGTGCTTTTTTGTTCTTTACCATAGTCATGGTTGATTGATCATTCAGGACTCTAGCCTGGTGACTTGGGCTAAAAATTATCGGAGATGAAAACGTGAAATCACTAAAAACACAAGGAAACTCACACTGAGTCTCTGCACTCTTCATGCGTTTTTTGTTTCAGAACTCCTCTGTGCTACAGTTGGTCTGTACAGTACCATGATCATCATCTAATGTAGAAGACTCTGTTACATCTACCATAAGCAGTCTTGCTCCCCAGTAATAGCCTTAAATATCATTTCCCTTTGATCGAGTGCTTTGAGTCCAAAGTCTGATGCATATGAGACAAGGAGCATGGGACAAGCAAAACTGTAATATCTCATAGTAGCCACAAAAATTTAGTTCATCAGCTAGGCACGGAAGAAGAGATCATCAGCTTAGAAAAGCCATTCAGCTCATTCATTACAGCTCAAGCCTGACATCTCAGGCTTCTAACCAGCTACAAATGAGGCCTTTTAAACTTTCCAAACCATTATTCTGAGAAATACAATGCAGGCCCAAATTGTAAAAGCATTCTACGAAAATCATGTTAACAACAAAGAGAAAAGATGGAGGCAGTCACACAGATCTGCTACATTTTTATTTATGCACAGATTCAGGACCAACTTCTAGTCCAACCTGCCATCCAACACTGATCACAGAATTTCTCTGAGTGCAACGCTGTGCTGTGGATTAAAGCTCCTTTGAAAAGCAGATCCAAAAGGAAAATCCACAGAACAGTTTACTAAACATACACATTATATCTGATTAAGACTCTTCATCATGGAACTTAACAGCTTTAATCTGTTGTCTCAAAATCCCTGCACGTTTGTGGGACCCTCCTGACCAGCTCACAAAAGCGAACTATCAAGAATGATCATGCTATCAGCACAATTAAACTCATTCAACAGGTGTCTCCACCTCATCTGGAAAATATTAAGGAAGCCTTAAATTTAAAAAAAAAAAGATTCAGAATGAATTATTTAAACTGTACAGAAGTTCAGTGAAGCCTTGTATCTGGACTCAGTATCTTGCAAGAGGAAAGACTTAAGCAGCTTTACCTCACTTTTCCGCTCTCCTGAACTAAAGTTCTGCAAGGGACGAGCTTGGCAGTGTGGGTTAATTTAAGCAGTTTTATGACTACAGCTTACAGAAACTCCTCCAGTTAAAGAAAACTCTAACAATTCCATGAGAATATGTCAGCCTCGATTTTTTTTGTTGTACTAAAGGAGTGAAGAAGCAATGACAAAATGACCCTCATAGGAAAAAAAAAAATGTTTTTTTTTGTTCCAAAACTTTACATCTAGAGTTTTTCCTATAAAAATGTTAATTTTAAATGGAACAGAATGCTTCAATTGATTTATTTCAATTTAAAACATTCTGATAACATCTTTTGGGCCATTTTGTTTCACAGGGAAGGGCTTTTTTCAATTGTTCTTTTCATCTCAATTCAAAAGAAATAGGATTTTGAAATACAAACATTCCCTGCTGAAGGAAAATTCCAAGTGTCAGCCTTCAGTGCTTGCAATTCCTCTAACTTGTGCCATCTTGTAGTATCATTAACCTAACTAAGTGCGGTCAAAATGCAACAGTGCTTCAGGCACACCCCATTCCCCCCTGTCAGAAAAAGGCGGGAATAGCACCAAGGATCTGGTCTAAGGTGTTAAAGAAACATGGCTACTACTATACACACCTAAGAAAAGATAACAAACAAATGTCCAGAAATAGTTAAAATTTTTAATTGTTTTAATCTTTCTACCTTACATTAACACTACCCATACATATGATGAGGTCTCATAAAATCAGTTCTTGCTTACTATTAAGTCTAAATAAACAAAAAGTTTCATTTATTTCATTTAAAATATTCCCCAGTTGGATATATACTTCCAAAAGTTTTGTTAACTTTGGCTACCTCGCAGTGCATGTTTCAATAGTTTTTTTAACCTTCTAAATTTAATCAAAAATCATGTTTTGTTCTCCCTCTGATAATTGTAAGAGAAAATTGCACTATTAAATCTCATCAACAGAATATGCTAAAAAAAAAAAAAAAAAAAATCTTGCCTGATATAAAAAAAAAAATTTTTTTCCAAAATTTTTTCCAAAAAAATTTTTGGAAGATAATACAAATATTGTATTACAAAAGACAATCTCTTGCACAGCTGCCTGTGAAGGAGCTGGAAGTAGTTCAGGATGGGCGGTCAGTCTTGCCTATTCAAATTCACTTACCCAGCATGCTTAACCGTATTTGGGTGTCTGCATTACCACACAAGATACAGCCTTGTTTAAAACCTAGTATCAATGGTTGGAAAGCTCTTTAACTAAATTTTTTTGCACAGACTGCATCATTCCCACAAGCTCCAGCTTGCCAGAAGAGTTGGCTATGACCACAAACACCTGTGCAAAGTGGTTGTCACTTTTGTGGACATCTGTTTTGCACAGGGCTCTGGCCTGCAGGGTCGTGTTCACACTTCTCTGCCAAATTTTAAAGTAATAGACATGATGATGCAAGAACCATATCAGAAATAAAGCAACTATTCTATTTTAAAAGAGCTTCATGAAGCCTTCTGACCATCTCTGGGGTTTCCTCTGGCCTCACTGCTTCCTGCCTTCTCCCCCACGCTCACCATGCCAGTGGTTGGCTTGTTAAGACAAAACAGATTGAGTAAAATGTCAAGTTGTTAAAAATGGCAGTCCTGCAGTGTCAAGTCTAAGCCCCAGAAAGCGCAGGATTGAGTTCCCTGGAGTATATGTCACAGGACATTCTAAGGACAACTACTTTTCTACCCATTTCATTTCCAGTCAAGGATATGATTAAAAAAAAAAAAAAAAAAAAAAAAAAAAAAAACTCTAACCAGCAGCATTTCCTCCTCCTCAGTGGACCCTACCGTATCAGCCCTGCCACAATCAGCCTTCCAATAACAACATTTTACTTATTGCCCTCGGAGAAGACAATTCGTAAACTCTGCAGGCCTAAACCACCCAAAACCAAACCACTGGTAAATATTAAATCCTTTCCTCCAGCTGAAACCCTAAACAAAGCAAAAAGTCAGACTGCAGGCACATAATATCTGCATTAGCTGGTTTGTCTGGATTAGCTGGTTTGAGCTGGACCACTCAGCAGGTCAGGTGACAGACAGAAGTGATGGCTGGTAATGAAAGCAACGGCTCACCAAAGCTACTTCAGGCTTGGTCTCGTATGATCTTTTGTGGCTGAGGAGGAAACAGCAGGAAACCAACCCCAGACCGATCTCACCACTGTGCCTCTGTGACACTCACTCCCAACAGTGTTGTGTTCTGCACAAAGGGAACCTCAAAATGCCCCTATTACACAGCAGAGGCAAGGATCAATAAACTCTGTCCTTATTAACAAAGGAAGACAGCAGACCTAGAAATGACTTGTTGCCACAACTCTGGTTTACATGTCAAAATACTACACAGGTACGAAAAACATTAAAGCAGATGTTGTCCACTGTAGGACTGTTATTGTAGCTGCTAAGACATGAAACGTCCCATAAGGAACATTTGTTCCCTTGTCCCTTTCCCTAGTGACTGTCATGAAAGAAATATATTTTGACTTCAGGAACAAAACTACAGTAGACTCATTAATGCATTTGTGGCAGTTCTAAAAAAATTCAGGTTGATATCATACTTGTGCAGTATGAATAAAGGTTGTTTTACTTGGTAGGCATAAGCTAAATGTTACTTTCTTGAAAAACATTTTTCTCAAAGGGGAAACTTTATGAATATGTATATATATGTAAATACATATATATATTCTCATGTTCCAGTCCTACCACAGAGAGACAGAGAGCTGCGCTTATTTATATAGCAATACATTTATGTGAACATGTGAAAGATTTCTTTCCATAGAAAGAAAAAACAAATGTTCAGAAGGATCCTCTCTAGGTAAACTGGCTTTGTTCTGAACAGCTCCATTCAGCTAACTGAAACTATCCCGATTATTCCACCTGATCTAGTCCACAATGTTCTTTTTACTGAAATCTGACACAGTTTATGTATATATACTGTCACTTACCATGAAGCTATTCTGATATTTTATCCACCACAAATTTCTAAGTATCCTTCTACTACCCCAGAGCACACTTTTAATTTAACCTCTGCACAAGCTAACTGGTCATGCAGCCAGCATTCCAAATCGCACTTGATCAGATGCACGGATTGCCTGCAGTCCTGTTCCTTTTGGGGAGATATTTAGAGCTATTAATCATGTGACAACATACATTTATTCTGTCACAGCAAGTCTATTTTTAGCCTTCAGTTTTCTTCACTGAAATATGACCAAAGCTTTGCAAAAAGAATTCAATATATGACAAATAAATCTTGGCCTTGTGCAAAATGATTAGAGTTGCTACTCTATGAATTATCTTTCATAATAGCTTAAATGAAAACACGTTTAGAGTATATACAATTAGAGTGATTATACACATATATATTGACATAAATGGCATGTGGCTTTTTACAAGAAGAGCTTAGCAGAAAAGCAGGCCTAATGGAGCAGAAGTACTCCAGGATAAGCTTGTCAGTAGAGATGGCTTATATGAGTGCAAGCTACTATATACCTGCAAAATTTTAACTATTTTATAACTTTGAGATCGAAAAGAATATATAACCCCTACAAATAATTAAAATAATTATTTTTTCTAACAATATAACCAAATATATATTAAAACAGAGAAAACATTTTTCTTTTAAAAATGATTTTTTTTCATTTTTTTCTCCTTGGAAAAATATCAAAATATCAATTTCTTTTTAAAAACATTTGTTTTTCAAAAAAGATTTTTTTGCTGGAAAATACTTGAGAACAAAAGTTTACAACCAAATATTGCTGAGAATAGTTGTATAGCTGTGGTAAGCCTGGTGCACAACTGAAAACTAGAGGAGAGCAGAAAAGACAGACTTTTGGCTAAAGTCCTGTTAGCATACATCTGATAGGCTCTGTAGCCAGAATAATCTGGAGAAAAAAAAAAAAATTAAAGCATCCATGAAGCCAAATAACTTAAATAAAGCAAGAACAAATGAATAATTGAGTGTTATCTGCAGAAGTAGAAACAGTTCACTTTCATTGATTTTCATAGCATTCTTAATTCATGTTAAAAAGCTAGCTTTTCAAGGTAAGAATATATATGATGCCCTCCTGGATCATTGGATAATCCCAATAATGTAACACTCACGCTTGTGCTAAACTTATCCATTACATGCACTGCAATGTTCAGCTGTGATTCCAGCTTGGTAACTCCAGGACCAACATAGAACAACAACAAACATCATCTTAGCCACTATTAAGTCATTTTCAAACTACAATAAATTTGCCATTATTGCCCTTCTGACCCAGGCTATGAAATCAGCTAACACTGATCAATGTGCAGGCAATTTGTCAAAGAAATCCTGTGAGAAATTATGCTAACTTCACCTCCTGCAAATACAAAACAGTACTTGCGCGAAGACAAATCTTCACTCACGATTACAACTCCATTAGCACTAGCTAGTTTCACCAGAGGATTTACCTTGTGTTTTTATCCTTAAGACAATTTTGCTCCTAATATTTACTATTCAGCTATAAACAACCTTTAGTAATAAAAACTTACAAAAGAAGGATTCTGGTTTCTCATATTCTTTGATGATATTTTCTCGTAGTAATTACATCAAATACATGAAAATTCCTTTCCTAATGCCACAAGGCTCCCAGTAACTCTATGGAACTCCTGCTTGACTAGGGACTACATGAAAAACATAAGATTTTAGTTAAAAAATAAAAACTAATGCTTCTCAAGCATTCTGTAATCTAATGCTGGGTTGTTAAAAAAAAAAAAAAAAAAAAAAAAAAAAAAAGAAGAAATGAAACACGGCAGAGGTAACAAAAAAGCAGATAGGGACTACTGGAAGATCAAATTGCTCCTGACCAGGAGCAAACTTCCAAGAAAACTTTTCCTCCCCAGGAGTCTAACTCTTAATGAAGAGAAATTTCTGTACAATTTTTGAATGTAAATTTTCCTCATTTAAGCAAGTGCAATAATGCAGGACTGGTCACACAATTCCTAGTACAATTCACATTTTTTTTTTTTTAAAATATGAATTATACAGTAGAACAAGGTAGATAACTTTAGCTCCATTTTCCCAAAGGCTACAGGAAATATGTTGCAGACATTCTGAACACATACTGACTTGTGCCAGGAAATAATTCACAAGTATCTTCAAAGACACTGACAGGTATTATGTAGGCTATTAATCAAATTTATCATCTATGGATTGCCAAAATGAGGGAGATGGAAAAATAGACTAGCTGTATTCCCTGCATTAGAAGGAAGAACTTCAATCATTTCAAAGATTTATAGATGTCTAAAATGCGCAAAAAGAAAAACAACCAACCAAACAAAAAAAAATGCTACTGCAAAATAATAGCCTAAAAGCTGATTTCAAAAAGAAAGAATAGTCAACAAGCATTTTTAAAGCTCTGTTATCAGAATAATTTTCAAGTGGCCCTTCTTAACAGAATGACTTTCTACTAAGAGCTTTAGTCTGAGTCACTTACAAGAACATTTTTGTTTAAATTTCCGAGATCACATCCGGTATTTATCCAGAGTTTGGCTGTATCCAGGGAATCATTTTATGTGCACTAAAATGACAAGGATAACATTTTCTGAAAGTGGCAGAAAACTCTGGTATGGACAACTACCTTCCTTAAAAATGTCAATGCATATTCTGGACGTAGTCTCTATGTAAAAGGCATTTCATTTTTTCTGCAGTACAATTTCTGAAGACAAACAAAACTTGTAAAAGTATTCCTCTTTCTTTACAACAGATGCATGGAAACTACATTGTACCTATGAATAAAATTCTTTCATTTCTCTCATGAATCAAGAAAGAGCTATAAGAAAACTAGAAATGTGTAATCCCTATGTCTATATCTGGGATGTTTCCTTGGAAACAATGAAAAACCAGCAGGGAATGCGTAGACATCCTCTGAACCCTCTTAAATGTGAGGGCACTGTTTCTTGTATCTATGGGAGTCTATACAGGAATGCAAAAGGGAAGATTTTATTCTACAAGTCTCCAGGAAGAGCCAGCAATAGTGGCCTACAAACTACTTATTAACTCACAGCCTTAGTTTTATTTCCTTTTGAAACTTCTAAGTACCAAGTTTCAGTTCTGTTAGACACAGGGCTGAGGTTTTTTTTTTTTTTTTTTTTTTTTTTTTTTTTTTTTTGGAAAAGGAGCAAAGCACAAAAAGCTTGAATTTATTACAATTATTTGTTTATCAGTGCTTTCTGTCACATAGGACCCTCTTGCATTTGAATTACAAATCTAATATATATGCGATTGTGTCCTGTTTATTTCTAAAAGCCCTTTACAATACTAATACAACATGAATATTGTAATTTAGAAAAAAAATCCAGCCAGATTAATTAAGCAACAAGTCTATCAATTAGGATTAAATATGTTCATTTAATTCTCTACAACACAATCCATCCTGAAGAAAAGAATACCATAATTTATAAAGTGAACTGGAGGTGGCAAAGGTTATGAAGATATTCTGGTACCTACCATCCCCAAAACCATTCTGCTCTCAATCAGCTCATTGGAATTATTATGCTGTAATTACATTGGAGAACATGATATCAGAATTTGGCCACACTACTTAGCATTTAACACTTGAGTTACTCTAAACAAAATGAGAAATTGGCTCAGTGTATATCAGGTTTCAGGAATAATATGGAGAGCTTGGTCATTCAAGATAGGAAAATTACTTGAATAGCTATCTGGCATTAACAAGCCTCTTTCATTTGGTAATGTGTTTCAAAACCATTAGGTATTTTCTGTTCCTAGCTAAACACACAAGCACAATGCTAGAAACAAAATGTTGCTACAAGAGACTGCATTAATCATTCAGACTTTGAAATAAGACCATGTCCACTGACTACAGTGCTCATGAAAGCGGGGAATGTATCCAGGACTGAGGAGAGCCAGCAGCTGCTGCAATATCAGCTAAAGCATTGCAATTAATAAGGATATATATATATATATATGTATAACTGTATACAGGGATACAGTTAAAGCAGGATATAGATTTTGCATTTAGTAAGTAGGGAAGTTGGTTCAGGCAAGACTGAGCTGCTTTCACTATTGCTACAACATCCCAATGAACTCAGGTCAGTCTACTAGCACAACAGCAATAAAGCTGTGGCCACAGAACACCACACCAGCACATATACAAGCCCAGATGTACTTGAAATTATATCATGCACTGTTTACCACACTGTTTACACAAATTTGGAACTTGCTTTCTCTTAGATACGTGACAGTGATCACAAGAATTAAGCACTTACTTCTAATGCTAAGCAGATGTTACTGATGCTAAACTTGCACAGCCTGGGAAATCCTATTCATACACATCCATTTGGACATGCAGTCAGTCACTGCATCATGCAGGAGAATGAAGTGAATGCAAGAAAACAACTTTCTTTACAATAAGCTTAGATTTGAAATAGGTCCTCAGAATAAATTATAGTTTTTAGGAAGATACACTTATTTGTGGAAACACAGTGATTTCAGCGCATAAACTAAGAAGTCTCCTCACCTCCTAACACAGTAATTAATACACATAATTTTTGAAAATTACAACAAAAATAGCACGTAGCACACGTGTATATACCACAAAGAACAGTGTCCAGACAGATTTGCCAGGGGGCATAAACAGACTAACTTAAAAGAGAACAACTTGGGTACAGGTGCAGGCAGATACAAACGTACATGCCCCATGCTTTTATGCTGGCTCTGGAGCAAGTGAAGTGGTGCCCGAAAACTGTGTTTTTAGGGCATATTTCTCCTATCCCTCCACATGGTAATCTAGTCAGGGCATCGCATCATCCTGACACCCAGGAACAGGGCCAGCTCCTCTCCTCACCGCCCAGAGCATTTCCATCCTTCTTCCATGCACATACGCTCCCCAAAGTTAGCCAAACGAAGGGGATATGGTTATTTGCTATAACTCAACAGAGAAAAAAGAGTATTGAGCGACAAATGTCAGAGAGAAAAAAAGAATTTTTTGAGCTAAAGAGAATGCTAGCCAGAATAAATGTGTGCAAAATCATGACACTCCGGGATATCTCTCCAGTAGGAGTATCAGGGACAAGAGGACTAAACAAACCTTGAAACCTGGTCTAAAAGGACCTGAAAAGACTGTAATCTGCCTTTAAAAAAGTTTATAACCATGAGTCATTAGCATTCTGTACTCTACAGTATTCATTTTCATTCAAATTTCACATACTCTTACATTTCTAAGGCAGAAATGTGCACATGAGAGAACTGCATGTTGAAACACAGAGGTTTATAACCTCTTTCCACAAAATTCCACATCTACAAAGCACAAGTTCTTGCAGTTTCATTCTGTTCAAAGCTGGAGGGGACAAGAAAGCAGACAGAGCTGGTGCGAGTCCCAGGGTCCAATAAGCACTTTGAAACATATTCACTAAGACTTTTAAATGTCTCCAAAAAGTGCAGGTGTGCAAATTACTCCTGATACAGACAGGATTATGTTTCCAGTATCCCCTCAACCACTGTTAAACAACACCCCCACAAGCATTTTTCAGCTCATAAAAGGTTTATGAGCTGAAAAGTTCCTTCGTTCTTCTTTTTTCAGCTGCTAATCCATTACCTTCCAGCAACAGCGTCAGAGCTGCCACTACAATACACAGAAGCCATTTGAACATAAAAGGGCACAAAGTGGTAAGCTTTACCTCTCTGCGATGAAAGACAGAACTTCTATGTCCCGTTTGATGCAACGGAAAACCGCTATTACGGTAACGCATCACAGAGCAGGGCTATCGAGCTTTCTCATTTTGACAACGTTGTCACGAGCCAGAGAGAGTAACATGTTGTTCCACATAAGTGAATGAAGTCTCAAGCACTTTCCATTATGAACCACGGGGGTGTTCCGTTTTATAACAAAAAAAAAAAAAAGGGGGGGGGGGGGATGATTCCTCACGCACAGATATATTCTCCTCATTAATCTGAACACCTGTCCTAGGTCTCTGTGTGTGTGCCATAAATTGTCAGAAACTGCATGCTTTATACCCTCTTAATTTGTGCACCTGCCTCACGTTTGCTCCCATGGCAGAATATGTGCTGTTTGTACAATACACTTTATCACAGAAAACTGTGAAGACAGAAAACAAAAAATTCTTGTACAAATAAGCAGCACGGAAGTATGTGTTCTTTCTTATGAGCATTTGAGTGTATTTATCAAAATGTAGGATAACGAGTAGGATCTACAGCCAGGTCCCTAATTACTTCTGCTTCCAGGAGTAAAATTCTATATCTAAAACTAAATGAAACTTCATTTATGAAAGTTTTAATTGATCGCAAGCAAATCTATGAGAAGTTAGGAGTATAACAATTTAACTCTGGCGTGGCAAAAGAGTTCCTTTAGGAGAAAGTCCTTCTGGATGGCTAGTCGAATAAATTCAAGGGAGTCTTGTATTTTAAAAAGGACAAATATATTTAGTATCAAATTGAAGGTATATATTGTATTATTTAGGACAAATCTGGAGAGTCTAGGACAGCCTAACATTCTTGGCAGTATATGTAAATTGAATTTAACCCTGTCAACATTCAACGTCTTTCAAGTGTGGCTTGCATCTAAAATAATAATAAAGAATAATATCCCCTGCATTCCATACATCCATAACACATTCCATACATCCATCACACATTCCATCTAAAGACTTCAAAGTACTTCAGCAAAGTCGTTGCCAGTTCAGTGAGGGTTTGAGAGGGAAAGGCTCAAGAAATGCTTCACAATTCAACTTCTCTCCGATCCTGGCCACAGGTACAGTTATTAGACTTGGAATAGCAAAGGGCTTCCCTTTGCTTCAGCAGGACTCAAGACAACTCACACGTGGCAGAGAGCGCCGCAGCTACGCGTGGCACACGCTGCCCTGCTCACTGAGTACTGCTGAAACAGCCTGCTTCTCTCCAAACTCCTCTAGCTTGGCATGACCCCTGCTTTCCATATGGAGTATAAAATATTGCTCATAACTAACCAAGCCTCACAGCACCTCTGCAGAGCACTTAAGTATTATTATGCCTATGCTAAGATGGCAAATGGAGCTGAAGAGAGTAATATTCAGTGTGTTAGTATAATAGTAAGTTTTCACTGTAATTGATATGTCTGATATGAAGCAAAATATGATACTGTATTTCCATCAAGCTCTGCTTTAATAACTGTTGCTTCTAGCCAAAACTGAGCAACAAGGAGGTAAAGAAAGATTTCTTAAAAAAAAATATTACCAACTTTACTGCATATACAAGAAGGAAAATATTATATTCATTTATATACAGCTTTTATACAGCAAACCTCTCCTAGTAGATTCCTATTTACAACAGCTACTATTTGAAGGGTATGGTATGCAAGTCGCCATTTTTTAGCATTTAGCAATTTAGCATTTGGGGACTTTTGGCTTCACAATCATGAAGGCCTCTGCTTATATTCTTATTATCTTATATTTAAGAATGCCAAGCTATCTTGCCTTGAAAATCTGCCACGGAAAAGAGGAAAAACTCTTGTTTTACCAGAGAGCCATAATGATGAAAACTATTTATTGTTCCGATTTAGCTGAGAACTAAAAGGCAAAGGTATCATTTTTGTATTTCCTGGATGACTGTGAATCAATTTCTAAATCAAGAATGATAGAGTAAGTTGGATTATATCCTAGTGAAGGGCATATGCTGGGAATATTTGTCAAATCCACTCCTCACCACCACCACCTATATGCATGTCCTTCAGCACAAAGGAAATCCTATGTGCTGAAGCACAATGCAGTGAAAATGTGTTTGACAGGATTTTCCAGACGTAGCCTTTCATTTCTCCAGAAAGAACAGAAAACACTAATCCAAATCCTCAGACAGAATAAATCTTTGGCAGCTCTAAACTAACTTGCAGGTATAGGGTGGCTTTTCTCTGCAAGTAGCTAAAATTGTAGGAACTTACACTGTCAGATTCTGAAAACAGAGTAGTAAAGAAAATTCCTTTGTGAACTTGTACATGATACATGATAAAATCCCTTGCATTTTGGGAGGAGAGACACTGCCATTTAGGGAACGCTCACTCCTAAAGGCAGAATTTGAAGACTGCGTACCTTTAACTCTGCATGTAAATATCCACAAACACACAAACACATAAACACATTCACTTTTGCAAATATGCATGCACAGCTTTAGCAAGTTTGTGAAGACACAGAAAGTAAACCTTAAAAAAAGTCTATCCTCAGGACTAGATCACCCAAATGAGAGCAAGCATAGCTGTGGAAGTGACCATGCATTGATCCACTGTCCCTTACCTAGTCCAGTTTGGATTAACAAATCACAGAATTGCAATATCCCCAACTGCTCTAAGCAAAACATAAACCATGACTATTCTTGATACATATGATGAGAAATCTTGAAAGATAGACCTTGTACACCACTGGAAGAAAATATAAAATTTCTACATATTTCCAAACCACACAACTTTCTCCCATCTACTTGGACCACATAGCTGCTCAATGCAATCTACTCTCCTGTGTGTAATAAACTGTAGTATAACCCAGCAATATAACAGAGGAAACTATACCACTCCTGTACAGTCTCACTATTAATTATTCTGCTCAGTTAACCAAATTTCCACAGCCACAAAAATATTCAGCATGTAACCTAACTCTAGTCTTCAGAAATTACCTTCTGTTCCTGACAGACTTACCGGACTGTCTCATTTAACTTCCCATGCACTAGCAATATAAACAACTTCAGCCAATATAACCATAAAGTATCCCAGAAACAAAAGTATTTAAATGATAGAAAAGTGTTTAAATAACAGAACTATTATTTTCTGAAATAGAGGGTTAAACTGCCACTGATATAACTTGTGCAACTATGCATCTTGTAAATATAAAATAGCATTATAAGCCTAATGTAAATAAAGATAAAAAATCCACTGCATCAAAGGTTCAATAATGATACAGATGATCTCAAGGGATCTACTGCTGCCTTTTCATTTCTGAAAATAACTCTACTAAACAGAATGCAATTCCTGACAAAATCAAAAGTCTTGCATAAATTACGGTAGCTGTATAAGTCCTTCAGAGATATGGAAGTTAAAATCAAGAATCAAATAGAAATCACCTTGTTCTATAACATTCTTAATCAGCATGTACAGTTATAAAAGGCACACAAAATGTATTTTTACTGTGTTCTTCCAAAAAAGAAAAATACTTTTTTTTTTAAAAAAAATGCAATATTAAAATAACTATTTTGTGCTTTATCTTTTTTTGTCAGTTTTATTATCTGATTTAAAAAATAAGGCTTTATCAAGAGATACAATAGTCAGTTTACAGGCTTCTTTAATTTAAAACTGCATGGCCTTCAGCCATTACAGAAACATATTGATCATAAAACTCAATAGTTCATTGCTATTTCAGCAGTTTCTGTTCTGGATACCCATGGAATTGAAGCTGCGTACACATATACAGTGCCATCAGCTAAAAAATATGATGAAACTGTACAAATTATGTCAATTTGTATCACAGATGCTACAAACCAGTTAGAAAAAAATATTATGATGTGCTACAAAAACCTGCAAAAATCCTTCCCCCAAGCCACAGGAGATACATCTGTGGACGTAACAATATGTCTTTATCTTTTTTAGCTGACTACACCGTAAATGGCATTGTTAATTGCTACAGACTAATGGAATGTTAAAATAATCTAGTGCTTCATTCAAGACCAGTAATGCATGGAATGGAAGCTGTGAAATTAAAATGCTTGCTTCACAGGTAGCTGAAGTTAAATCAATGACTTGACAACACCATATAAGAAAATAGTAATATAACTATCAAGACTCTTAATAAGTAATACAACTGTGCTTTATCTTCACTCTTACATGAAAAGTAATCTGGCCCAAAACCATACACATTACACATTTTTAAGTTTTTTTTTTTTTTTTTTTTCTCTATTTTTTTTATGGATAGAAAAATAGACCTACCAACATTTAGTAAGTTGCTGTCTAGAATAAAACTCGGTACTTTGCATGCTTCAGTGATCCAAGAAACATCTCCAGTGTATTCTAAAATACACCAGTCTGTTATAATAAACTGTCCATTGTGATGGACAGTAGGTCTAAAAGGCAAACTCTTACCTGTATCATTGCCTGTGATTTGAATAACATACAATCTTATGTCACTTCCACTATCAGGAGATGAAGTAGAAGGAGAGACCTCTTGAGGCTGTAAAGCCTCTGTGGCTTCCTTTACTTTGGGTGGTGCAGTAGGTCGTGCAACTGCAGTAGCAGTTGATGATGTGAAATATTCATTATCAATTTCCGGTTCTGACATCCTTCCTGTCAGATCATCATCAGTAGCGGCTTTACTGGGGGAAATAGACTCATCAATTATTATGATGTCACTACTTGTTACTGCTTCATCATCCTCAAGAATGATACGTGGTGACTTTGGAGTAGGTTTGGATGCTGACGTAGGCTGAATTTTGTCTACAGCACTAACGGAAAATGTAGTTACGTCAGTGGGCATTGTTTTTTCCGTTGCATTTATTGAAATTATAACTGGTTTGATTTCTTCAGGTTCTTCTGATACTCCCGAACCTTCCAAAGTTTGACTTGGAGAAGCTCCCAACGTCAGAAGAGTAATGCTTTCTGCAGTAGAATGGTCTGTCGGCACTGTATGAGCTGGCAACACAGATTCCCAAGTCGCTATGCTGCTGTCCTCTTCTCTGGCAGAGGTTCCTCTGCTTTCATCTGTTTTTGCTTGGGTACTTGCTGTTGCAGACATTGCTTCAGTAATCTTTTCTTCTTGATCAGCAGCAGTTGCAGCTTTGGAAGTCACTGTGAGGTGCAAGGTGACAGTGCTTGTTTCAGCAGGTCCTGGGACTGTTCCATAATCTGTCAGCTTTACTGACGGCACTGCTACTTCTGTTACTGAGTATGTTTCATCATAGGCTGAACCTGTCTCATCCTGTTTCTCTGGAACAGTTGATTGAGGTGATTCAGATTCTGATGTCGTCTGTTGTTCATGTATTTGAATAGTTGTCACAGGTAAGGTCGAATCTGTAGAAGTACCTGGTTCCATATCTTGATCTTTTGTGAAGAACTCATCTAGAAATACTCCACTATCTTTTGCAGTTGTGTCTGTTGGAATGAAACCACCAGAAGTGGTGTGATCAATTATTTGCATATCTCTAGTGATCCCATTTTCAACAGTAACCGGAACTATGGAAGCATCATGTTCTTTCTGGGCAACTGTAGTACTTATCTTTGTTACATCTGTAAGTATTATAGATTCCTTTGTTCCTACAAAGCCAACTGATGATGTTCCTTCCATGTTTTGAAGAGCTGCCAGTGATTCTTCCTCAGTTACCGTTGCAATGCTTGTCTGATCTTCTGCTGTCACTGTGTGTAACGAAACATCCATCTCAGTAGTGACATCTTCATCAACAGGTGTTGTTATTGATTTCTCAGTAACCTCTCTTTGTTCAACTTCTGGGGTAGGCATGGACGTTTTCAAAATATACCCTGATGTTTCATATTCTTCATGTTCAGTGACCTCCATAACTGTGGGTAAAGCAGTTGTTAATTCCATATCACTTGAGGATCTAAAAGGATTTATTGTTGTACTATCTTCATCCACTGATATTCTGGATACCATGATCAGTTCCAAATCTGAAGAGCTGCTTGTGGGAAAGACACTTCCAATATCTTTATTCTGATCAGAAACAGCAGATACAGCTTCTTCATCATCTTTTGTTTGCACTGGCTTAGTGCTCATCTTAATTTCATCTGTTATTTCTGAACCTGTTGCTCCTGGGTGTTTTGTATGTTCCATAATTTTCCCTGGGGAGGATGTAGGCTCCATTCCAGATACACCATCTTCTGTACCTATCTCATTTAACCTCGTAATATGAGATGACTCTCTTGTTATATAATCCTGATCCTTTTCTGCCAATAGCCATATGCTGGAGACTGGAGAAGTGAGTGTGGACTTCTCACTTACAGAATGTCCCTGAGATTCTGTTTTAACAGAAGCAGAAGTGACTGCTGTGCCATAAGGGGTCGTAGTACCTATTGCCTGCTCTTCTGGCTCTTCTGTTTTTTCCTGTTCTTCTAAAATGGCCGATCTTACTGTTTGTGGAGATGAGTGAATGATGGATGTTACACTCTCTCCAAAGCTTTGTGGGGAAGTAACACTTCCTGAGAGAGTGATGGCCTCAGATCCTGTCTGATTATCAGCTGGAAGAGTAAAAGACACAGGTACTGCAGATGACATGGTAGGCTGATCGTCTTTCAAGTCCTCTCTGCTTCCTTCAGCTGATGCTTCATTATTCTCAAACAATGTTGCAGAGGAGCTAAATTTAAATGATGGAGTTGACTCACTGGCCATAGAAAATTGTTCAGTGGTTACCACATGCTCATCTGAGAATGTTTCTGATACAGCAGGAACATCTGATTCTGGGATGTTACTAGTAACCAAGCCAGAAATCCTATCGGGCATAACAGTGAACATGCTTTCATTGCCCTCCCCCTCTGTGGTAAGATCATACTGATCTGTGAAAAAAGATTTGGGGATTACAACAGTTGTAAGCTTCTTGTCAGATTTTGCTTCCATTGACTTTTTTGTGGGTTCTTTTGTTGACTGGGTACCAAAATAGCTTTTCTCTTTTGTTAGTGAAACTGAAGTCCCTGTCCTGGGAAACCCCCTCTGTGAAGTTGATACCAAGCTGTTTGTAGGTGTCATCATAGGACCCACTTCTATTTGTTCCGTCTGGTCATCATCATCATGGTTTTCTGAATTGCCTGTTTCAATATCTTCCCAGGAAACAGAAGAACTCTTAACTACAGTTGTGCTATCCTGAAAAACGACAGAGGTCAAGAAAGCGTCCTCAATGCTTTCAGACCTACCTTGTTCCTCGGGCAATTCTGCTTCGGAATAAGTGTGCTCCTCCAAAGCTGCAGTTGTGCTCTCTGTTAAGCTAGGTGAAACATCATATTGAGTGCTTCCCAGTGCATCATAAGTGCTTAATTCGCCATCTGTGACAGTCTGAGGTAGAACAGTGGTTAACTTATTGTTCTTCATAAGCACCTCCATCTCCCTTTTTTCCTCAGCCAAAGCAGTAGTCATTTCTGTATCTTCTTCAGTCTCAAGGGTTGTTTCCTCTAAATAAGGGACCTTTGTTTCAGTGATAGCCACTTCAGTAACTGAAGCCTCAAAACCAGGAGGTTTAAGAGTAACTTTAGCAGATGATGGTTTCACGCTGTCTGACGCAGTTTTCAGAGATGTACCCAGCTTAAGAGTTGTAGACTCTGGTATTATTTTTTTACCTTAAAAAAAAAAAAAAAAAAAAAAAAAAAGGCATGTTAAGGAATCATTTATTAAGCACACAAATAAATGTTATTTTAATTTAATGTGAATGTTCCTGACAAAATCCAAATGCTACTATGAGAAAAGCATCAAGGTCAAAAGCTTTAGACAGCTATTTAGAATACAGTAGAGCTTTGAATGACATTATAAAATACCACATTACAATGTTGCAGAGCCTGCAATTTGGATGATTTTCAGCTAGAGATTAAATGAGCACAGTAGCCGTATTCTTCATATTTATTATTTACATAATTACCCCCAGAAAGCCTAATGCTATATGTGTACCCATCAGATAGCTAAATACTGTTCAGAGAATAAAATCATTTACTTCATGATGTCAAGAAGGCACAGTACTGCAGATCTGTGGGCTTTGTCCAACTCAACTGTATAGAGGCAGTGAAATACCAATTTAGCTTATTTTCAGCACGTAATTACAGATTGCAAAAAGAAGCACTCACAGGAGTGAGAGTGTGCTTCAGCAGTAGAAACAAACATGCCGTGAAAAAACACTATATTACTGTGCCACAAGACTTGCTGACATATGTTTGAATTCTACTCAGAGAAATGTAGATTATGGAGAAAGGTGAGAACAGTAAGCTCTAAGATCACAAACTTAGTACTCTAATGATGTTGATCTTGGGAAAACACTTCAAAGGTACACATTTAAACATCCTTCACCCACAAAAGTTTTTTTTTATGGGAAAGTTGCACATGAAAAGGCAGAATATTGAACGCCGTGAAGTATGAGAACAAGGAATTACTAAGTAACTATCCTTGATCACAAGAGACACAAAGTAAAGCCTTTCCAGTAAATCCAGCTGCAATGGTTTAAAGTGCTCCTTGTCCACTCCATCTGCCAAAGATTTCCACCCTATCTGAGAAGGAAATTGTGTGCCAGCAGCCATTCTGCTTCAAAGTCTGGCGTTTGTCTTCAAGCCAGTGATAAAGGTGAGTACGTGTTAAGAAGACAGAATTTACGCAGGAAAAGCCCAGGGTGAAAAACCCTTCTGCCAATTCTTCTACCAGGTCAATAACCTTTAGAAGGGCAATAGGAACAGATAAGGCCAGATGCTAACATCTTAAATCTTAGTTGCTAAGTGGCCCAGAGTCAAAAGTCCTATATGGAATCAAGTCAAGAGCAAAATATGGCCCTTCAAACCATACTAAGCAAAATAAGAATACATTAAACAAGTTTTCTGATCACTAGACCAATACAACAATATATATAGCTTATTTCAAAAGAAAGTATTGCTAAACCTTTAATCGGGCAAGAAAACTATTCCTCAAATACGCAAGAAATACAACAGTTAGTTACAATATTTTATGAGATAACCTTGAAGACAAAAGCTTGGTATTGTAGCTCTAAGTTAATAAAAGAGATCAGGAAAACTCTACTTTGTGTGAAGTATGTATAACAGTTCAGAGAAGAAATGAGTTTTGAAATTAATTTTTACTGCCTGACATACAGGTATGAAGATGTTCTAGATGCTGAGGCATTATCTTATTCACTGGGAATTTAAGGAACACAGGCAAATTTGGGGGTATAAAATAGCATAAGCAAAGATGAGGAAGAAAAAAAGAGAAAATTTTAGACTTAACTGTAGCCCTACATTTGTGCAATGACATTTGATGCTCAAGAATTCACAGCATGTATGCACAAATCAGTTATTTTCACACATCCATGTCTAATTGGGTGCCTCTCTGATATTTGTATATATGGATTCTGTGCACGTAAGTTAGGGCCACTCAAATATTTGTTTAGTTTTACACACCAAACTTTGAAATTGTTGCCTTTGAAGGCAAGCTATTTGATTTTATCCTGCAGTAGACAGAAGCTGCTTGCCAGAGGCTGGCTACTTAGAATTTCTGGAAGAATGGAGAGACTTACAGAGTAGGGAAATGTGGAAAAATAATTGGTATTTCAGCCTTGAACAAGGAATGAAAGTGAAAAGGTAATTATAAGGATAAAAGATATGGCATCCCTATGGTTAAAAGGAGCTGTGTTCTTTCCCAGGAGAAAAGGGAATGGATTATTTCCCCTACGATATGTTAATTTGTGTGTGTGTTTTTGTGTACTTTTATAGATAAGATTTAGCTATTTACATATTCCTTCTTGTAGACTTATGCATTCAATTGAGCAAGAAGGAGTAAACTACTTAAGATCTCACAAAGGAAAGCACAGACTAAAACAAATTATTTTAAACTTTGGGGTGCTAAGTCCTAAAATGGATGCTTATTACTCCTTAATGCCTGTGTTGTTTGACTGTGAGATAATATTTATATACAAAACAAAACAAAAAAACTTGTTATGCTTGAAATTGTTTTTCATCAAGTGCTTAAACCAATGAGTCACTTAAACAAATGAGCTTCACTTCCCAGATAGGGAGCTAAGAGTACATGCAACTAAGTTAATATTGTTCTGCTGACTAGTAGTGACTTCTTATGCTGTGATAACCAAAATCATTCATAAGAAAACATTCATCATAAGACAGATTTGTCTTATGGCTCTTTATGGAAAAGTGGAAAGCAGACAGCATAGTCCTATATTATCCCTTCTAAAGATGAAGGGATTTTCCTTAATGTAGACAGACTTTGTTTTGAAGGCAAACATCAGTTACTTGCTCAATGTCCAATTGACACATTTCAAGTGCTGCTGAAGATTACTGCTTGAAAGAATATCACTATCTACTATTATATAGTAAAGCTGGACAAAATGAGGACATAAGGGCAGATTTTATAATCCGTGAATAAAAAGCCAATCTTGTTCCATCACTGCTGAGTATGTGTGTTATGTTCATTCACAACTGTTTAGGTAACTTTCCACTTTCCAAGAAAATGTTTGGAAGTCCCAGATATTCATAGGTTTACGTCTGAGATGCAGTCATCACTCATTATCTGATAATTCCTTAATAAAATAAGTATCTATTTATAAAGAAAATCAGAGCAAATACCAAAGGTATTCTATTCAGCAAATATTCATTTGCACACTGCCATAAGAAAAGTATTTACTTTTAAAGAGTTTATCAACAAACAACCTATCTTTATCATGTGCAAAGTGACATGAATCTAGTACTATCTAAAGAGCTGTTCTGGCTAGTATTAATTTTCAGGACAACTAGAACTGTGCCGGCATGACAGGATTTCTTTTTTTTTTTTTTTTTTTTTTTTTTTGAGTGGATCAGAAAGAGATGTTTATTCTTCATGTCTTCATGGAGAAATCTATTTATTTATTTATTTTTCTGCGAGAAAACAAAAATCCTTAATACTTATTTTAATAGGCTGAATGTCAGTTTTAGCTGTCGTCTTCTCCACCCACATGTTTTACATTACTGTAGTCCTTGCAACATGCTATCTACTTTGTCCTCCTTCTGATGCAAGACATGACGCAGATTTTCCTAATAAATTTCATCAACGTATTAGCAGCAAGAAAGCAAGTTATCCCACCAGCAGCTGGTTATATCAAAGGCTATCTCATTTTTTTTATTATTATTATTATTGATTCTTTTTATGTTATGAACAACCTGAATGAAGTTGTTTTTGGATGGAGAATGTGGTTTTGTACAGATATGATATTGTTTCATTCCCTATCTTATGCTTTTACTGTATAGTCTTTTTTCTTTCCCACCATTGTTTAAACATGGATTTAAAATAATGGAGCAATATTAAAACTTAGTATTTTTTTCCAAGGAAAGCACACTGTACAACTTAAGAGCGCAGACTTCAAGGATACCAAATAAGGATTTTAATAAGAAACATACTGGAAACTCTTATCAAGCGCTTTACTTTGTAATGTTTGTCCCTTGCTATGAAGCCAGTAGAGAGCTCTAGGGATTTATTTGACTTTTATCTTGCCCAAGATGTTACTGGAGATAGTTGCAAGTATGTATGTCTTGCTAAACTGCATTTCTGAGAGAAGGACAAAGACCTATCTTCTTAACAAAATAGTAAGATCCAGAGAATTGTTGAAGGAAGGCAGTTTAAGCCTTTACTTTTGCATAGGAGAAAGGAAGCCAGAGCAGAGCTAACAGCCTGTGGTCAGTCTTATGACCATGAGATGCTTCCCTACTCTTTTTTGCCCATTCTGATACTAGACTGAGCAGACAAAAGGGTGTAATACATTGGCTTTGTTATGTTCAGCTGTCTGCTGTGTTTCCACAGAAAGTCTTCCACAGAAAAACAGTGCTTGCAAGTTGCCTTGCACCACATGCACACAGACATGCTGAAATACTCTTGCTTGAACTCTAAGTACTGTCAGAAACAGAGGTTTTGAGGGGGCAAGGAAGAGGTTTGTAGAAACACAACTATTTTTCATTTCCATCACCTAACAAAGGTCTGTCCTGTTACATACTATGAAAGCTGTTGCTTCCTATATATTTCTTCTTTCAAAACCAGTCTATGATTCTGAGCTTTAGACAGACAAAGCATCAGGCAAACAGGCCCTTAGTTACAAGAAGAGGATGACTTGAAGTCACCCTTCATGTGGGTCTGTTGAAACAATCAAAATAATGTGAACTTCATTCAGTGAATTAACACACAGGACAATGCATCTCAAAACCTGAATATTTCCAATTTACAGCTAAAAGGAAATCATAAATCCCAACCACAGAGAAACAACAAAGCTGCATGAAACAAAGCCAAAATGAAAAGCAGATCTGGAAAAAAAAAAAAAAAAAAAAAAAAAAAAAAAGAAAAAGTCAACCCAGAAAGAAATGAAGACAGCAAAAAATGTTTTGCTGAAAGGTTCTCCAAAATCAATATAGGTCAATCAATCTAGCTTTAAGTATTCAGTGTTTCTCAACAAAATATGGACTACTTATTCATAATATTCAACCATCTCTCTTTAGGAGCAGGTTCATCAACCACACTTTTGTTACCAGTATTTAAAACAATAAACTTATGCATTCTGATTAGTGCATTTATGTATTCTAATTGATTCTAGAGATGCTACTCTGTCTAATCCCACACCTCTTGAAGTCAGTGTCAAGATTCCCACAAACTTCAGTGTATTAAATCTTAAGAGACCGAGCAAGACAGACAAAAAAAAAATTTAAACAGCCATATATCTATGTAGTCCCTAGCTATTAAACAGAAAATCATTAAAAGTAAAATAGCTTTTGCTGAAACAATGTTCTATTCAATTACAAACAAACATCAGCTTTCAGCAACTGCTCATCTACAACTTTTTAATTTTTTATTTTATTTTTACATATAAGAAAATTCCTATATGTTAACACTTCAAATACGTTTCTTCTGATGATGACCCTCAAGGCATCTCAAGTACTTAATCATGGGCCTAACTGAAAATTTTTTCAAGCCTCACCAGATACATCATTAGGTACATTTCAGACAAAAAAGAACTAAACAGTCTCCTCAAGGAGGAAGTTTTGGAAGGATGAGATAAAAAACATGACTAATGTTTTAGAAACTCAGGGCCATGTGGTTTCTGTAGAGCTGTAGAGTAAAAATATTTGTGATCAAAGTAGTGAAGGTCTTCTATTTTTCTAAAAAGATTTTGTATTTTAAATCACAAATTATTAGTCTAAGCCTTTTTTTTTTTTTTACTTTCTAAAGGTCAAGACACTTTGTACAATGTGATTTTGTAACCAGAATAAAGTATAAAGTTGAAGTTAAAATCCTGCAATTTAGCTGTACTACAGTTAAACATGGCCCAGGTTGGTTGTGTTATTGAAATTAATGCCTACTGCTTGTAACTCAAACATACTGCTTGGTCACTTTTTTATGTATTTAAATCTATATAATGCATTTTATTAAATCATCCAGAATTTCAAAATATAGTTTAAGGTTTCTTCTAACTTAAAAGCAATTTAAAATTATTATATTGAGATTTCCCATCAATAAGGCTTTTATCACCAGATAGGAGTGAAGACCATAAGCTGTACCGAAGAAAGCGTTATCACCTTTGTAAATGACCTATCAGCTTTGCAAAAGACCTGTTTTTGTAATGATTAAGCCAGATGTCTGCTTTGACATAGATCTATTGCTTCGGAGTACGGGAAAATTCGAGAGTTACCCTAATCCTCCCTGGGGCTGAGAGGCATTAGTTCTCAAGGACTTACTAAGAGAGTATAAAATTACTCAGCATGAGTAAAAGCGGCAGATACAGATCCTTAATCATTGTCATTTCACTTCAAGCCAAAGACACAGCACGTGGCCATATCAGTCTCAAAGTAGAGTCAATGGGAACTTCACTAACTTTCACACAGGAGGGACAGGAAATTTTCCTAGGACATAGTAAAAATGTGGCATCACTGTTTCCAACTGCATGAAACATCTGTTCTGCAGACCTCCAGCACTGGTGTTAGCCTACATAGCCAGCTTGATCTTGCCTGGCTCACACAGAAACTCTGTGCTTCTCCCTTTAGCAGACCTGGATTCCATAAATGAATGTAA
>VZSV01000168.1:1437037-1476107 GCA_013398735.1 Nothocercus julius | reverse complement strand
CTTGGTAAAAATACCCAAAGTAATAAACTGTCTACTTCTTGGGTTGCAAACTGATGAAATATTTACTCTCTGTGTATGAAAGGCAAGACTTTGCAGAAAAAGAGCTTAGAAAAAAAGTCACCAGCCAAGTTCCTGTGAACTATAATTTTAGGATGCACAGTACGTCACTAAAATTTGTTAAGTAAAACTTCCTGAAAGGACAGTTGGAGCACACATTTTATTTGAAATGGGTGACATTCACTCACCCAATGGCTTGGAAAGTTGAAACTTGTTCTATGGACTAGATTACAGGCAAATTGTAAAGTCCCTGCTCCAGCCTTTTGAAGGGACTGATGAGCTTCATCCCCAGTAGAGTCAATTTTACTCATCATACTTAAAAGTGATGATAAACACTTGAGGAGAGGGACAGAAGAAGTATGACAAAATACTGTTATGCAGATAAAGTGCACACTCCTGAGCTTAACTAGTCCTTCCTCTGGAAGGCAGTTCCTTTGAAGTCCGTTAGGACTGCTTCCACAGGCGGTTTTGCAAGAGCTTACCCACAAAACAACAAAGAAAAAAAAAATATTTTAAAATGTTGCAGATAAGCGTGTGAGAACATGGGGCACCTCCAGCTCCCACTGACACACTTTTGAAGGGAGAGCTGCCAGACTGCAAGATTACGCCAGGTGCCAGGATTTTCTTTCAGCAGCAAAGACTGTCTGTAAAAGAGCATCCAGTGCCTGCGCTGGAAAGATCTGTAGCTACAGCTGGCTCATCATTTACAGAAACAAGGACAGTAGAGGTTGCACATTTCAAGCCGCCATGACTTAAAATCACATGAGAAAGTCCCCAAAAAACTAGATACAGACCAAGTCCTTAACTCTTTCTCAGCACAAGCAGCCTTTACTTCTCACTGTCAATGGAACTATTTGCAACAACAGGAACTTCACTGAACAGAGAGGCCTCTCTGAGGCCTCAGAGAAGTTCCATGAGGGCATCAAAGAGCAGTCCAACCCCCTGTCCTGCTGAGGAGGCTGCAAGTTTCAGGAAAGGGGATGTTCAGCTAGAAATAAGTGCTCTAATCTCTTACGACTCACCTTCCAAGCTAGTAGCAGTGTCCTCTTGCATCAAGAACACTCCTGTGACAGAGGGTATCTTAAAGGATAGAAATAAGGTGGTGGGAGTCTCTATTAGCAGACACACACATAGCTGGGTTTGTGATGTCTGAGAAGTCTGCTCAGCAATTTGCATGCTGGACATCATGAGATGCATGGATAGGTTATCTGGACGTGTATGGGAAGAGCAAATAGAACCACAAACAGAAATGCAGAATAGATGTTCTGGAGGCTGCTAAGTAGATGAGCCCAGGACCTCCAAGGTGGTGGTCCCAGGATTGCCGATTTCAGAGGGACCTGAGAGGCAGGCAGTGATCTGGAACTGCAATGCACAGATGACATGGCAGCATAGCGAGGAGGAAAGTAGGTATATTAGAAGCTAGGGAACCTTTGCGGACAAAAGGAACCTGCACGAGAAGGATGAGCTGCATGATAATCTTAGCAGAGCCAGGCTACTGGCACTGAAGATGTAAAAGGTTGCAGAGGAACTCAAAGCCAGAGGAAAGCTGACAGGCACAGAAGAGAATCCAGTTTAGACTGATGCAATCTACCACGTGGATATGGCAAGAACTCAATGTGCCTCTCAAAATACCAGGAGGGAAACAAGCAACACAATCACAGTAAGAAAGACAATTTAAACCATTCGCAGTGTACACATGAAATGTCAAGTGACAGAACAAGAACAGAAATTAAAACTATTTTAGAAGTCAAAAAAATAAGATGGGAGAAATTGCCTGGAATCAAATGACAGCCCCAAAATAGCAGTCATCTGGGAGACCTGGAAATGGTCAGGCCTGTGTGCAGTCTGTAACAGACTCTCTTATTGCCATCTTTGGAAATAGAGCGTCAACCTAGATGACAGTCATTCATTTGAGGTAGTATTTATTCTCAGGGCATTTCTTCAATTTCCGTGTTAATTGACATCAAACAGAAGATACTAACTCAGCCAGGCACAGAATTACTTACTATTCCACAGCCCCAGGTGTGATGTCACTCAGCTTAAATACAGCAGTGTAGGCTGAACTCTTAACTTTTTGCTGTATTTATCTATCAATATTTCTAATTTTTTTTTTTAATTTGGATTTTCTCCTCTTTTTGTAAATCCATAGTGATTAAAAAAATAAATAAATAAAAACAAAAACAAAACCACACTCATGTGCTCCACAAAAACTGAAAAACTGAAACAAAACATGTATTAAATACTTTCAGGATTAGAATTTGTGAACATACTGAAAATTATAACTAAAAAAAGCTTACGTTCATAGCAGTAGGCATCAAACTTGCTATCTGGGTAAGGAAAGCCTGTTTGGTTCTCATAGCGATACAGGGTTCTCACCCCAAGTAAACCTCCTCCACACTGGGGTCTAGCCACAGAAGCAGGATAGCGAACGCTTCCGTCAGCCAGCCAGCCATAGTCGCACTGGTCAAAGCCGTTCCTCCAGGCAACATACAGGTTCCCAACAGACGCGAGAACGCCGTCTCTTTGCCGACACAACTCCTTAGCTTCTTCGAAGGTTAGCTTCTCAGGAACCGAAACATGAACCACTTCATCTAAGGAAGAAAAGACAGATAAGTGAAGACAGAGTATCACTTTCCATTATCAAGTCAGTCTAGATTCCCTCTTTCTGTCAAAGTGCCCCAAGTTTTTTCTTCAAAGCTTGCTTAAATATCTTTTTTTTCTTAATGTTTTCTTAATTTTAAGTAGGTAGAAAAACTAATGGATCATAATATAAGAACGCATCTACCTCAAAAGCAGAGACATTACATATTAACTTTATGCACTGCGGTTGAAGATGGAATCTCTAGGCAGAAGTAATGGTGAGCCTTAGAGCTCCTTGGTGACCTCTGTTGGAGTTCACTTTGCAACTCAGCTGCACCAATTAAATCTAGTCTAAGCACATTTATTTTCTCAGTAAAACATATCTTCTACATCTGCAGACACCTTACCTGACCTTTTAGTCATCACTAAAATCTCACTTGAGATGCATACAAAAATCAAATGTTCTTCACTAGCTCCCTCCAAAGCGGCTTCTAATGTCATATTTCCGTTGGTTTTGCTTTTACCCCAAGGGGGAAAAAAAAAAAATGACAGAGAGCACCTGACATGATTTGTTTACCAAATCCATAACTTCATCTGAAAAAGATAAATGAGCTAGACAGCCCTTAATTTAATTTAGCTTCCACAGAATTATAATTTGCAAATACCACCTTTATATCCGGATACTAAATCCAAATAAACGGCACATCAAATATCTTGCAGCAGCACATCCTCCAAGTTAAATCACCATTATACGGTTGGTTTAGTTGGCACGTTCACTCATCAAAACATCAGAAACAAAATTGAAATCCTAGTGTTCACATGCTGGGAATGAACGAGAAACTGGCTCCTTTCTAATTTTTGTTCAGACTTCATAAAGAACTGATGAAACTTAAAATCCAGATGTTCAGTTGAAGAAAACACCATAAATTCATCACAGTTATTATGAGATGTTCTCTTCCACCCAATGTACAATGGTGACTGCCGCTGCAGGGCTGCTAGTTCACATCGGGCATGCAATCTGTCTCGCCTCTGTACTTTTCTCAAGACAAACTAGCAAAAGGCAGACAGAGTGAGTACATCACCCCAAGGGGTTTCGTTCACATTACACTTGTTTCAGGCTTGAAAGGAACGCAAGCGTGAAAGAAGGCAACATGCCAAATTTCTTTTTCCTCCTAGGTAGAAATTATGATCTGTTATTACAGCTGTAATATCAACTCCCCCACTCCCCCCTTTACACCTGTTGTAGGGTGTTTCTAACAGAGGTCAAGTACTGTAGCAGGTGAGGGACAGGGTATGTGTAGTGAGCACACTTTAAGATAAGGGGAGTGAACAACCATTCACCCTCAGAAGTGGTGAAATGATTTATTCAACTCTACAGAGCATACAAACAATACACCTTTTATTACACATTTTTATGGGTCTGGTATTGTGGCCACTACAGACCAACACACAAGAGTTACCCACAACACCGTCCCTGTGGCAGCACTGTGAATCAATGAAGCAAGGACAGACCTCTGCACAGCAACCCACCCTGCTAACCCACCCAAGACTATTCAATTATCCCCTCATGTTGCAGCTTTGAAATGTATGAAAATTAGTAGTTAAAATGATTGTGATTAGAAGGGAGGTTTTAAGTCCAGTTCGACAAGAAAGTAAAAAAAAATAAGAAAACCAATGTATTCTAATGTTTTGCTAATAACAAATATGATACATTAAAAAAGAAAATAATGTCAAAAGAACCTACAACATCCCTTCTGGGAAAAGCTTCCTGAAAAGACAGGAAAATAGGTAAACAGCAAGACTACTAGCTACGCAAATTTTACATCAACTAATCTGGATCATTGTGCATAGAAAGCCAACTGCCTCCAAATGGAGCCTTTGTGTAGCATCATTAACGGTACAGGTATTTACTCCTCCAAGTTGATCCCTGCACCACTAAAGCAAGGAAACTTAGTGAAATTCATATCTGGCTACAAAACTTCAAAATACAGTGTTCAAATTATACTTATATAAGGGAGGCCACTTAGCTAAAAACTTACCCATTTGAGTCTCACAAGTTGCATTTTCACATGGAAATTTACTTTCATTTAGGCAAATTTCCGTATAAAAATGCAACTTGGCCTTGGAATATGCTTGCGTATGCAGAGCTGATAATGTACATTTGAAAGGTGGGTGGCATATCCTGCTCTATGCTAAGTCTATCCTGCAGACCCAAGACCTACTTATATGGTTCACCTTTAAAGTCAGCTGATGTCATGTAGATGCCATCTTTGACTAAACTGTGTTTAACCACAAGGAAAAATAAATAAAACCACAAAACCATAAAAATAAAAAGCGTGTATTTAAGAAAAAATACAGGCTAACCAGAACACTCCAGCAAATGAAGTTTGAAGTTCCATTCTTTGTCACCTATTTCACATATTATATTTTTATAATAAATGCAAAAAGAATGTGAAAAGGTTGCCAGGGAACCAGCAAAATGCTTTTATTGTCATTCCACAGTACACTGAGTATAGAGTCGTGTATTTTGGGAATGATAACAGCAAAATAAAAAGTATAACTATGTTAAAACATGGCAGTTCACAGTGGCTCCAGTCAAGGAGTGTTTTGCTATGACTCTAGAACTCCTATTTAAAAACAGCCCAGCAGAGTGCAAAAGTCAAATTCCAAAGAGTGGTCACTTTCTCATGAGACATGATTTCACAATTGGCCTGTCCAGTTCAAGAAAGAAAATTCTGTGTGTTTCAACGTATATTTGATATGTATAATAATTCTTGGGATAATATGCAAGAAACAGAGCAAATGTTTAACAAAGGTTCTGCTATATAAACCTGAAAACATTTGAAAGTTGCGCTACAATTTTCCAAAATCATAATTAAAAAAAAAAAAAAGGGAGAAAGATGACTTCTTCTGCTGAGTGCATGGGAAGAAAATAGCACTCAAAACTCGAGGACAGGAAGCATCAATCTGATTATAGCAGCCTCAAGATATGTGGTAAGAGTTTGTACAATCTTTCCTGCATTTCTCACCTGGAGCAAATTGTGGGATCACGCAATGGACTTAGCACTTCAGGGAACTGCACATTGACAATGAATCAGGACCTACCACTCATGTACAGGAAGCACTCGTGTACATTGCTTTGGGACAGCAGCGATGCAGATGGTCCCATATTCCCTAAAGACAGCCCTATAATAATGTATCTTTGCAGGTATCATCCATGAATCTGGACAGAGAACATTCTGCAATCCACATCACCTCTCTGATGTGATCAGTGCTAAGGCTCTTGCTAGACACAATTCTCAGGTCAGAAAGAGATGGCTACCAAATTATTGATGTTTTTACAGATTTTGTGTACGTGCTCTGGAAGGGCTACTTATATAATCCCTGAAGCTTTTCCCTGAAGTTTTGTCCTCAGACCCATAATTCTGTTTATACCATGTGAAAAGAAGGATGGTCCTACTGCACCATAAACCTAGCTTCTTATCTCATAGAGAGAAAAGAAGACTTGGTTTGGAAAATACACCATTTCCCCTTTAGTCTGTGTACGAGCTGGGTAACAGAGCAAGAGGGAAATAACAGGAGTACAAATGTGAAGAAAGGTGCTGGCACTTAAAGAAAGAACTTTGGAAATTTTCTCAGAGGAAGCCAAGTATTTAGGGAAAAAAAAATCTTTTATATAGCTCAGGGTCTGCACACAGCTTTCAAGACTTCAACCTCAAAACTGACAAAGGCTATGGGAAAAAGGACTCATGCTCCTATCCTGCCTTGCATGGTCAGTTGCAGTAGCTGAAACTGTCTGGCTAGTTCAAACTACTAAATAGAGAATATTTACACAGAAACTTCCTTTAAATGGAATAAAAAGTCAATAGTGAAACTATAAAATACATTTAATCCATGTATTCTTTAAGTATAGCTCCTATTTTGGAAGCAAAAATGGCCTAAGCTCCATATTGAGTGGGAAGAATTCACTCCTCTTACACTCTTACAGTGTCTTAATTATGATATCTGAAAGCACCTGGATTAACAAGCTGAAACTTTGGGAGTGTACCCCAAGGAAATATAGAGAAATCTTGTCTGGCTGATAAATGAGTGACATAGCAACCAACACCAGAGCTGAAGAGATTCCATTTTTGTGTGTGTGTGTGTGTTAAAAGCCACGCACAATGTTTTCATAGCTGGAGGCCACTCTGAATAATTTAGCAATATTATGCAGACAAACCCCAGGGCTTAGACCAGCAGATAAAGGGAAACCAGTCTTATAGTACCAGAGGGTGAAATGGAGACCGTGACAATGTTGAGACTGCAGACAATAATGCAATGGGTATTATTCTTGGCCCCTGTTTAAAATCAAGTTTCAGGTTGATTGCCTAGCCTCAGCACTCAGAGCACTCAAAGAATCCCTGGGATTTTCCTGTTATGTGTGTTTTAGTTCATTTAAAAAGACACCTGACTACAGTGGTGCTTTATTCCTTTCTTTCAAATATTTCAAGTCAAATGGAGGTGCCAATTTTTTTCTCTTGAAGACAAAAGCTGATAAACTACAAGCCCCAAGCAAAAAGATCTAGAGACTTATCAGCTGTTTTAATGGCAAGTTTCATTCCTTTGAAGGATAATACATCTATTCTTTCTCATTTGGAGATATCTCCCTACGTGGGACATGTCTGTAGGTGTGAAATCGCAAATTGCATATCCTGAAAGCAAGCACGGAAATAGAGATGGGATAGACCCATAGCCGGGAGTCAATACAAAACATGTATTGACCAGGACAAAACTAATGAAGTTAGACATAGCCCTCCAGCAGAGATCTCACCAGTAATTTCTTTTTCCATAGATGAAACCACATGAAGGAATGAGTGGGCCTGTCAATGTCACTCCCCCAACCTGGAGCACAGCACCGTCCCCTCTGCTTCACAGACCATCCCCCTGGGTGCCAGGATGAACGCAGGAGTGACAAGGTACTTGCACCCAGCAGAGAAAAGCACCACACGCAACTTCATGGCATGACACACACTGATGTACAAAGGCTTCCCCAAAACGGCAGGGGAGCTCAAGACAGAGGTAGCTGCTCACTGAGTGTTTTTGACACATCTGGTAAGACGTCAAACACCTTAAAAACTTCCACATATTTATTTTTCACATTCTTAGCCTTTTTTCCCCCCCATCTCACCCTCCCAGAGCAACAGTTCCCTTCATTACTGCCTCATCTGGAAGTCAGCATCATAAATGAGGAAGAAATGCTCAGAAGTTTTACCTGGTGGTGGTTTGAGTTTATGACCTTCACTCCATTGCACCGTTAATTAAGAAAGACTAAGGGAACTATCAGGGGAATCCAAAGGGAGACCAAGTACACAAAAAGCTAATCTTTTCCTATAAAATTTAATGCTTATCTCTAACAACTCTAAGTTTAAAAAAAAAAAAAAAAAAAAAAAAACATCCAGTATGTTTCCACATGTTTGAGGAGAAGACCCAGTTTTGCTCACCGGAAGTCCGGGAGCTTTCCTTTTAGAGTATAATGGGTCTGTAGAAAACTCCACACATGCTCGTTAGCTGGCTCTGAGAGATGGTTACACCTATCAAACTCATCAAGATGAATATGTTAGAGCTCCAGGGCTCTGTGTCTTCCTTTTCCTCAGGATATAAACTCTGTCTAACCCTTGATTTCTAGAATACAATCAAGTATCTAGAGAAAAAGGAATGCGGTGACAACTAAAATATGTACCCACACATATTTGGGACCACATGTTTGAAGAATTTCCATTTCCTCCTCTTCTCTCTCTTTGGCCCATCCAAAAGGCCCTTCCAGAAAAGCTGCAGCAGCCATTGACAGGACATTATTCTACTTTGAATACTTTATCTCAACTACTTTAAAGCAGAAAGCTAGACAAGCTGAAGTTGTCTTTCACATGTTAAAACAAGCTAGTAGATTCATTTTGATATACATAAGCGATGATTAAATTAAACCCTCCTGAATGTCTTAGGTCTGTTTTATATGAAGTGATAGCTTAACAGGAATCCTTGTACTTTGCAGGACTGGAAAATTTGATCTTATTCCACAGGTTGCCCTGAAGCATGAAGAGTAGCGTGGTGACTGCTACACCCTTAGAGAGCTCTGATGAAGTTGCAGAATATCATTGACCTTGAATTATATGAAGTAGAGAAATGGATTTTTAATGATCTTTTTCTCTATGACTTACTCTTACAATAAGCATTCAGAAGATAGGATTTTTGCATGCGTCTGAAAGAGGAGCTTTCTCACATTATGAGCTCAAATACCAGGTTATGCATAAAAAGCATCATGGCATTATTTCCCATTTAGCTTCCTATGTTTGGGCCCTATATTCCTCTTAAGAACTCTTACATGCTATATATACATTAGGACACACAGTTCAAGGCTGGAGAGAGATATGCCCAGGCTAGCCTAATGCAAAAGATATGTCCTTATCATAGGCCCTGAAAGACAGGAGACAAAATTTTTGTCTGTGTTTCAGGATTAAATTTAATTGAAATTTAATCTAGTGCTTGCTCCAGAATCAGCATGGACTTACCTGAAGCTTTACCTAGGCTACGACTTTTTAAAATTATTATTATTCTCACACAAATATCTCACACTAGCAAAATTGCATGGAAAGTATTAAAAGACATCTGGACTGGGTTTTNTTTTTTTTTTTTTTTTTTTTTTTTCTTTTTTTTTCTTTTTTTTTCTTTTTACCCACACTAACTGGGGCGGGAGGGAAATTGTTCATGGAAAGGAGACTTCATAATCCTCCCCACAGCCACCCCAAAATAGTTTTCTTTGCATGGCTCCCCATCTGCATATTACATATGCTTGTTAGACATATATGGTTTCTCTCACTGACTTTGGCCAGAAGACAATGCTACATGGAGCAGCTTGCACTTTGGCTCTGTACCACGTATTCAGAGCCCCACACTTCATCATGGGGCTTTGGCGAGCAGATTTCACTTTGTCTCCATTTCTGACATCACAGTACTGACAAATTAATCACACACATGCTTATCTGAAGACAGAACAGAAAATTTTCCTTCCGGATCATCCATTTCCCTCCAAATATTACAAGGATTAGTCTATAGAAGGCACTGGTGAAGACACCATTTCATTAAAAGTGTTTGATATACCTTCAGGTTGCATCCAAATTTGTTAATAAAAATATTTAAAGCTTATTATAATGAATGGCAATGAAATATGAAAAATGTAAACCAGTTTATAATAAGAGACTATGCCCACACCTACTTTAGTGAAATTTTGACTCCAGATTCTTATTTATATCATTAGGAGTTCACAAGTTTTAAATCCTCATAATAATTCTCTTGTGCTCTTTACCAAGATTCAAAACATTTTACTCATAATTGTGCATGGTCTCTGGCTTTCCCCAGAATGAGGAAATGGTAATATCTAGCCTAGACAACTGGTTTTAATTTAAACTAATTGTTTGTTTCAAGGAGAAATCCATGTCTCTGGCTAACTTAATGATTTCACATGACCAGAAAGGAAGAAAGCTGAAACAGTGTTGCTCCTATAGTGTAACTATTAGTGCTATAAATTCAATACACATTTAAGCTAAAAGGAATTGCAATTATTTTTACCACCATTTACAGATTTCTGGGCTAACACACTCTCTGACACCAGGCCAACAGACCAATAAATGTTCAATGGCTTCCATGATTCTCACTAGGGCCCAAATTTTGATATCATTAATCAAACACCATCTTATTCTATGAATAGTCATGGCATTAACTCCAGCTCTCTGGACCTATTTAGCTCAAGTCTATTAGTTTTGGCACTGAACTAGAACAGACTATGCAGATATTAACTTTCAAATTAGGATGAAAAATATCGTGTCTACAAAGTGCTACAATATGCTAATTATCACCTGCGTCCTTTTTTTAGAGCACTCAATACTTTACAAGACAAAGGCTGTATCTTCCAGCATCAGTCTTAATTAGAGAGGGCAATCAAGGATTCAACATAGTCTTACATCCTGAACACGAAGGCTTCTTTTTACCCAGCTGTTACAATCAGACAAAACAAAGGATCTAGTTTTAATGCAATGTCCACTTCCTAATAACTTTTGTTGGCAGCTTATAAAATTCTCCATGAATAAGTAGTTCCAAAGCGTAATCCCATTGGTGCTATGTAACTTCAGTCAAGTTTAGTATTTGAAACTATCCCTTGTTCTTACAGAAACAGTTTCTACTATATAGACAAAACCATTTGGCTCCTCAGCTCTATCTTAGAGTCTACCTCAAAGTCTCAAGTGAAGGGGCTGGAGAACAATTTATCCTGCACTATACCACAATGTGGTGCCAATGTGTTCCTAACAGCGTAGCTGTTCTTCCTTATCCAAAGAGAAGAGACTATCCCTCTTGCATGTCAGTATAACGTTCTTATACAGTGTATCTATATGCATCAAACTGACTCCTTTTCTGACTTCGGTTCATTGAAAACTTCTGACCAAACAGGCAAAAGCAAGGAGGAGAAATCAATCTTTGGGCATCTTGGGTATTATTTAAAATCTTCATCCGGCATTAAAATTGATCAACATAATCAGAAGCCACAAAAACATTATGCAGTGGGCAAAGGGTACTCAGCTATTAGCCAGGTATCTCTTTGCAGAACATGCTGTATAAATAGAGAGCTTAAGGGTGAGTTTTCTTATGTGAACAGTGTTGACTTAACTCTGTTCCATGGAAGTCAATAATGAAACTAATAGAACTAAAAGAAATAAACATGCAACCATCATTTATCACACACTGTTTTGTTCTTCTCTTAGCCACCTTCAGCAGGAAATACATGTACAATACATATCCAAGTATACGATGGGATGCTTTATTTTCTTCATTTGGGGAAAGATATTCTTGTGCATATATATGTATGTATAAAATTGGTGTATGTGTATAATATATATTATACACAGATGCTGATAATCATTTATATAAGACAAGGTCAAGCACACTTGCCATTTGGAAAATATGCTAGTGAAACCTGTGGGTATCTTTGCTTCCTGCAAAATTTCCTACTTAACATGGACCCATTTCTCTAAATTTTCATTTACTACAAGATGGGCTTTATTACTGTAATGAAGAGCCTCACTGGACCAAAGAGGTGAAGTCATCAATCAATTTTCAAGACAGACTTTTAAGCAGTTCACAAAAAGCTTGGCCTGGCTATGGAGCACCTTTAAGGAAAAGGCTGAAACATTATATTTGATTTCAAACAATATTCCCCAGAAAGTCACTACGCAAGAAGGCAAAAAATAATGTGTTTACTTTAAGCTGTGTTGATATATCAAATCTCCTTGGTATTCTGTGCTAGCCTGTATTTGTGAACTGCTCAAGGCTTCATAGCCAGGCAGATCACATTACCACAGTCCAGCTCATAGGCACAAAGACACAAATGCAAGAAAACAGATCATCACCTTCTACAATGGGACATAAATATACAGCTATCCAGGGAAGAAAGACAGCTCATATATCTTGGTAAATGAAATACAGTAGCAACTAAGAATTACTTGATGGCCATGAGAAATTGAAAACCAGGGTGCGCATCTTCACCTAAGAAGACTGAGCAGTCACTGCAACCTCTTTGGGAGACTCATGTGAACTGGTTGTGGATTGTTCTGAGTACAGAATATCAGCCTCAGTGAAATAGGCTTCAGTCCTGACTATTCTTTTCAAAATCATGAATTCAAAATCTAATTTACAAGCCTCAGGTCAAGATTTTAATTCAGAATTCAATTCCACCAAGAATTTATGAAGGACCATTGTTATAAGCTTCAGGTATTTGGGTATGCTATTCACTCTTGGCTATGCGTTAAACACAAGTATACTTAAGAGATTTTTGAGCACTAACAAAAGACTTGCATTGCTTGTTTTTGGTAACTAATATGAACACAGTCTGGGCCAGATTCTTAGTTACTAAAGGTATGAGAAAAATATTTACTGATTTTAATGATTAAACTCTTCAGAAGTCACCAGAAGAAGAAAAACCTTTCGGCCTTTTGATGACCTAAGGTAGCTCTGCTCTAATGTAGAATGCAGAGAGAGAGAAAAAAAAAAAAAAAAAAAAAAAAAAAAAAAAAAAAAAAAAAAAAAAAAGAAGAAGGAAAGAGAGAGCATCTAAACATTACAATTTATTGTTAGGAATATACATATATACAAATAGGCAGGCTTGCTCATAGCTCTATTTGACTTACTGTTTCACTGATGTCAAAAGCACTATACCAAATGTGTATCAGGCAAAGATTTGCCCCTTAATATCTACACTTACAAACTCAGAAAAGAACAGTGGAACTGATACGGAATAGAGCAGAACTACAACCTCAGATCACTGCAGTAGATGGAAAATGTACTTTCGTTACAAAGTATTTCTGTTCCCAGAGTGAAGTTCCCATGAGCATGACCAGCACAAAGCCCCAACGAACAAAGAAAAAAGGTTACAGGACGGAAATGGATATTCCTACATTTATATTTTAAGTATAAATATTTAACTAGTCACAGCAATGTCTAAGCATATGAATATCTGGTATCTGGAATATATCTGTAAGCCCACTGGAAGGATATAGATAAATTCCCTTCTAGAAAAAGATAAATGAGAAGAAATGATTCTCCACCTGCAAGATGGAGAGTTAGGTGTAATAGAACTCCCAATCACAGTAAAAATTATGATGCTTTTTTCCTTTTTGCCACTCATCTCTTTCCTGAATAAGTATTGATCATAGAATTCAACTGCTCCATAAATCTTGGGGTACCAAGGCACAACATGATCCATGGTTCATAGACACCCTTTGCAATAGAGCCTGTAAATAGCAGCCTTTGCAAAGGTTATGGCCATACTATAGAATCATAAAGCATCTTATTAAAAAAAGATGTGGATTCCTCATTGGAAAGTTTTTCCTTGTTTGTTTGCTTTCAATGGTGAGAGACTCTATTCATAAAAAGATGGCATTAGCCCTTGATTGCAATTAAATCCTATTAATTCTGCCTAATTTTAAGTGCTAAATATGTAAAATGTTAACTGTAAACTTCATGAGCTATAATATAGTTAGCATATGTACTATATTCAGCTTTACATATACATACACAAACAAAGTACTTTCAAAGAAATATATTTAATAACATTCTAACTAAAGAAGATGCTTCGGTGGCAACTTTTTGTGAGATCTACTGTCACTGACTGTTGCGTCGTCTCTCAGTGAGCTGTACACCTTCACATTCACCACTAAGCAGTGTCTATTAGACCACAAGCTATAGGTTCACTTCATTCAGCAACTCTCTTCATATTCAACACTGTCAAAACATATTTTGCAAGGAACTACTTATTTTGCTCTCCGTATTGGATTCTCCAGTCATTTTAGATTTTGCAGTGCAGAATATGCATAGGGTCTCTCTTACCTTTCATGTGTTCCACATAGCAATATACGTCATAAGTTTCATTAGGAAAACGGCGTCCGTATGTCCTAACTCCTTTCTTTCCCATTTTATCTCCAAAGCAGCCAATTCTCGGATGTCTAATTGGATATCTGAAATGCAGCATGATCACATTTGTTATCACGGTAAGTCAACATTTCAAGTCTGCACAGGCTAAGCATATTAATTTTGGAAAGTGCTGTCTAGAGACCTTTTAAATGTCTCACCTAACAGTCTGGTCAGACAGCCAGCCAGCATCACACTGTTCAAATCCATCTTCATAGGCTGCTTTCAGTTGTTCAGGGCTTGCAATGACAGCACCGTTGTCCAGACAAGTCTGCTGAGCTTGTGTAAAATTCAGAGTATATCTGCTGGTTGCAGCACGATAGTGAAATACAACACCTGCAAAGATAAGAAACTCACATTACTGACACATCTTGCATTATATTTTGCTGTTCTCATTATATTGTAACTTTCCCTAGATGCTCTTGCAGTGCTGAAAACAGACTGGTATAATAAAAATAGTAAGAATCTTCAGGAGTCTGTCACATAAATGATGCCGCCCTCTAGTGGTTGCTACCAGCACATTATATTAGCCCACTTGGAGAAATTCTCTTCCCTGTACGCACAGAGCCTACATGGCACAAACTGTGTGACCAGACAAGGCTAAGCACTTCTGGCCCTTGAAAAGGGGCAGATTAAGAAAACGGACATTCTGAAGTAGGCTCTGCTTCTAATGAAGATCTGATCATCAGAGAGAGCCTGACAGACTAAATGACTGACAGAATGACTAAAAAGTCAGAAGAATAAATCATAAAGTGTTCCTTTACTCTAATACTTTTTTTGAGGGAAAATTTTTGTGATGAGGAAATAACATACTCCAATATATTTTTGAAAAATAAATGAATTGTAGCAATAAATAATTGAATTACAAGTCTTTTATTAGAACTTTTTTGGTGGAAAGACAGACTAAGTCTGATAATTTATGACTAAGTAGTATTATGCTTTTTCAAGAAGTTACAACATACTTAAGAATACTTTTGGTCTTACAGACAAATTCAGTGAAATTCTGCCATTTTGCTAGAGATCTGGCTATGATCAGTAAGTAGAAAATACACTTTTTTCTTCTTTTCATGTTTTTACTAGGAAAGTTTCCCAAATGGAGGGAAAAATAAATAAATAACAACTACTACACATATTGTGTAAAGCCTATACAGAGTTGAGCCAAATCCCAATCCTCAAACTCCAATTCCAGCAAAATTACTGGCAGAGAAAAAGGAGATAGAAGAGGAAATTTGGGAAATTCCCATATTTCGTTATTTAATATGGATCCACCCATCAGCCGTGCCAATTATTAGGACCCTACCTCAGCAGTGTCCAGTAAACTGCAATTTCAGAATGACTGACTTGATGCATAATGCACAGTGCTTCTTCAGAGCACTGACTCCATTTCAGACAGCATCAAATGGACTCAGGCAATGTCTGGCAAAAGTAGCAAGTGAAGAATACATCCTGAAACCTAACGTGCCTACGACCGCATTATTTAACTCATCAGGTACCTGCAAGTCAATCATCAAAACTGCTAAACTGTTAGATTAGCTCACTGCATTATTTGGCCCTGGCTTCCTTCCAAATAATTCTGGGAAAACTTTAGAAAGAAGCAAATACTGGGGACAATTCCCCATGGGCTCTGTTCAAGGAGCCCATCCCCTTTTGGAAGGCAAAAGCTTCTAGCAGCATGGATGAGGGCCATGCCCTCCCAGCTGGCCTCAGTGCTACAGATCAGTCTCAGTCACATTTCCTTATTTATATAAACTATCTGGGATGGGAGAGATTGAGAGGGAGTGGCAGAAAAAGCGCTACACTAGCTCATGCTTGTCAAGCAGTTTTGCTGTTCTGTGACACACACTGTTGCCTAATTAGGGAAAAATCTATAGACCCTTTGTATTGCCCAAGTTGTGTAAAAAGGTATATATAGACATGCAAAATATATACATGCATAAAGGTAATCTGGTTTTGCATAGCCCAAAATATGGAATCCTTTAATACATATTTCCATCACAGAGCACTATCTTATGACAAAAAAAAAAAAAAAAAGACAGGAGTTACTGATTACTCTGTGAATTTAACAGATTAAAACAACAAAAATAAGTATTTTGTTTGTTTTTTTCTTTTCGATATTTGGTTACATCAGTTGTATCAGCTGAGAACCAGTTACCTACTGGTATAAATCAGCATGGCTCCATTCAGTGGTACACTAGCAAATAAATATATGATTTTCATTGACCTGTTTGGGGTTTTACACCCAGAAATAAGAAATAGGAAAATGGCTAAAACATTTATCCTGAATACTAAGGACAAACCTATAAGAACATATAGAATAAATGGAATATATAGAATATANTAAGAAATAGGAAAATGGCTAAAACATTTATCCTGAATACTAAGGACAAACCTATAAGAACATATAGAATAAATGGAATATATAGAATATATATAAAAATATATAGAATATATATATATATGCAAGATGGGCATCTGGCTCTATTGATATTTTTTTGTGAAGAGTAGGTACTAACATTTTAAACTTTCCTTTGTTTATAATACACAACATTTGACTCTGAGCCTGTAACTCAAGATGCCAACCCTAAACTCAGAAGTATGTGAAACACTTTGTTCATTTGGTTTGGTATTCTAATCTTAATTAAAATGCATTTTATATGAATTTAGATTCATTGCCTGTAATAAACTTTTTTTTTTTTCCTTCAAAATTGCTAGACTGATGCAACATTTCATTTGGGATCAAAAGCATTTTTGCTCAGCACAACCACAAAAAGGTTCATTAACTTAGCAGGAGATGGCAACATATTTCTCTGAACTCATTTTTTTTAGAGCTGCGTATTGCTTAAACATGCAAGTGCATTCCCAAGAACCAACTATCTTTCAACTCGCTCCCATTTTTGAAGTAACCACTACTTTTCTCAGTTGGCATATACTGGCAATCTCTGTGATAGCCGAATTAGGTAAAACTAAAGAATTGTATCAATGTTGGTATCACTCCCAATTTAAAGTAGCTTTTGCAGTGCTAAGCAAAAGCCTTTGGTCATTTGTAAATCCTGGAAAGGAACTTGGAGAATGCTTTGTTCTCCTCACTCTGATCCAAAAGGTAAACTTCACCTATTCTTAGAGTTTAAGGCTCTTCCATTTTCTGTGAGCAGCTAACGGACATAAAAGAGCCTCCAAGATGAATGGGAAGGAGGAGGTCAGTATGTATAAGCCTGTGCAACAGCTGCAATAATTAGAAGACCCCCTGGGGCTAAGGAGATTAAAGTGCAGGACTTTCATTGTTTCAGTTAGACACAGAGAGAGGGGCAAAATCCATTGTCCGAGTTTTTGCACTTTAAAACATTTGTAAAGGATTTTTTCCCCTTTGTCTTTTTGCTTTCTGCAAGAAAAGGCAAGAAAAAAGTTGTCCGAAGACAAATAAAGCAACTGGAAAACAGACTACAGCCGTACAACATTGTTGCTGGACATCTGGCAAACCAGCTAAGTATAATTACAGGAAGGAATAGCAGTGACTACTCCTGAGCAAGAAAGAGCACTCATAAGAAAGCAATCTGAGGTATCCAAGATTCACTGACCAAATGACAGAATTTTGTCTGAGAAAGAATGTCTTTTAGTCAATTATCTGCGTGTTACACTAATGAGAGAAAAATGTAAAGTATTTCACTTCTGAGAAGCTGGACTTACGTGTGTTAAGAGACTAGTCCAGAGGTTTCACATCTTTGGGTTGCACCATTGCTTTTTAACTTGCTAGGGTGTCATGCTGCAAAACCCAGAGGAATTCCTCGAGGGAGGCTCACGCAAGACAGTTCATACTTTTCTGGGGCCAATAAATTACCATTCACTATCATTAGTGAACCCGTATTGCTGCAACATACAGTCTCAGAGTCACATGAAGCCCAAATCTGGCAAGCTGTCTGATCTAGCAAAGGATATCTAATTGGACTTTTCAAATAGCAATCCAAGAGAAAAGACTAAGATTACGATGACAGGGGTTGCAATTATGTTAATTTTTAGGTTCAAACGATAGTCTGGGAGGGGCAGGCCTCTCAAATATCCCCTATCTTATTTCCAAAGCTAATCAAATTCTACATAAATTTGATGATCCTCCCTGCTTTTAATGCAGAAAACAATTTACATCACAAATGCACACCAAAGTAGAGGCTATAGAATAGGCCACTGCGTGAAAGGAAGCATTATTGCAGCATTTTCAGATTCCTGAACAAATAATTCATTTGTGTTCCTCATACGAGGTTTTGCACCCAGCTTCTGATCCCTGTCCTAGGTTCCGGCAACCTGAGGAGCAGTGGCTGCATTGCATCAGCAGGAGCTCCACCAGCAAATGCCTTGGAGAACTCCTCAGCATGCAGACAAAGTGCAGCGCAATCACTTTGCTCCCATGCACCCGAGGGCTTCCTGCTCTCCAGAGGCAGCAACCGTTTGAACTGACTCTAACTTTGTTTCTCTGCGCGGAGTTTGGGGTGTTTGAGCTGTACAGAATAACACAGCTGCCTGCACGGGTACACAAACTGCTCTGAACAAGCTGGTCCAGAGAGAATAAGCAATTAATGCTATGCTCTACCTAACCTTTTCACAGGGCCTGTTCTCCTGAGTGGAGGACCTCCTTGCTACTACTTGAGCAAGTACCCACGGAGCCTAAGCCAGTGCTGATCAATTAAAAATAGAAAAATCATGCCACGTCCAGCAACTGCCCTCCTCAGCTGCTCTGCAGAACAGCCAATGCCACGAGGTTAATGCAGCTCCCAGAGCTCTTTGTTGGCAAGTCCTCCAGCCTGGCACGAAACACTGCCACGCTGCACATTAGCAGCTGTTTTGCCAGTCCCTACAGGAAGGGGACAACAGCTTTCTTGGGGCATTTTTACTTCCCTGTTCCTGAGGTGCACTGTGCATAAACCCTGGGTCTTTTTTTGACCCAGCAATAAACTCATCTCTCTTTCCCTTTGATAGCAGTTAATCATTGTGCTCTTTCCGCCTCAGCTGTGGAAGCTGGAACCTCCTTAGATGAGTAATTCAAGGCAGAAAACACAATTTTAAAGATGTAGCAGTCTTTTTGAATTTAGTTAGCAATGGAGAACTGGGTAAGGGTTCATGACATAATTCTGAGCGATTAAATAAAAAGCATCTCTTCAAATGCCATAAGAGATAACGAAGGAGAATTCTGGCTTTAGAGAATAAATCAATTATGTTGTCAACATACAATCTCTCAAGGCTAAGAGCACATTTGAGCAACACTCTTCCCTCATTGAAAATAATTCCCATTTATTATCATTATAATGCCTGCAAGAAAGAAGAGCTTGCTTAAAAATGAAGATGTGAATTGCCATCTAAGTCTGCTTCTCTAATTGCTGCTTCTTCCCATTAACTAAATCAGTATTGTAAACCTAGGATTTTCCTTAATGGCTTTCTCTCTCTCTCTTTTTTCTTTCTTTTTTTTCTTTCTTTTTTTTTTTTTTTTTTTTTTTTTTTTTTTTTTTTTTTTTTTTTTTTTTTTTTTTTTTTTTTTTTTTTTACTTAATTTCTAAAAAGTCTCTCAGAATTGCAGCAAAATCAAATAGAAACAACAGGCCTAGGAAAGAAGCAGTCTCACAAGATACCAGTGAGAAAAGGATAACACTAATCTGCAGACATTTTCAAGAGAGTTATGAAAAATCACCTCAAACAAGTGATTTATTCAGATTTTTCTTTTGAATTAGACATGGTCAGATTTTTTTTTTTCCTTATTGCCCAACACCATAGCAGAACACAAAACACGAAGTTCACTAAATGTCCGATCGTGTTCCAGAATGAAGAGTGCTGTTACTTGGCACTCACAGGTCAGATTTTTGCTAAGGTGCCTTAAAACGATTCTATAAAAGTCAGTTTTATTGTACCTATCAAGAGAAAACAGAGACACAGAGAGATGTAGCAGTGCTTCTTTCTAAAATCATTGTGCGAGTCAGTTCACCTAGGCTTGCTTGCCTAGTAAAATTGTAGCAAACCTAAGTTTTAGCTCAGACTTCGATGATAAACTAGTCCGCTAAGTCTCTAATCAATGAAGGGGGATATAGACTGCCAGAGTTGAGCTCACCCAAGACGCTCATCAAAGAGGAGCTGACTGAGGCAATAGCCTACATGTTGGACTTAGATTAGAACTGTCCCCTCATCTTGTAATAGTTGAGGTTAAAATAAATCCCACCCTGATTTTAGCTTTTGATTTCAGAACTGGAATCATACGTCATAAGTTCAACATCATGCAGTTGCGTTTGGTGAACTATTAGCAGCAACTAAATACTCAGGGATGCCCTTCAGAGGGCATCACCTGCTGGCAGCCAACCTCTACGTGGTATCCATATGCCTCTACTGGGAGGGAGGCAAAAATACAAAGCCCTGCAAAATGGGAAAGCCCCATGAAATGCGAAGGAAGAGGCATATACATATGCTTCTACTACTGGTAGCTAAAGAGAAGGAAGAGCCATCCTGCTTAGAGATCTGAGGGCTCTGGTGTGGCTTGATGTTTTTAGGTAACAGTGGGAAAATGATTAAGACCAAAGGAAAAATAACCCCAAGCATTTAAGAGGCCAAGGCTTCCTACAGCAAGATAGTTTGAACTGTGGATTTAATAATAATGATAATAAGAAAGGTCCAGAAGGAAAACAGAAGACACTATAGAAAGATAAAATTTCAACAGCTGGCAAAAAAAGGGTAGTTCCTGAGAAAAGGGGAGGATGTCAAATAGAGCAAAGCATAGAGAAGACAGATAAGGTAACACCTCAAAAGGAAAAATAAACATGAATAATGTTTTGCATATTCTACTTTTTCTAAGAGGTCCAAGCACATAATGTTGTAAGACTATTCTCTCTACTTGAGCATGAAATTTTCCTGCCTGAAGAATCAGAGTTCTAATTGCAACCAGACTGTGTGGAAAGTATTCCCCACAATTAGTAACAGGAAAGGTGGCGTCCTTTGATGAAACCGCCCTTCTGGGGCGGACTATAGACCTGTTGGCACTGGCTCATCCCCTGTCTCAGGGACAATCCTGCGGTCACAGTTAACCAGCAGGGACATCTGGCCACCCTGAAAGTTGCTGCGTGGACTAAAATTAAGTGTAGCACATTTCTCCGCTACACCTGCACCGGCTGTCAAATAAACATGGTAATATGCATGGCAGGTACAGTTCAATTAACCTCACTGATCTGTGGTGAGCTGTACAAAATGCCTGATAACTGTCGCTACTGGGCACCTTGCCACTTGATCTGGGAGGAAGGCAGATCGACAAAGGCAGATAACCCAGAGCATATAACAAAGCAACTAGATTATGTGACTCATGATGTCCTTGTAGCCCTACACAGCTGACCTCCCTCGGATCAGATCCTCAGGGCAGGATGCAAGACTGAATTAGCCCAGCCTCACATCAGCTCTCATACCCATAGTGTTCAGACATAACCTTAAGAGGGAACAGCTTTAAAGTTAAAAGCTAAACTAATTCACATCCATCATGGGCTAATAATGAACTCACGTAAGCAGTGCCCAGGTGATACAGGACAAGAGGTTAAACCACAGTATCTTAATGATGCATGTTAACATCTAACAAAGAGAAATAATACAAGCAGCTACTGGTCACCTGAACACCAGGAGTAAACTGTATACATAATCAAAGCAAAGCAAAAAAGCTCAAAATTATAGTTAGATTCCCAAAATCTCAAAGAGGAGCTGACTGCTCTTTATATAGATTTTTATTTGTCAAAAAGGACTTCTTTTTTTTTGCAGAAATATGCAACATAGAAAGTCAGTAAGGATGCTTGAACAAATCATTTCTTAAACATTTCACTATTTATTCTCTATATCTAACATCAGTTATTCACCCTGTAAAGTTTAACTTGGAAAAAGCAGCAAACTTAAACAGCAACAAATAATGGTTACAGTGATTTTGATCACGTGCTTAGTTCCTTTCACCAAAATGATCTCAAAGTGCTTTACAAAATCTTCTCTGAAAGATATCATAGGCATTCTGAGCAAGAAAGAAGTATAGTGCTTTCTGAAACATCACTAAAATTTCTTTCTACATCCAAATTGCCCTCACACAGAGCAATTTGGCAAAAGCTTCCTTCCTTAAATAAAAGGATTCTGCCTCACTTTATGTTCAGGACAACAATCAAGTTACTGTAGCATCAGCTGAGCCACAATAACCACTTTTAACCCACTTCAAAAGGTGAAAACATTCAGTCCTCACAGAAAGCATACTTCAAGAATGCATTTTTATTTTCGTTACAAGCTTAAAGTTTGCACATGCTCAGCTACTGCACTTCATCTAAAATTTGGTACTTGTTATATTGGAGTAATGAAACCATGTCTCTGATCTCTTGTACTAGGAAAACTAGTACTGCTCTTGCCAGGTCTTCCTAGGGTTCCCTCACCAGCACATGTATCAGTTGCGCTTAGTTTCGAAGAGCTGACCAAAACATAGTGCTGAACTGTGTTAGCTGCCAGCTTTGCAGTTAACACCTTCGCTTGGAAAAAAAAGACTCTCCAGTACTGTGGCAATGGCAGTCAATGAAGAATGTACAGAGAATAAGCATAAAAGATCACATTTCTCCTTAGACAGTTGTTACGACTTTAGGCTGAAGACTCAAAAAGACAATACACTGAAAACTAATTGTATTTGGGACTTTTTTTTTTTTTTTTTTTAAATAAAAGCTGAAATCACAGACAAGCCAGCAATCTAATGGAATAGATATATTGAGGGGCAACAATTTTATGAGCCTGATAAATGGCATTTGTTTACTTAATAGAGAAAGTAAAATACTGAGGGAAACAATTGAGAATTTAATAATGCTATTTTTCATTTATATCAAGATCTAACCTTTTGCCTTTCCCAAATTCTGACATTAGAGTAATCACTAATGGCACTTGCAGAAAGGTGTGTGAAACTTTTTTCATTAAAAAAAAAAGAAAATCTGAACTCTGCATCTCACACAGTATTTTGCAGCAGCACCAGCTATACAAGCTGAAGTATTGGCATAAATCAGACATTTTATTGCAGTAAATATCTGCTGCTTCTGGATGTAGATACACAGTCAAGGGAGCAATTTAAAAGGAAGAGGGAATGCTAGGTACATTAGTTACTAAAAAATAATGTTCAAACCAGCATTTCTTCTACCTTTGCCAATAGGAATACACAGCCTGTGAAGTTATACAGACATTAATAGTTATACTGATTTATTGTATTTCCAAATTAAGACCACACCTCTAAAACCTTTCATTGAATCAATGCCAAACAACTGCTAAAGTTGCATTAAGCATATTGGAAGAACAATGAAGTATTAAGCTTATGAAAAATCTTAGCCAAAGCCATGACTTCCAGCAGTCGATATTAATGATTGCTTTGGGATTCAGTCATTGGAATACATACCCATGGAACCTTCAGAAAAGCACCTAAATGCAAAAGGAGTGCTAAGCAAAGAGTCCAAGCTAATGTTCGTGCAAGCTGGTACATCGACATAGCACAACAACATCCTAAGCACACAGAAAAATCTGGGTCCAAAATTTGCATTAACATGGCACTGTGCCTGAGCTAATATGTCCTGGCTTTCAGCACAATTTATTAGTTCAGGCCCAGCACCACACTGACAGGGCTATACAGCAAGTATAGCCTGCTCCAGTATACGTATGTACACGCACACACACTGCAGCAGTCTCTACCTTGTACTCACTGTGCTGTATAAGCATGCTCCTAGGAGCAAAGCACATCGACATCAGGTGCTTCTTTTGTCACTTATGCACTTTTTAAAGTTCTGCTTGTTACATATCTTTACATGGACACTTCTTCCCCTCAAAGTTTTGGATGTTCTTTCCTTATAGCACTTAAAAGCCAACTCTCACCTCTGGATCTTTCATGAAAGAAAACATTAGCAGTTATCTCCTTTTTTGCTTTTCTGCTGGAAAAGCAAAACTCCTAACTGCCCAACCTTTCTCACCATGTCAAAGGAAATTCTTCCTTTGTGACTGATGTTCATATCACTGAAAGAATGGTTCCCAGTATACTTTGCATCATTTTTGGCACAACCAGTGGCAAGCCAGGCCAACTAGAGCTCCAGTGGCAAGACAATTGCTTCTTCTCATCCTACATAAACAATTAAAAGGAAATTGTTTCTACCTGCCAAGTTAATCTTCTTGTAAAGACACTTGTAAAGGCATTTAGAGACATATATTATTATACTATGCACCAGGGCTCAAAAGAATTGGTTTTGAAGAAGAGATTTATCCTAAAAAAAAGGACTGTAAAAGCAGGAGCTCATCTTGCAAAGAATATGACCAAAGTATCAAACTACTTCAGGAACAAATAAATATCATCAGGAGTAAACTCCAAAAGTGTGAAAAAAAATGGTGAAATGGGGAACTACAGCCTGAAAAAAATTCCTAAGAATAAACAAAAGAAAAGAAGAGAAGTGGAAGAGTCAACAATTACAGAAGAACAATTTGCTAAAGACATTGCTTTAAATGTCTTCTAGTTGTATCACAATTACTATTTTTTTATTGCAGTCACTGCTGATAGTAAATAAGCAAATCCTTACCATCAACAGCCAACGATACAATGCCCTGTGTGTCTTCAACTCCGTACATAACATCGCAGCGGTACACCCCTGCATCGCTGGCGCGCAGCTTAGAGAAAGTCAGCGAAGCATCGCCCGTCTCCTCTGAATGGGTTGGAACAGACACTCTGTCTTTGTAGTTTTGGCCTATTTTGATGTTTCCATTTTGGGCAACCAGGACCGTGGTTTCTCTTGGATCTTTTCCATTTTTATCCAGTTCAACCTTTGACCATTTGATTCGAAGATATTCAGGAGCGTAGCTGGAAGCAATAGTGGGTGTAGTTGAAAAGAAGCATGGCAGGACTGAAGTTCCCGAGAGGGATCCCTTTACCTGGGCTTTTTTTTCTGCTTTGACTAGAAAAAAAAGGAGGAGGAGAGAGGAGAAAGGAGAAGTCACATTAGGGCACCAGCAAACTAGAAAAAATTATAAATTACAGTGTTATTTAAGGATTCACAGCCATTGAAGACCAGAGTCTCATGATCCTTGGGTGGTTCGTACCCAGACTTATCACTATAGAACAATAAACAAACAAACCAACACTCCAACAACCTGAGCCCTTGATTAAGCCCAAAGGTCCTAGTCTTGCCTCTACCCCTCTCCTGTCTAAGCAAATTAACTCACTGCTTGACAACTTGTTTTCTCCATTTGTTATAACCATGAAGTTATTGACATGTTTTGCAAAGCATTTTGAATTTTTCAGCTGCCGGATGGATTGCAAGAGCTACATTTTGTTACTTCATAGGAGTAAAGGCTCCTATGTGATCTCACTGAAAGCAGGCGAGTTACTGCTGTCCAGCAGCATGCACATAGCAGAGCTACTGATGGGCTGTACATTCATGCTCTTACAGAAGCTTCTTTAGCCACTCACATCCTGAGGATAAAACATAGCCTATGACTTTGCATACGTTTCATTACACTACTCCATTATTCTTTAAAGGGTTAACCCTTTTTATTGCCTAAGTACTGAAACAAAAGTGTCTCCAGGCAGATTCTAACTAGTCATTCTTTTAAAATTATTTCCTTGCAGACACAGAGCCTTTAACATGTTACAGAAATAAGGTATTTTAGGACATTCAGGCAAAGATGGGAGTAAAATGCACAGAAAGCCCCTGCTTGATTCAAACTTGACATGATAGGACCTTTATCAATTTTATGACATCCCCAGCTGCAAACACTTTACAGTGAAATGCTTACATCTGACAATAGCCTGAGGGAAAAGCTGACTACTGTTCATCCAACCTCCACACAGCAAATGTCTGAGAAGAGGATTTCTGTTAGATACTATTACACACCAGCTTTTAATCTTCATTAAATACAGTACAGTAACATATATCTGTGTATTTATATACACACATATACATGTCCTCTTCCATTGTCCTCCACTCAAAAGGCTGAAAACTCTGATTATCACTTATCAAGTTATCTAAGATTCCTAAAGTTTGGGAATATAGTATCTTCAAACAAGTACTGGTCACAATGATGCATGAAATATTATCTGTCTGTCTATCATCAAAAATATTATCTCTCCATTTACAGTGCAGATCTTGAAAGAAAAGAATGAGGAAGGAAAATAGGAAAAAAATTACTTGTTATTTTCTTTTATAGAGACCTTTATACAGCAAAAGCTATTAACAGTATTACCTTAAAATGATTCAATAGAAGGATAATCATCTTGATACCCAGCCATTTTGATATATTAGGAAAAACTACTAACTAGAAAAATGGAATAATTGAACTGACCACTGAAGAGCCATAATTTGGAACAGAAGTGCTCACGTTCCTTCCATTCATACCTAACTCAAGTTTAGCAAGACCTATTTGCAAAACAGGAAAGATTGTTCTAGCTCAAGAATTTTGATTGCATATACATTTCTTTAAAAGGAGTAGTGGCTACTATTTGCAATGAAATACAAAATTGACTCCCTAGAGTCAACTGATTGCCATAAAATAGGAAGGACTGTCTTTATCAGTAGGAAGCAAAACTGGCTTTTATATCACATTTAACTTCTTGTAACTTTAGCAAATAACAGTGGGGTACAACTAAAGAAAGAATAAAGGCCAAATCCTGTCAGTTGTGAAAGAATTACTGCCAAATTGCACAGGTGGGAGATTAAAATCAGTCTCCAAATATTTAGTATTTACTATGATGTCTTGTCATTTAAATACATACCGGGAGCTTCTTAAATGAAAAATGACCTACTCTTAATTATCCTGACTGAGAGAATTTTAACAGCTTTTAGAGATCTCTTTTGGGTTGCAAGTGATCTGGAATATCAGTACTGACCCCTGAGGAAACTTCCTCCCTTTAAAATCTGTATCTTTACATTCAGTAGACTGAAAGCTTTTGGCAGCAAACACAACTCATCATGATATGCAAACTAGATTTATCATAAATTGGGCTAGATCCCAGAACAGGGAAGACTGTGCAGCTACAAATACATCTGTCTAACTGCAGAAGTCTTATAAAGCACTTTTATAAAAGCACTCTTTGTTTTGACTTGCAGATGGACAAGCAGAGCAGAAGAGAGGAGGAAAAACAAAACACACAAACCAAAGCATTGGATTAAATGATGTTTCTGCATTGTCCCAAAAAACAGGTCTTCCTGCAGCAGTCCAAGCTAACTACCCAAGCTGAGTTTACTGGCCAATGAAGAAATCATCACCCTCTCCTCCTATTAATCCATTTCTATTAACTAATCCATTTCATTAATCAAATCCTATTAATTGCTTTTTTTCCCTTCTACATTTCCTCTCAGGCTCATGCTCCATACTAGGTCTGTTTTTCATCATGGTACGGTATAAATTCCTTAAACAATGTGTGGCTAGCAAAATACAAACAAGCCACCAAGCAAGAAAACATTTTGTAACTCTGTAAATCTGAACACAAGCTGAGACGGGAAGATATTTGCTAATTCGTTAGGATGGAAATTCCCTACTCTTGAATGCTCTTTTATCCCATGGGCCATGTATGACCTAAAAATATTAATAAGATCATGCACTTCAAAAAAAAAAAAAAAAAAAAAAAAAAAAAAAAAAAAAAGAGAGAACAGTTCTGAAGTGACTAACCTGTTTGGTGATGAATATAGTCATTTTTTCTTTTGCTATATAATACATGTAGTTATTAGGCAAAATTAATTCACTAGGGAAAATACACAGGCAATGAAGAGAGAAAATATACAGCTAAGTACCAATCACTTGGACCCCTGTTGCACATCCCAGAAAAGTCAATCAGAGTTTGGTATGAGACGAGACTGCAGGGCTGTGTCGAGAGCGGCACATAGTCAAATTATGGCTGGGTCATACTGTGGCTCAGCAGGTTTTTTTGGGGAGGGGGGGTTATATCTTTCTTTTTTAAACATTAAATAATGTCAAGTACTCAGGATGAATAATGAGAGAAGGCAGAATGAAAACTTTCCCCATGTGAGATCCTAATAAAAAACAGGCCTGTCATGTATAAGTGACCAGGTAGGACTTCCATACAACTCACTCCTGTCTTATCTCCCCCAAATCTAAGGCTAAGGTTTGTATTTTTACCAGTTTAATGGGGGGCTCATGGTGCATGGGACTGAGGAAAGACTGAAGGGATATATGACACTTGCCAATGTTGTATGCACAAAGGCAAGGTAGGATTCAGCTATAGTCAAAAACCATGGGCCTTTCCCCATCTTGTGGCCCATCATCCTAGAGCCATTCCTTACCAGATGACCTAACCAAATGCTGCAATAGGTTTGGACTACATTATTAAGTAAAGGGACATTCTTAAAGGCAGGCAGCTCAATAAGCTCTAAATCTGCATCCATAAATCTCTTGGAGCTCTTTGACAGGGCTTCTGCTCTCTACAGGGAGTTTTTTCCCTGGTATTCTTTTTGTATACATATATATACACACACATATATATTGCTGTAAAAGTAGACAAAACCACATGTTTAAAGAGTAAAAGATTCTATTTTAAAGCCAAATTTGCAAGACAAGAACATTTAAAACTCCTTTTTGAGTTTATCAACAGCTTACCTACATATGTGCAATAGACCTACCTGTCAGTAGCCATAGAAAGTATCAATGAACTTGTGTGTTCTGTAAATCTGACTATTAAAACTGAAGTCTATTCATTAACCCCTAAATCTTTCAGTGAGAAAATTAAAATGAATGCACTGCTTGCACAAACTTGCATGGGACTTCGACAGTGGAGATAATAGACTGACACTGAACAAAAAACCCTCACCAAGTTCTTTACCAGGAGATTTGTCTGAGCAAGCAGAGTAACTGAAGAAAGTATAAAGTAATGAAGAATAAATTACTTTCAGACTCTGCAAGTAAATCACAGGCAGCCAGGCAAATATAAATATCGCAGCTGCAGAATTCACTGTAGCATGCGTACACACACATATGCATGCAAAGATACACACGCATACATGTATTTTATGCATGTATGCATGCACACGCGACATAAGATAACCTGCTGCATATTTACACACACACACAACTTGGAAATATACCACACAGTGCAATTCAGGAGATTTCTGTTCTTTTTTGGATTACAGGGCTTCCACGGCATGAGAAATAGATACTTAAATAATAGATATTTAGCACAGTCACCAAGGCCAGCTTATAAACTAAAATATCTTAGTGCAAAGTGAGTAAATGTCAAGCTAGCAGTAGGTGTAAAACTTGTTCATTAGTTTTCGTCATTAATCCTTCATGTATAGCAAGGCAAACATTGCAGGTTCTGCCAAGGGGTGCTCCTGTGACCCAAGAGGTTTACGCTCAGCTTCCTGCTGCCCTCATGACAAATCTCTCTCCTGGGAATTTAAAGTCTTAAAGAAACCATACAAGAGCATTCTAAATTTGCATCCAAGAAAAAAAATTCTTACACTGCTGTATAAAACCTAATGAGTATACCATGCAAATATGTTAGGTATTTATGAATGCGACTGCTCTCAAAGATGAGTGGAAACAAAGACAGTGAATGCATAAAATGTTGCATGCTTTTAAGTGTGCTCTAAATAAAGCTAAAGTTTGTTATAACTATTATTAAAGTCTTGGATTCTGGGATTTACACTCAAAAAAAAAAAAGTGTGTTGAGGCGGGATGGGGGAGACAGCACTCAGCTGAAATATCCAAATAAAGCCTTTTGAGGAACTTGGCCAAAAAAAATAAAAAATAAAAATTGCTTGGGAAGATGTTATGGTAAGCTGCTGAATAAACTAGATATAATCTGAATAAGCAGCTATAATAATGCCAGGTTTAGGCTGAATGACAGGTGATTAGATACCAGAGCAGTGACAGACAGGGAAATAGGTTAGTCACCAAATACTACTGATGTTTAGAAAGATTCCAGCACAGCATTTTTCCCAGAAGAAAATGACAGCTCAAAGCTCAACTTTCAATTTTTAATACATTTGTAAATTTTGACAAATTTTCCATATGACTCTTGAAAGAAAGTTTTCAAATTGTCAGAATGATTTTACCTGAAAGCTTTGGAAAGGCAATATTGCTATCCATCACATTCAAAAGACTATTTAAGAAAAACATGTGGAGTTACCCAATCCATCTCGGGAATGGAGATGTGGGAATTTGTGTTTCATGAAAGATTTCAAGGTTTCAGGTTTGTACTCCAACTGAGAATTTAAAAAGGAAGTTGAAGCTTCAGAAATCCTTGTCCAACTCTTCTAGACACAAAGATGCATTGGAAAAGCTTGCAGTGATCCTATAATATTCATGCTCAAAACTAGCAATACATGAACTAGCTGATATTTCTGAAAATAAGAGGATATGAACCAATCTATGTTTTTTAAAAAAAAATGTTTTATGATCTTTGTTCTCTTCATCACAGCCATGCTTTGAGCATTTTTAAGAATATCTGGCAAAAGAACAGCCCCTAACTTTGAAAATAAAAGACAGAATCTTCACCATGTATTCCTAGAAGCAGAGAGTCTTTCTGCCTTCCTTCACAAAGATCCAGGCAAACAAGGACTAGTCAGAACCTGGACTACTATTTTTGAGAACCTCTAACCAAGACGTTCACACAAACGTCCCAGTATGTACTTGGCTATGTACTAAAAATTTTACTCTGGAGACCACATGAGCCATTTTAGAGGCTCATGGCAGAGTAAATCATGAAAGGCAGAGCAAATCAGGTGATATTTAGAGGTGCAGACTCATATTCTACCACTACAAGGCTCAGTTCCACTTTACCCTACTGTCAGTGATGAGTTCCCAGTTCCCTACTTCTGCCAGAACTAACATTTGCACAAGGTGGAGAGTTAGATCAAAGATCAAACCTAGCTAAAGAACAACCTTTTAAAAATGTAATAGATTGTCTTTCAGACAGTATATTTACCTGATCCAGCTGACTGTATACCTACATAAATAGTGTCAGTACAAAGGAAAGCATGAAAACTAGCGCCAGGGGATGGAGAAGAAGTATTATCCTGTCTAATGACAAAATGTCTGTGAGATTACAGTGTCCGTGAAATTATATCCTAAGTAAACATAAGATTTTAAATGAGTCATAATAGAAATGTTCCTTCTTATCACACAAGCCTAACACCTTTATCTGGCTTAATACACCACTGCTCCAGGCGCAACAGCCTGGAACCTGCCCCTTCTCAATATCTTGAAGACCACTCAAACCACACAGGTTTGCCCCCATCAACAAGGGGGCTGACACTGCTCACTCCAGAACACAGAGAGCAAGAACTACAGAAGAGCATGTGTCCTATAAATCCCAAACAGATACACAAGAGTGATATACACACACTGGGATCAGATTGCAAGGTGTGAGGAACCAGTATTCGCACAGCCTTGAGACACCTCCATTTCATTCCCCATTTCTGCAGCCTGGCTAACTCAGTCCCAGCCATCTGTTCTTGCTCCCAAGAGTCATGCCACAGGCACCACTCCACAGTGCCAGGCTGAAGCTCCCGTGGACAGGGTTTTCCCTCTGCTACAGTTACCCCTCCAGGCAGCCCTCTCCTCATCTCTTGGAGCAGAGCTCCTCCTTGATCCATGAAAAATGAAAGTATGAGACTTACCTGACCCGCAGGTCAAGCACTTAACAAGCATAGGTTACAGAATTAAAATTCTATTCTTGAAAAATTGGAGAATACAATCTAAGTTACTTTACACAATGTAATCCAATGGCATTTCATTATTTGACGTACAGAGTCACTTAAAAAGTCATGAGACATCAGATGGACACATAGAGATATTAGAGAAGCATCCTCACCACAGAGTCCTCTACATAAATTAGTAAAGCAAAGAAGAAAACATAAAAGCAAAGTTGGATACACAATATGGCAGAAAATAATAGCAGAGACAAAACCAGAAACCAAATCTCCTGGGTCTTGGGACACATGATACAAATTGGTCTACGACGCTTTCTATTGTCAGTAAAATGAATTTTAATAAATAATTCTTTATATGAGACACTTACCTTTAGGAGGCATATGTGTTACAACTAATGTAGAACATATCCATAAGATACTTTTTATATTTAACAACATCTTGACCTACAGATAAAGAAAAAATGAGTTAGAGCATTCCAACATGTCCTTGTCAAGTGCTATAACTCAGTACATCAATAACTGTCATTGATATTAGAACCAATTCATGATGCTTTCCATCTGCAAACATGCTGCCCAAGGACTTCCTGTTTTCAAGACTTCTCCACACATTTTATGAAGAATTGTTGTAATGATAATTTGGACCAATTTAATACAGATTCATAATGAATTTCAGATTACCAATTCTAAAGTGATATTCAGACTTGTCAATTCCCTTTGTGTGTGCTCCTCACTTCCTTCTGAGGTTGCCATTCTACAATTGAAAAGTATGTTCATAATAGGATATTGTAATTTTTATTCCACTTCCTACTTAATGCATTGAACGTGAGCTAATACGAAAATTTAAGTGGTGCACTAAAGTATTACAATTCCCATAAATGTCAGCTATTATAATGGCTTTGTAATGGTCTCTCTTCCACATATGCTATATCTATCGAATCATAAGAAATAGCTTTCAGGAACAGTTTGTGAAAAACTGCTGTTGAAAAGCTTTTATCACAAAAACTCCAGATTTCCCAATACTGCTGTCAAAATATACTACTTGGGCTCTTTGCTTCAGCTAGTACCCCAAACTGACACTTTTTCCCCCCCCAATCCAAGACATATTACAGTTTAACTGCTATTAAGAATCTTAAAACTGAGATTTACTAGATATACATCTATGTTACAACTATAAAACTTGTATTACATATTTTAGAATTTTACACATGAGCATTTTAGTGCTTTAGTATTTCCACATCGTATTTTAGGGCTAAAACAATAACTAATACATCCACAAAACTTCACAGATTATATTGAACATGACAGCTACATGAATACAAACAAAGTAACATCCTCAGAAAACCACTAGTGATGCATCCAACCTCAAGAAAGTCCTCAACACAGCCTTCAGCTATAGCCCAAACTTCTCAAGAGCTTATGCAAATTTGGGTCCACCCTGTAATAGCTGAATGGCTCAGAAAGGACGCAAAATATCTCAAATCAAGCCTTTACAATGAGGCAATCTCTAACATGAAAGCATCCCAGTTTTAACACAACAGTGTAACAGTTCAGAATTCCCATCCAAAAGTACTGAAAACCCAAGAGTGCTTCATTCCCCTATATGACAATGGCCAGAGTTGGCTAGCTGCACTATATGCTGCAACCTATTCCCAGGGCGTGTGGAGAAAGAGCCCAGCTGCTTTCCATGCAGCTGACCGTGCTTTGCCAAAGACACCCCATTTTGCTTCAGCCATTCAAGTGTTCTGACAGTATGATGTGATATCATTTCTTTTGCAAGACCAGCTCCATCGAATTTCCACTTTTTATGACCAAATCCTAAGCAAGAACTGACGTCTTGGACTTAATTCAGGCTGAGTCCTAGTCTCCTCTAACATTTTTTGAAGACTAACATATCCTCCAACAGCATCCAAACAGTGTAAGTAGGGGTCTTTCCCCTACTCACACAAGCAAGGCTGAACATGGATAAAACAAAACCATCCATTTAATAACTAACTTTAAAAATCCCGACAGTGATCACAAAAATAAAAAAGGAAAGAGCTGCAGACATCAGTTCATTTGAAAGCAGTAGACCACTTTTCAAATGCAGCAGTTGTGTTTGCTTAGATACTCATTAAATGACCCCCATTACTACATGACACCTCAGGAAATAAGAGGTCAGTTTAAGTCTACACATGTGCACGAACTAGAAGGCACTTCAAGCAGCCCTCATATCCTGAGACCACTGTGAAACATCAAGCACAGAAATTACTACAAACTAGCTCCTCCTGCATCACAACCACTCTAAAGAAGGCACAAAAAGAAGTGCTGCAGAATTTGCCACCCTCAAACACAGCAAATAGTTGACCTGCCTTCAAGATAGTGCTAAAGTTCTAGCCTTGATGAGAGCACTGTGCCTCCAGACCTTCTTTTGAGATATTCTGTCCACATGTTTCCTATGTGTCACCCACTGGCTCATCAACAGCTAAACAAAACAAAATAGTCAAGAACAAATTGTTTATAAACTTAGCTTTTCATATTTTCCCATACCCTTTATCTCCCTCCTCCCCTAGAAGGCAACCTTGGTTTCCTCAAACAAGGAACAAAAGAAGTTCACAGAGAAAAAGAATGAAGGATTTATTTTTCCTTGGAGATGGGCATGCTGCACCTGAACAGCACAATTTGCATGTTGCTCTACACCTCCCGTTCTACAGCATTTCCTTCAGTGGGGGAAGAAAGGCAACGGGCTTTCAAGTCAGACAGGGACAGGAAGGCTAAGGAAGCATCAGCAGTCTCTTTGGAGGTCCCAGGTTAATAGCTTCTAATGGACAGTCCTGAAGGACAAGGGTTACTTGGTGACTCTTTACTTTTCACCCTACTCACAAGGGTGGCAAAAGTGAGTGTCAGCACAACCTGGTGTGAAAATGCTTTTACCTAACTGATGCTTGGCAAGAATGCTCTCTTGAACAAGCTGTGATAACCCAGGATCTATCCTTTAATTGTTGAAAGGTTCAGAGTTTAAGATACCTCAGATGGAGGCACTCTTGAACATAAGAGAGCAGCCCGCTCAGAACTACCACACAACAGGACTGGTAATCCAAGGCTCTGGTGCAGGCTCTGACAAGCAGTACCTACATACTCACCACACAGTGATAGGCAGTTCCTCACACTCAGAGACAGTGCCACTAGTTCCACACCTAGATAATTCCACCAATGCTACCAATGCATACAGGGGCTGAGAGTCAGCAGTGCCAGCTGCCCTGAGGCTCAAGACAGGACCTCATCTTCCCATTGCCCTACAGTTTGCACACACATGGAGCACACTAGCTCAGACATCACATCAGTGACTGAACTCCAAATGTAATTGGAGGAACTATTTGAAGAAGTCAACAGCAGCTTTCAGGCACTAAACATGAAAAATACCATGGCAGCACAGGAAAACAGAAGGACAACTGTGGAAGAATAATCTGCAAGACATCCTATGACTGATGAAGCTTAGCTGATATCAACCATCAGTACAGAACAGAGTAGCCATGGCTTCTTCATCTACAACTTTTCTCCCCGGAAGCACTTTTTCAAGCAATGAAAGATGCTGGTTCAATCCTCACCCCTTACGTGCATGGGTATGACTCCCAGGCAACACTCAAGCATGAGAGTTTTAACACCCTAGCCCTCGGCAGGATCCAGCAAGCATTCACAGGTCACAGAGTGTTGTTCCACTACAGCAGCCAGAATAAGACATGCCTTTATCACAGTGTCCCCACCAGAACAACAGCATGCGGATCAAAATGGCACCGCCTAACGCAACCCCGAAGGGCAGCCCAGTCTAGAATTGGAAAGCAAAACTCTTCAGATCTAGCATCAGCAATATTCTTTAGCAGTTACAGGCAAGAGGGTTTACTGCTAGTCCCCAGTCCAAACAATGCTGCCCACATTTCCAGGCCACTTGAATTACTAGCCCAGTGCGATTACTCTCATCTCCTCTCCCGGTGCTGACCAACCCAGACTGCAGCTGACATTGCCGCCTTGTAGCTTTCTGAAAAATAAAAAAAACTCTGCTCTAAAGCTGGTTTACATTTCCCATCCCTGCACTCTACAGTTTAGTGGCCTCTGCTCAGTCCACAGCCAGTAAGTAGCCAAAAGTTTTCTAACCACACCTTTCTCTACATGCTTTTTTTTCTCTTGGTGTGACTATGCCTAGAGCAAGAAAAAGCCATAATGCTATGGACACCATAAGGAAACCCTGCCAACTCAGGACTACAAGACTTGAGTAAGTGTTTAATTTCCACCATCTATTAAAACAAAATAAAATAAAAATCTTACTTTATGTGGCCAAACTTGGGTTGCCTGCTGGCTAGTTTCCAACTGGACTGATCCAGTTTACTAGGAGCTACTACATACAAACAGATCTACACTGGGCACAGTGTCTTTTAAATGAAAGATGCCAAGCCCCTGGTAAACTTCACATCTTTGAAAAGTGGCAGTAAGGATGAAAATGTGTTCTTTTGAGGGAAGAGAACGCAGTTCCTATTTTTACAGGCAGTGCTGTTTTGCCTTACAAAAGTAGTAGCTAAGCAAGAATTTGTATGAGCAATAAGTTCTGATCACATTCCAGCTTGTGTTTAATTTACAATGAAGGCTTGATGTCATACCAATGCAATTTTAATTTAACCAGATGGGAGAATATCACGTCTGTCTCTCTCTACTCCTTTTGGAAATTCCAGGTTAAGAAAGTGAATTATCCCTGTAGGATCCACGATCCAAAACCTTTTCTCCTGAAGCTGACAAAGTAAGACATTAGCTACTTTCACAGAAGTGACACTGTCGTAAGAGGGTGGAACTTCTCAGGTCATAGCGAAATGACATAATGACATGTCCTACAGTTACATTTTGAAAGCTGGATACATTACTTATGAGGAAAAAAAAAAAAAAAAAAAAAAAAAGCTCTGCCCATTTCCCATTTCTGCCTATACAGTAATTTAAGGTTCATAGTAACATAGAAAAAAATATCCCAAAGAGAATCTGGCACTAGAGAAGTGAATTAAGGTTACTGCTCCTACTAACGGGTAAAACAGTAAATTACACAACCTTCCAATGAAAACCAGGCAAGCTAGAGCTGACCTATCCCAGATGTAGCACTTTTCTCGCTGCCTTCTGACTCGGGTTGAAACTTTTGCAGCTGCTATACTTTCTCAAATACACACAGTCTGCATTTTCTTTTGCCATCCTTTGATCCTTTTGTGCCAGCTGACTGTTAATTGCTCACATGTATTAACTTAACCATAAGTTCTGTTTAATTAACTTAGCCCGTTTCACCACGTTTCTGCCATGTGATTAATTAGTCCACTGTGCTGCCACTTGGTTGGCTTGGCCTGTATCTGATTCATCACTGGCAACTGCAGAGTTGCCTCCTGCGATAGGGCACAAGGCCACAAAGGTCTTGAGGGCCTCTGCCACAACCTCTCCTCACCACTTCCAGCACCAGCAGCCAGAGGGGTCTGTGGGAGCCACAACAGGCCAGCAGAGCTTTCTCCAGTCCCAAGCATGAGCAGGGGCGCAGATGGGAGAGTGACCGGAGCACAGCATGTTCTGGCAACCCTCGCTCGCTTTGGCAGCTGCAGGGAGGCTGCTGCACTAGAATATCCCCCTTTCCCAGCCAGCACTAATTTATGCCAGAAGCGGCTCTGGACGCGGAAACAGCCTCATCTTGCAGGGACGCAACAGAAAAGCGCCCCAGGTAGAGCCTGCAGCAGGGTCCCCAACCCCATGTGCCTGCAGGTCACCCGCACCTTGCGCCCATCCCAGCTCTGCCTGTGGCACAAGCCCCATTCTCCTGCCTCCTGCTGAGCTTCCTCTGGACATTCCCGCTCTTCCTCTCCGCAGCCCATCTGCCTCTCACCTATGTCACTGCTGTGGCGATGATGGCAAGAGGAATGTGAGGGTAACAGCAGGGGGAAATGAAAAGAAAAACTGGGTGAGAACAAGCAGAAAGTTATCAGAGATCTTGTCCCAAGAAAAAGTAAAACCAATGCAGGCCCCTTTACCATCCCACTTTGTGGACAAGAAACACCACCCCTACAGCTGCCAAGCAAGGCACTAGAGCACCCTCCTGCCCAAGCGTGCAGCAGGCTCACGCAAAGAGCACTGATGTGGCTGCACATGCTGCACGCACGTAACGGTGATTTAAACACACCTTGGGGCATCTACAATCCACAGGCCACAATGCCACAACTACCCTAGGAGCAAAGGGCCCAGCATGAGACCAGTGGGGTCATCAGCTCAACTGATAGAGGCGGCCGGCTTCAGTGCTCTGAGGCCAGTTAGACTGATTATATTTGCACTATGGGCAGGGACCTTAAGGCCCTCGCATAAACACACACACAATACACATGGAAGGACATTTGTGAAGAGTTACTTACGCAACACATATTGAAGACATTAGCATGACTGTTCTTCTGCCTCCACAAAGGAATTAACTAAGTTTTCAGCTTTCCTTTTTTTTTTTTTTTTTCCCCCTCACACCCCTGTAGAGGCGTTATTACAGCTATGTCAGGTATATCCCTCATTAATTAGAAATGGTTGTGACATGTTCAGAAGAGCACCACGCGCAGCCTTGCGGTGCATGCAGTAACGTCACCACCTCGTGCGCTACCACCAGTCCTGCAGCCAGCTGTGCACACACGGGAGCAGAGTCCAGCCCTGCATGAGGAATCAGGCGAAGCCTCAGAGGTGGCCTGTACCTGTGGTCCCCAGCCCCCCTTGCAGGTAACACCTGGCACACTCTATGCTGCAGGCATCTACTTTCATGTTGCTCTCCGAGAAGCAACTTTCCTGTGGCTGCTGGCGGAAGATCCCAGGGGCAACACAATGCCTCAAAGCTAAGGACTGGGGAGCACCAGTCTGTGCTGCCGCATGCAAGTCCCAGCTCATTCACCATCCATGCTATCCCCATGCCCCCCTCAGTTGGGCCCCACATCCCCTGCAGGCCCTGCACCCCTAGACTGGACCCTTCCATTGGCTCCAAGCCCCTTGGTTGGGCCCTGGATCCCTCACAGGTACCATGTCCCCTTCAGCTGCCCCTCAACCCCCTTGGCTGAGCCTAACACAGGCCTTTCCACCCATGTTCCTTCAACTAGCTCCCTAGGTTCCCAAACCCGCCTATGCCACCCATTCACCTCACCCGAGCCCTGCATCCCCTGGCTGTGCCCCACACATCCTGTGTCCCCGCAGCAGAGTCCCCTGTCCCCCGCACGGGCCGCGCGCACCGTGTTCCTGCCTCCCCGCAGCATCAGCGGCCCGAGGGGCCGCGCGGG
>VZSV01000168.1:1348375-1428904 GCA_013398735.1 Nothocercus julius | reverse complement strand
CCCGAGCCTTCTCACCCCTTGGTTAAAGCACATTTGCAATGAGTTTAATCCAAAAAACATTGAAGTCACTAGAAAGATTCCACTGATGCTACTAGTTCTAGTCACTAGATTATTCTTGTAGGACGACGAACAAAAAAAGAAGGCCCCCAAAACAGTAGAAAAGGGATGCTGCATTTTTTTTTATCCTTGTCCTCAGTTGTGCACAAAAATCTCCACCTTTCTCCCTAACGGAGTCTTTTTGGTAGATAAAAAAGCCAGGCATTTTGGTAGCTGTTAGCACAGGTCTTACCACGAAGTAGTTACAGGCAAAGAGAAGCACAGTCATAATTTACCTTGAGAAATAGAGGGTATAAGCAGGTTTGCAGATTTGAGTCAGTCCCATTCCAGATACCTCACACCAGCCAGTTTTCTGACACGGCAAGGAAAAGATTCTGTGATGAATACACAAAAAATCTCATATAGAAAAGGCCAAAGGGTTCTGCAAATATCTCTTGAAATACAGCATACAATTTGGAAGACTGTGGGGGTATTTGCTAAGATTTTCCACACAAAAGAGGGAAATGCCAGGTAAAGCAGCAGAGAGAAATATTCATCCTTTCCTTTCAGGAAAACCACTCTCTGAAGTGCAGCAGGCAGGCAGGGCTGGCAGAGTCTTGGCCTCAGCCAGCAGCTTCACTACCCATTGAAAGCTCCAGCCACTGCGGATTATTCAGCAGAGCCTCTATCCCTTGTGTTACCTAGAGAGCCCTTGTCTGATGAGTCCCTGCCAGACTGAAAACTATCCCACTTTGCTGAATGTTCTGTGATTTTTAATGCTTTTCTTTTTTTTAAGGTCTTAAAGCAGGAAACGTAGTACTCAAGAAGCTCGTTTGTATTTAACCAAATACACGAGTCTCTGTGGCAGTAGAGAAAATTTAGTGAATAGGCATTAGTTTCACTCTAAAGACTCAAAGCACAAACAAAAATAATCAAAGACAAAAAAAATCATGATTTATAAGGCAATCTTACTGTTTTGGACAGATTTGGGCTCAATGCTTTGAAAAGTCTGGGATTGTCAATAATGTGACTCCATCAGCAAAGGCGGGGGGAAAAATAGTCTCCTAAGCCTTGAGAAGGACAGAAAACTCTCATCCTGCTTTGATGTATGATTGCTCAGCCTATGAAGGCACATCTATGGGATGTGTGAAATGGCTTTTGGAGCCTGAACATACCTGGTACTATGCCATCCCAGGACGTTGCCCTGATTCAGAATCAGCTGTACTCTTCAATCACACACAACTTCAGGACCATCTATCCAGCTAACAGGATAAACTTACTGATCTCCTTCCCATCTTTCTCAAGACATCTTCTGCTTTTGGTCATACAGAGCAAGGCTTTGATTTCCAAGTGTAACCTACAGAAACGCAAATATGGTCTGAAATACCAGTCCCAGACTTGCTTCCACTACCTTCCCTTCCACTACCTGACAAAAGTATTACCTCAAACAGTCCTCACCGCACCAACTGTGGTGAGACTAGAAAGCTGTATCCTTGCTGTTCTAGTACTGATATGTTACATCTATTCCTGTATGTGTTATGTTCACAGCTGCCAAAATTCCTACTTGGACTAATTCTGCAGCGGCCTTTGGACACAGACTCACAGCTGTTAAAGGCTGATTGGCAGAACAAGGATCTGGGTTTGTACCTCTTAAGACCTGTGTGACCCCAGAGACTCCTACACTGTAAAGAAAAAAAAAAAAAAAAAAAAAAAGGAAAGGAATAGGTTAAAACCTATCAACTTTGAAGTGCCTCCTGAAAACTATGTTGTGAAAAAAATATTTATACACATATCCCTTGATATGAAAACTAAACAATAAATCATTGCTGTCTGTTTTCTTGTTTTATAGGCCCATGCCTAAGCACCCAGAGCATAAAGAACACAGCCTATTAACTCTCTGAAATCTGATAAATTTGCTGGTGGAACTAAAGGATAGGAGAAAGAAGAAAGTGCTGACCCCACAGAAGTCCTTGAGAAATGCAGCAAGTAGGTCCAGGAAGGTGAAAAGGAGGCTGAAGGAGATGAGAACCAAGACCAAGGTCTATTGTGATCAAGTTGGACTCATCATGAACAGAAAATGAACTTAAAATCTAAAGCTGATGGAACTGTAAAGGAACAGACGAATGTTAATACTGGAAAGAATTATTACTGCCTCTTCTTTTGTATAAATTCTAGCTTTGGCATTTGGCTTGTATCATAGCAGCTACAAACATCCCTAGGCTTGATTCTGTAGAGTCCTTTCTGGTAGGAACAGCAGTGCACCATGAAAATCTGTAGCCACAGACCTTCCACATATTATGGGAACAAATGTAGAATATTCTGGGGCAGTTATTTTGCTCTCAGCAAACCTTTTGTATAATTGCTGACAGGTAGTCTTCAGGAACATACCTCAACATAAACCACAAGGACACCACAATCTGCTACCATGCTAACTCCAATAGCCATGACAGGCAAATATAACAACCAAGACACCTCCCCAGATGAGGATGAGCTCCTTCCTTGAACATCATGCATCAAGCACTGCTAACAACATGTCTCTACAGACACAGAATGGGGTATTCTGCCAACTGCTCAAAGAGCTGGCAAGTGGTAAGTCCTCATTTCACAGTTCCTAGACTCAGTTACCAGCAAGTATCAGCAGGACTAAACTATAAGCAAATATTACTCAGCAATTTCTGCCAGTCTAGCAAGTGCCATCTCCCAAAGGCACGTTCCATTACTATCCTGTAGCTGCTTAAGAAAGAATAAAACAAAGCTTTTCTGGTATGCAAATATTTAGTGATTTCTACTGTCAGGATGGAAGAAGGGGAATAGCTTTAATGTTTATAACGTTAGCTATAGGGACTAAAAAAAAGGTCCTTTTCAGTAGAAAATCACACAGAAGTGCCATGAGCTTTACAAGACTCTCCTGTATTAATGCCAATGAGCTTACCAAAGTTCTTTGCCTGGCACAGGAGTGCAGTGGAGGTTCTCTATTCTATTTTGAACCAGACATCTGACTGAGCACATCCCTTCAACACAATGGGCCCAACTGTTGACGTTTCCATGCCCAATGAGGTTAGATAGCACCTAGCGCTATCTATTCTGGGTGCCGAGGCATGGTGAGCTGCTCCTGAACAGATAAGGAGCTCTCCTGCTGGGGGCTGCCTCAGCAACGTCGGTGTGGACTCCCCTTGGACTCACAGAAAACTCCTACCATACAGAAGTTTTGTAATCATCACGGGTCCTTCCAGCTGCTCCTGCCATCAGTCATGGCTTCGTCAACCAAGAAATGAAGGAGATTGTGGTAAAATAAACATAGATAAACTCACCTGCTTGGTATTTCATTTCAGAGGATGAGAGGTAATCCAGGACTGCTCAGATTAAGTGGGGATTTATTTATTTTTCTTGCTTTCATCTTCAACCACATTATTGCACAGAATATTCTAAGACAAGCCACTTAAGAAGCATCTGTTTCACTGTGTCCTTTCTCACTATATTTTTCTTCTCCTGGTACAGATGCACAGGAGATAAGGGAAGCTGTGCTTGCAAACGTCACTCCTGAAACCAAAAGTAACACTATCCAGGAACTGCCTTTACAGCTTCTGTGTATTCCCTATTATCAGTATTGTAAGATATCACACATTTTAGTTTGTAGTGGACAGTTAACCACTTGAAGATGGTGTCAGCCACCCGAGAGGCCATTTTGGCCATGGGGTGGTAGGAGAAGACTCATGGAGTTGGGGAAGTTTGCTTCTTGTAGACTACCTTCTGGCTAGTTCCTTTGGCGGGGATGTTCTTCCTGCATAGACACCCAGACAGACTTTGCTCACCTCAGTGCACCATTGGGAAAGCAGAGACAGAAAACCGAACTGGCAGTGGCAAGGCAAAAGCACTCTGAAGGCTGCTGGGGTATGATCATGGGAGCGATCTATCTTGGATGTAGCCAAGCAGAGGAGAAGGAGTGGTGACATGCCACAGAATGGAAAGAGCTGGGAGACGGCATTGCTGAAGGAGAAGGAGTGTCAAAACAAACTCTGCAGAACAACAAAAGGCAGAAAAAATAAGTATTTGTTCTTTGTTTGCTTTTTAATGAAAATAGGCAGCGCAGTTTTTGAGGGTTGTTAGCATTTCTTGCTGACCTGCAGCTGGTGCATTTTTCACCCACTTCTGTCAGAATTTATTTGAGTTTGGTACTGAACGCTGATCAGACTTTGCCCCTTGCTTTACTCAGGCTTGGAATTGCTTATACAGCAAACACTCTCTGCTCGGGTTCTCATTAATCCACCTCTTTGTTGAGGTTTCCGAGAGGAATTCCTATTTGGTAAACCAAACAGAATTAAAAAGAATGCATCTATACTAAGGATATTCACCTTGGGTCTTCGGGCTCTATTGTCCCAGCAAAATTAGACTAGGAGAGCCTCTGCATTTGCCTGGTGCCATGATTCCCATTGGCACTTGATAAAGAATTACTGACATATTAATCCAGAAATTTAGCAAATGCAGTATTTGTGGAAAGCTCAGGCAATGCAACTTGTACTCTCGAATGCGGAGCTCCTGCAATGGGAGAAATGGGATCCCTACCACTAGGTGGCAGGGATCTTCTTACATATTCATGTAATTAAACTGAACATCTGATGCTGGTAATGAACACTGCCCACTCTTTTCAATAGGCTAACGGAGATTGACACTGAGATACTTTTTCTTTCTTTTTTTTTTTTTTTTTTTTTTTTTTAAAAGTTGGTGGGTTTTTTTCTGTTTTGGTTGTCTTTTTTTTTTTTTTTTTTTTTTTTTTTTTTTTTTTTTTTGAGAAGATTGGTGGATATTCTACAGCTTAGCTTGCCATTGTGTTTTTTTGTTTTGTTTCATTTTTTTTTTCAGAGGCTCAGATCTCACAAAGAGCTCTTTGCCTCTGCTTTTGTTTTGTTGAAACTTGTCAACCTCCTACACGTACGTAAACTTGGATCCTTTCCTTTAGAGATAGTGCCTGTTACTGAAAGCAGACAACTTTCAGCCCCAGTTCAACATTCATTTCTTCTGTGTAGCTGCGGTATCAGACTCAACCAATATTCTGTGAACAAAGGAAAGACAGGAAAGCCAATCTGAGCCTTCTAGCCACTCCTTAAGCAGCACCCACTGAGCAAATTCAAACTGGGTGAGAGCTTGAGAGCTTGGCCCAAGAAGCTGTACACTTTCCCTTAAAAAAAAAAAAGCCAGGTTGAAGGTGTGTCACTGTGGCTTATACAACATTTCACCTCAGGTTTTAAGTTTTTATAAATCCTAGTTTAGGACAAACTGATTTTGGCAGAAAACCAGTCATAACTAAGAGCTCCATAGAGTTTCCATCTGAAAACATAAATCTACCAGCAGGCTCACGGGCAGCCCAGACAAGGTTTGCTGAATCTTACAGCTTCAGACAGTAAGGCTTTCAGCAAATGTACTCTGATATGTAGTTTTGGTTATGATATGTAGATATGTAGCTTGTTCGTTTTGCAAAGCATCTGGGTGCAAGGATAGGAGGAAAGATAAGTGAAATGTAGCTTTTTCAAAACCCAGACACTGCCCTCAGACCCCCAGTTTCTGACAAACAGCGGGCTCTTTTACAGTCTTGACAGGCTTGGCAGAAGCATGTGGGATGCAAATGGCAAAAGGGTATGAGGAGACTTATGCAGTTTTAATGTGTGCACACACATATATTTATTCTGTGTCATCTGTGATCAACTATACATCCATTCATACCTTCACACTCCCATCAACGGTTTTCCTTTTTATCCAGCCACTTTTGTTAATTCTATTCTTTGGTAAACTTGGAAGCTTTGGCATTGCAGAGTCTTGCACACCCTTTTGTACAGACTCAGCTTCCTCTACGTTTAGCAGATTACTATCACAGAAGGATGAAGACCTTATCTGGCAGATACGGGATTCTGCAGAATGCTTTGAGAGGTTCAGTTTAACAGAAGTACTCATATTTACAAAAATGAATAGGAATGTCTCATTTCAGATTTGTGAAATGATTTAATAGACTCTCATAAGCTTGAAGTAACACAATGTCTTGAACAACATTTTTTATATTTTTTTTTCCTTGGATGTTGTTCATTTCATTGACTAAAAGGCATGTTGTAATTTTTGGTGATATGAGAGTCTAAGGGGTTTCTAATTAAATCCTTCACCTAGCACAATTCTGCTGATCACATCTAGTTCTTACAATATTGCAGTAATTTCGCCTAAAGCCCCGTTAGTCCTGGTAAATCTATTGTTGTATTTGTCAACAGCAGAAAAATCTTTTCATGCACTTTGCTTCTTTTTGCAAAGTTTACCTAATGCCTTCTGTTCATACATGTCTTTCTTGACTGTGTATCATATCTGCTTCTAGGGCCTCCCCTTTCCTTGGACAAACACTCATTCTATTTTGATTTAAAAGCCAAGAAAATCCTGACTCTTCATTTGTGTTTGAGTTCCCACACACTGATGCTTACAGTATCTCAGGGCACTGACGGAGAACAGGATCTAAGGCCTTGTCAATGTCTATTTTCACAGATCGTTCTGCAAATTCCCCGTGCTGCAGAGTAACTGATTGTGCCTGAAAAGCATTCAGCAGCACTAATTTCATTTCTGAAATCATAATCATTTCCATTAGCACCAGGGAAACAGAATCATGGGAGCTAATACCCATGTTGCACATATCTTCTTGGCAATGCTTGTTCCTCTTAATTAAATTAACCAGCTGTGAAACTGAAGAGAGCAGATCTGAACAGGGCAAACAGAGGAAGAAACGGGTTTTACTTCCATTGCTCCATGCTAAAACTTTTTGCTGACACTTTGTGTGCTGCATGGCAAGAATGGAGCTGACACCATACCAACAAAATAAGTTAGGTAAATCAGATTCTTACCTTAAAAGGAAAATCTTCACATTGTGGAGAACTTTGCCTCACTCTTTTACAGATAATTGCAAAGAAATAAAAGGTAAAAAATAAATTAAAGAGCTATCTCGAATATGCTCCCCCAAGACATAAAAAAAATAATAAACTGTTGGCTCTAATTGGAATCACAATTAAAATACCCATTGCATTTTTAATTCCTGAGACAGTTATCCACTAATGCCTTGTTTTTGGAAAGGATTCACTATCCAATTGTAGATGGTCTGGGGAGCGTCAAAAAGTTGTAAAAATACTAACTTTAAAGACTAGAAATAACCTTGAATTCCTGCATAATACAGACAAAAATACCTTATGTAATATATAATACCTTACATCTGTGGACAATTTTCACATAAGAATATACTGAACTTGTGCAGCAAAGTAAAGCAAAGATGTGAGTAAAGAAACTACTATTGATGATAATCTCCTCAGTATTCTTGACAACCTCGATTTGTCAAAAGATGGCTGGTATCTGACTAACAGTAGTTCCCTCATCAGTCTAAATGAGCAAAAGTACCTTATGGCTCTCTTGTCCTAAAGATGAACAAGCGTGTAGGACATAATAAAGTACATCCATCCAACAGTTATCTACATGTCACCTTGACAGCAGAGGAAGATAACTGCAGATACCGTTCAACCGTTGCTGATGGCACAAGGCAGAGTTGATTCTGATCAGGAAGCTTCTCCATTGGCAGAAATGGAGGGAAAAAAAAAAAAAAAGAGTTGACTCTCTCATTTATTGGTATAGAGCTCTAACTTTATGGACTTCCTAAGGTTTGTCTAGCTTGGAGAAGAATCTTTTGAGGTCTAAAACATATTAACAGAAAAATGCAAATACATACCGACTAGCAGATCAGACGCTGGTTACAATGGAATAAATTGAGGTATTCTTTTGCTTGTAATGAATGTGGGCCACAGCATACCCTAAGCCAAGCCAGAAAGAAAAACGGTGCTGAAAGAGAAGGAACGTGCACTGAGAAAAATGAAAAAGACGACCTAGGTGGAAGTAGGGAGGAGTACAGAGACAAAGAAATGGAGAGGATGAAAGGGTGGATGGAGTCAGGGCTAATGGAATTTGAGGAGAACAGTGAATCACTTGTAATGGATACAATAATATATGATGGAGAATGAATTAAAAAAACAAAGGTGTGATATATTTCTTGTCTAAATTATGTTTCTAACAAAGTTTTCAACCTCTAGATGCAACAAAGTTCCAGGAGGTGCTGGAGAGATTACTTCATCATTCTAGCAGCCTTTAATTACCTAATATTTATTATCTAATAGCCTTCATTCTGTACCTGAAGGAAGAGGGCGTAGGCACTAGTTACACATAGCAGGTGCAGCATGAATGAAAGGCACAACCGGGAAAACTTTGTTGAAATAAGAGGTGGCATGAGAGCTTAAAAACAACATTTTAATTTATAACAATTAAAAAGAAAAAACACTTGGCTATCAAAGTCTTGAAGGATCTGTTTCAGATCTTTAGTAAAGTGTAATCAACCAAGAGTGAACACTGTAAAAAAACAGTTAGTTTATAGTAGGTTACTTCACTGGCCATTTTACTCAGCAAATTTCAAGAATCAAGAATTTTCAAGCAATCTCAGCTCTGTATTTTTTTTCTGATTCCTGGGAATTAAATGACATTTAATAATATAATAGTAATATATTAATAATTATTAATAATATAATTTCTGCTTGTGGGATGTGTATATGTAATTATATAGTTACAGTTGCTGCATGTATTTTTATTAGATTATTATTTTTGTTATTAGATTAGCAAAAATTTCAAAAAGAAGTTAATAATAGAGGTATCTATATCTCTTCTGTCTTTATTACAATATATATCTGGACCCTAATCCCATTTCTTCTGAATTCTCTCAAAAGGCTTCCACTCACTTCAGAGACTTTTATGCTCTGAGGTGCTAATTTAAAAGGCCAAAAAAAGGCATGTGGTAACAGTGTTTATGTTTCTATAAGAGGAAAACTGAAAACATTTAAATAGAAACATGCCTTTTTTTTTTTTTTTTTGGAAATGCATGCCTTTCAGCGCTAGATAGTTAAGCCTCTCCAGAAGACTGCGGGAAGTTGTGGGGTTTTTTTGTTTTGTTTTTTTTTACAACAATAATTCCATAATAATGGAATTATTTTAATGGAAAAGATGGGATGCTCTGTTTGTATGAGTTCATGCACCCATACACATCACACTAACTATTGTGAGTACTAATGTCAGCCCAGGTTTCATTATTGGATACCCATTTCTCTCTGAAAAACACTCATTGGCATTCAGCGCAGGAGCTTAATTCACAACTCTGAGTTTGCGTGCTGAAAGCAGAGCCCTGTTTTAACGTAGGCAAGCTTTGAAGAAAGGCAGATAAGGTAGCATAGATCGAAGTGAGCTATTCTTATTGCTTGGAGGCAGAGAGAGGGAGAGAGACTCCTTTGGGAGACTGGAGAGCACCTGGGCATTCATCCTATCTGCCCACGAATCAATGTATTTATAGTATATATACAACAGCCTGTCAGAAAGAGCAGCAGGTATCTTCCTGTGGTGCTTCTGCAGAATGCTCAGAAACTGGATGGTGGCTTTTATACATTTCTGAGTCGGTTACTATAATAGTAAATGAAAGGTATTATTTTAAACAGAAAGCCCAACACAAAGTACCATTAGAATTAGATGTAAGTACACATACATATGTATACATATACATATATACATATAGATACATGTAAACTGTTTTGGAATGAAGGATTAGGGAAGGAAACTAATTCAGGTGCAGTTGCAGCTGTTTAAAAACTCACAGTGCTGATGACTGCTTCAGGGAAACGATCACAGTTTTAGATTGAGATTTTCAGCATGGGGGACTGAGCCCCTGTCTATCAGCGGCTATAAGGAAAGATGTGAGCAGGCTCTGCAAGCCACCCTTGAAAAGCACAGCTATGGTGTTCATTTAAGAACTGGTCCAGTAAAGGTAAATTCTGAAATCAGATGACATGACCAGTACTGGAACTTCTGCTGGCATATAGAGTAAAAGAGCTTTAGCTCATCACAGATCAACTGCCCTTCATGACGACATTAGAGTCCTTCTGCTTCCATTTTACTCATATATTAACATTTCTATTACCGTGCACCAAGTCACACAACAATGTTAGTCATATTCCTAACTTGAAAAGAAATCCTCCTGCATACAGAACAATTCCATTACTGGATTCCAGATAGCAAATGAAGGCTCCTATAGAAAAGTACTTACACAATGACCTTTTTAGATTAAAAAGCCCTTTTTTTTTAGAGCAACAGAGACCCTGTTAGCAGCCGAATGAAAAGGGTAGATATTTGAATATACAGACATTTCCAGTTTGGTGTGAGGCATCATCAAAGAAATCCTGCCATTCCTTCCCAAAAGCTCTACTAGCCACCCATCCTTGAGATACACCCATACTAGTTGGAAACACTAAGGTGACCTATCGACACACCAACTCTTAATGAGGAAATATTCAATATCTTTATATTTTATAACAATACAAAAGTAGATAGAATCATAGAATCGTTAATGTTGGAAGCGACCTCTAGAGATCATCTAGTCCAACCCCCTTGCACACGCAGGATCACCTGGAACATGTAAACAGATAAGGTATAAAATAGATCTTGGCAGACCAGCTTATGCTAGCATAAAGAAATAAAAGACACAATAAGTGCATGCTAAAACATCATTACATTACCACTTTTCAAATAGAAGCTAGTCTGTGGAACTTGAGAGAGCTTGGCATCTGATGAGAGATATGTTACAGTATCATAAAGGTGGTCATCTGACACACCATTGCCGTAGGACAGCAATACTATATTTATTCCATCCTTGAGCAATAACTTCAATCTAATAATCTGTGTATAATGTTTATAAGAAAGCCAGACTGAAAGCAAGAATTTCATACAATTGTAGAAACTCACACTGAGTAAAAACTAAACTATGACTGTCTATCCTTGGAAAGCAAGGCCAAGTTGCCAACTAAATTCACAAGGAAACTGTAATGCATGGGAATGCATGAAGTACAAGGATGCATGGTTATTTGGAAAGCAGGTAGAAAAATGAATTCAGCAGGTCAAATTCAGATCAAATCCACAGTACCTGAACATCAATAACCAATATTCATTGGTCTTTGCAAAATAAACTTGTGATTTTGTCTTTATTCTTTGTTGCACCAAAACTGTATGACAGACAACTCGCATAACCATAATGAAAACTGCATTCAGATAAAAGTGCAATGTTTAGCACATTTACAGAATCATGGCAAAGAAGTCTAGAACTCTTTGCAACTAGACTGAACTCAGCTCCATACATAAACTCAACACCACATCATGTAAACAGTGTGGTGGCTGAGGTGGGACTGCTATTCTTCCTCTTGGAGCAATAGACTATACCATGATGACCCTCCTGTATAGTAAAGATCATGGTTAAGAACAGCCATAAAATAAGTCACTCTTAAATGAAGTGTTTTTCCACAGCGTGAAGATTTATCACATGTAAACTGCAACACTAAGTCAGTATATTCCTCATTAATTTCCTGGAAGTTGTTTAGGAATTTACTGTAGGAAAATACTGCTTGGGAAATTACAGTATTTACTATGTCTAACTGGCAGATGCTTTTCAAAACCAGACAGAAAGGTACTCCAATAGCCTCACTAGTGCAGCTGAGTTTTGGGCTTCCCTTTGAAAGAGATGAGTGATAATTTCAGATGGTGCAGGAAAGGGGTGGCTAAGGCAATTTGCAAAATATTTCCTGCTGAAAATCCACCACAAATAATTACAGTTATACCATGGATGAACATAGTGTAGGAGCAATGCACACATATCCACACACACAGACACACACACACACACACTGAAAAAGAGAGAGTAATTCCAGTTAGAATTAAATATTACAGGTCAGCTTCTTTTCCTCTTCAATAGCAGCTTATTCCATATGCAGTTTTCTACCCAGAGGCAGGAGAAGTACGACTATCAGAATGTAGCCATGGAAGAGATAAGAGAACTAATCCTTATCCCGATAAAGTAAATCAGACTTTAATGTTCCCATTTCTGTAAGCTTCAGGGCAATTAACCCACAGCAGCTGAAGTTTCTATTCTCTTCCTTTTTATGCTGTGTTTTTCTAATTAGCTTCACACACCACTTATGTTTAACTATCATATTCTTGATGCTTATGTGGAATGTAAGTGCAATAAATAGTGTTTCAGAATTTAATGCATAGGACTCACGGAAGAGCTTTGGCTGTCTTTTTAACACATTTCCCATTGATTTACTATGAAAATATAGGACAATGATTTTACTATAAAATGTAATATCATTTTCAGTTTCTAAAGAGACATTTTAAAGGTGAAAATGTCAGAAACACAGAGATATTAAAAATTAGCATTTTAGTGTTCCTTTTTCTATGTTTAGTGCTTCCTACTTCATGATAAAAATAAGCTCAATAATCATCTATTTCCACTTCCTTGTTATTGTTAGCATTATGTCTACCTACAACCTAGTCAATGGCAATTCAGCTGCAATTCCTGTTTTTCAAGCCTGAATTATGACAAAAGGAAAAATAAACGACGGGAATCATTTTACTCCAAACAGAAGTCTTTCAGTCCATTATATTTCTTAAGTAAATATGCCTAAGCTACTAATCACTTGCTATTAGCAATCTCCCACGATCACTTCAACTAACATAACACTGTGTCCCTTAAATAAGCTGGCAACATCCATGGGCTAGATTTACGGGGCTTAATTTCTCAGCTTGCACTCATCTCATTTGCATCCAAAACAAATCCCAGGATGTAGCTGTTGGACAATGTTTGTAGAACTCATTTCTTTCATATCTTGGAAACAGCTGTAATAATGGTCAGATTTTTCATCTACAAAAGATTTTTGATCTACAAAAGATGCTACAAGACAACAACAACGCCTCTCAATATTATGGTAAGGTTGGTAAATGCCATGGTTGTGATAGCATGTTAGCTAGATTCTCTTTCACTCTGCTGCAAAGGGTTTGGTTAGTGCCAACAAAAGCCTTGAAGCTCTGCTCAAAGTTACAGAAAGGTCCAACTGGTGTAAAAAGGGTCCCTGCTCAGCTGCGTTGGCAGAGGTCAGCGAGACAGAAGTCACACTAGCTCAGCACAGTCTTGCCGGGAAAGTCTAATGATTTGCCATCATTATCGTGCACAAGCAGTTCACATTTTAGCTCATGTAATAAACATGGCCTATCAATCAATGGGTTTCAGTCCACCCAAGTTGTACACTTAGAACATATTTTTAAAGTGCTTCAGTATAAAAAACAATAAAAGATTAGCATGGAAAAAAGCTTATTAATGCTGACGGCAAAGGATATAACTTTTAAAGCAACTCTTCCTTAGAAATGACCTCACCTCTGAGGCAGTCTCTAGCCTTTACCTTTCCTGAATACATTCAGAAGGCCCCAGGGGCAGAAAACTCAGACTGCCCCGGGAACATATGGAAAGGTCAAACTCTCTTCATTGTTTCACTAGAATAAATCCCAGCAGTTCTGCTGGCACTTTTAGCCTAGGACCAAGCTGGGAAGGGAAACAATTTTTTGTTTAGAAAACAAACAAAATAACGGACCAACAAAAAAGATCATTACAGCTGGCTGATCCAAACTTTGAACTCAAAAACTTATTTGGGATTGAGCACATTTTCTCTGTAAAAATGACTGTGAATTGTCTAAAGACAGTAAGGAGAAAAAACCTTGCCTAAACGGAAATCCCCAAAATAATGTGAAACAAAGCTTGCACTTTTGCTCTTTCTGGATTTTCTGAGATTATTTTTTAGCAAAATTCAAGCTTGAATTTGTAAAATATGATGGTATCACCACATTTGCATGTTTTATAGGATTTTTTTTCCCCATTTCTGAAGAACAAGTCTACTTGACAATATGTACCATATGACAATAAGAGTAAATAGACCCTCAAAAGGTGGTTATTTTCCATTAATAACTATTCCATCAATTGTAAGTGAAATGATAATAAACTTCCCATTGAACTTAAACTTTCATACTACCATAATTACTATTTTCATATTCATTAAGTGTACAGGAGCATGATGCAGCATCCAAAAGGCATACAGTAGGAATTCAGCTGCAAATCCAGCTTTTGTTTACCTTAAAATACCGCCCTGTAAAGTGCGGCCTGTCAGATCCACAAATAACTCAATCCTGCAACGCCAGGGTGACCCGACTCAAGGAGAAGTGCCTCCACTGCCACACTGTGCCATGCCAGAGCATCCAGCATCCCTGCCGGTGTCCCGCAGAGCCAGGAAAGACACCCGCTCCGGATGGGGGCGCTGCCTCCGTTCACTGCCAGAAGGGAGACAGGGCCAATACTCTGCAGCATCACTGGAAAGGATCGTTTATATTAGGCGTCTGTAGAGATGTATGAATTCAGAGACACAGAGTGTCTATACGCTGTCTTTTGCTGACACAAACCAGCTTTGTCTATGCTTAGGGCTGCCTCTGAAGCCGTTTTATCCCAGAGGCTGAGCTGTTGGCCTGGCCTCCTAGTATCCCCAAGGGCTCACTTGCCTTTGCAGATGGTTTAATAGAGTCTCCCACGGTGGCCACTCCTCTTCGATGTTCTTCAGCTGTGACTCTCAGGAAGCTTGGCCTGGTGTTTTCATCTTCTACTATTCAGATCTTGTGGCAGATACATGGTTTTCACAGTCACTTTTTACCACCCTTAGGACTTCCGTTCATTTCCTTCACTCTTGAATGGGAAACCATTTATTTGTGAGAGTTTCTGGCAATATTTTATTCCTTAGATTTTCTCTAGGATTTTTTTTTGTTCTGCCACTTAGATTAGCCAGTCTGGCTTTGGTAAGAAATGGTATATGTTACATAATTTGCTGTGGTTGAGCAATAGTCATGCACTATGGCATCCAGGTAAGAGTAAAATTTCCTGTAAGGAACAGAGTGTTTTAGCATGCTGCTATTTTACAAGATGAATGGCCTGACATCTGAAGTTTCCTAGACTTTTTTTTTTTTTTTTTTTTAATAGGCCTAGTTTAAACCTTTTGTCTGTATATAAATGTACTTGTTACTTGACAGAGGTACTCTATAGAAACTTAGTGTCTCTTACTAAGACTAAAGCAAACTATAACTGCCACAATAAAGCTTAGGTTTGCACAGAAGTTACCTATCCTGAATGTTCCGAAAGGATCTCATCGATGTTCACATCTGAGTCTAACTGAGCAGCAAATTCTTGGACAATGTGATCATTAATGAAGGAAATCTCACAACAGCATCTGAAAAGTTGGATCGTCTTTGTCGGGAACCTCAAATACAAAGACCCTTGAGAGATTTCAGTGGTACTTAGGCATATTTGGGTATACAAGTCTTTTCTATTGCGGGTTGCTAACCCAATCTCAGGATGTATGTCAGTTCTCAGCCTGTTAGCCCAGTCATGAAACACCAGTAGTTTTAAGTTCACATTCTTATTGTGGAGAAGAGGGGCGAGTAGGATGAAAAAAGAAAACAGTATTTTTATTTTGTGGTATGCTACAACAAAATCAGATTTTAGATTGCTCTGAGTTCCTCTATTTTATCAGTAATATTACATGTCATATATCACCTCCAACCATCACTAAATTTATTTCTGAATTTATTCATATTCTAAGATGGCATGCATGGATGCCATCCCACTTTGAACACTCACCCACACACTCTCTCTCTCATTCGAGTCATATATAAAAAAAAAAAAAATTGAAGAAAACCCATCAAAAACAAACAAACAAACAAACAAACTCACACATCCTCTTTCTCATTTTATTACGGGCCTTTGAATAGGAGCCTCAGACTCTGGGTATATCTAGCTTGCTCTATGAAACAAGAGTTAGCATCCCTCAAGTCTGTGTGCACAGGCATAAATAGTCAGGACATCTGCTCTGGTCTAACATGAGAGAGGCCATACAGTGGTATTGAAATGCACGGTAATTTAACCTACAAAGGCCTGCCTTTTCCCTCTCAACATATCCTCTTCATATTTTCCTCTAAAATTAATTGGCTTTGTTCTGAAGGAAGTAGTTCTGCAGAATCTAAATACTCTTTTATGTAGTTTGTGCTTATTTTATGGAAAGCTACATGTTTTCAGGTCAGTGGTCAATGGAATTCCTTTTACAGCTGCCTCCTCCTGTTTATCTTTATCTGTCAGTAAAGTAAACTCTTTTCTAGTTGTTTAGAAATGAACGTATTCTGTACTATTGACTCTAGGCACTATTCTGTTCTTGGCAGAGCATGAGTTATCATTCAGTTATGGGCAGTGCTTAGGAAAAAAAGTACTCTGCATATACAGGCAAAACTCCTGTTGTCTTCTTCAGGAGCAAAGTGGTATTAAGCCTGAGGTCCTGGGTAAGGGACAATGGGCAGAACTCACTTTGTTTCTTTGAATTCAAAGATCATCTAAAGACGTAAAATGAGCTGGGTTTTAGCTTAGATCTACAGCTAAATCTCGTACCTGGGTTAATTTAAAATACCCCTTTCCCTGGCGTCTTTGCGCTCAGCTTTCTGCTGCTCTGCTGTATTCTGACCCATTAATGTTTAGGAGCCTCCCACAGCAACTGTCTTCAGCACCTTCGATCCCCAGGGCAAGGCACACGCATCGCGTTTCACCTGAACGCCAAGCTGTTCCTTTTATTTTATGTGCTCAGTGACTTTGGGTTACAAGACAGAGATTGCACTTCTCACAGATCTCCCCCTAAATCTTCACCAATACAGCTAAAATAAAATACATCATTGAAATTGCCATTGAAACATACTGCACGTCTTGAAGCAATATCCTTATGTTTTGGAAGCAGAATAAGCAGCTTAGTTGTGGCTAGCAACTCATCTATGCTCGTCAGCCTTTGCCTTTCCCTGAGAACAGCAACTCTGAAAGGCTGGATTCCTTCTTTTATTTGGCCATATGCTCTCGCTGTAACTATGTTCTTTTCATAACAACCCTATACTAACCATACATTATTAACCCCTGGAGACAGAAACTTCAATTTAACATTTTCCTGTAAGCACTGAGCAAAACTAGGATATAACATTAATGTGTGTGTGTGTGTGTTGCTTTTAGTCTGCCCATGCTTTAAATTTAAGGAAAAGGGAAGTCAGCTTTTAAAAAGCAACAAAAACTGGTGCAATGTGGAGCATCCAAATCTGTCTTTTTTTTTTTTTTTTTTGGTAGAAGAGAGCTTGCAGGTGGTAAAACATCTGTTTGCTCTTTGGGCTTTAGGTATTCAGTTTTGGCTTGTACTTAGCAACTCTCTCTTCTTCCACATATGTTCCTTATGGCAGGTTTAACACTTAGTTGGAATATCTGCAACAATATTTTTAAATTCAAAATAAAAAAAAAAATAAGCAGCAAATTATAAAATTATTTTCCTGAGTTTTTGTAGTGAAGAATACCCTCTAAAGTTAGTGTTTTATTTTGTTCCAGTTACTTGCTGATGATGGAAATCAGTGCCCTCTTTACATCTACCCAAGATATAGGTGCTAGTAGCACTATTATCGTCCATACTGTATTTACACTGAGATCTACAACATATGAACAGTAAAGCTCAAGAAAACTATGAGGAGAATACGGGATATTAAAACAAAAGTGAATTACCCATATTCTATAGGGAGGGAACAAGTCCCCGACCTTCAATTACAGATGTTATTTGCTTTTTTGTCTTTCTTTCCTCACTGAGTAAGAAAATGTGTATGAAAATATGATCTTTAGTTGCAGATTTTTAGCAGAGCTATCATCATCAGCAAGACGCATTCCCAAATATCAAACGGAAGTTCCCTGATGAGTGTTTGCTTCCAGCATCCAAAAGGCAGTAACTACGGGTGCTGGTTCTTCTGAAAATTCCTTAAGCTAAGATCACTCTGAGGGAACAATTCTTTCCCATGAATCAGAGATTCCCTTGACAAAAGAGATTTAATTTCAGGACAACTCTCTAAGGAATTATTCTTCGGAGAATTTTGGCATCTGACCTGACAGGCATCAGCCTTAGGAGATACAGCTACAGTGTGCAGTGATGAATGCAGAATGCAAGAACATGACTAACAGGGTTTTTGAAGACAAGCCCTATAAGGCAAGTAAATGGGTATTAAGCGCAACTTTCATCTTGGGTTACTGTCTGAATGCCGTGCTGTCTTTATGAACACAAAGCTTTCAAGTACTGGCACTTTAGGGAAACAAAGTTTGTATCAGGAAATCTGTGATGTCTTAAAAGTCTCAAGCTGAGGCCTGTCAGGATATAATTAACAGATGCAGACAGCCACTATCAGCATGACTAAGCTAGTTTTACACCAGATAAACCCAAATTGTATTTATTTTCATTTCGCAACATGGTCATAATTTCAATGAGCTAGTGTGAGATACAAACGGGAAACTCGTTTCCGTGACCAATTCTCCACCCTAAACTGCTGGCTTTGGTATGTTAATGGATAAAACTAACAAAGTAATTGTATTGAAACACTCTTCCTAATAGGTTGAGCAACACAGCTGGCAGAGAGACAAGGGGAGGAAACAAACAGCTGCTGAGACTGACTCCCTCTCAGGTCTATTATTACCCATTTACAATCAAATCAAATAATAATAGCAGTATCTTAGCACTGACCTTCAATCTGAAAGTATTTGACAATGAAAGCAAGAAAGTAAGGAAACAAGCCAGAAGTTTGAGTAACATCTCTCTCTCACATCGCACATTTACAACAAGTTGAGTGAGACATTTCCAGTAGAAGCTGGAGTAAACATGCAGGTGGACACCAGGTCGTAAAACTAGCTAGAACCTGGTCTAGCTGCCAGGCTTAGTTCCCTGTTCTCGAAACAAGAACTGCATGTCATACGCTACCAAGTTATAAGAGATAGCCATGAGGATGCTCTGCAGTTGTACCTATGTCTAACACAACTGACACATTTATATCTGCTAATGCCAAGAGCTGGTCAGATATTTCACTTCACAGCCAAGGCGTTTTTGCAGCAGTTTTGTATCTAAATATATGCATCTTATTTAAAAAGCAATTATGTGCTCTCCTCAATACACTGAAACATCTGAATATGAAATAGCCTGACACTGACTGAAACACAACTCATTTAATTGCAGCAAATACCACAGCAGCACATACCTTTAACAGAGACTGCTGAGAAGGTGTTTTAGTGCAGGGCCAGACTCAGCTCAGCCCTCGAACGGAGGGGCAGAGGTGCTGCCATATAGCAAGCAGCAAGAAGGCACACAGGAGTGAGGAGCATTAAGAAGATACTGACTTGGCTCCTTCAGAAACCTCTTGCATGCTTGTAAGCAAACATTTCACAGGTTCATTCACAACACCAGTCTGTGCAGAGATTTCCCATCTGCTTTTGTAACCGCTTCACTCATTAGACAAGGCATAACCACAGCTGCATTTTACAAAATAAAAAATTTACTATACTCATAAGAACAGTCATTGCTATCTTACTATCTTAGACTACAGTTCAGCAACTGTGCTCAACAGTGGCTAGAAAAAAGTAGTTGCTGTCTGAGCAGGCTTTTGGGTCTTTAATAAATCCTATATTTAGGGCAGCTATAAGTAGCTAAACCTACAGTTATGTGAATTTATTTCAGAAGTTGTCTCAAACCCCTAATCCAGTCTTCGGTACAGGCTAGCACACTGTTGAGCAAGAGTAAGGCAGCTCAGAGCACTACTCAGCACAGAGAGTAGGAAGACAGGAGGAATCTCTGAGGCTACCAGTGATATCACAATCCATAGACTAGACTCTTCTCTCTTGCACGTAAACATATCTTCTATCCATCAGAAACCAAGCCAACGGCTACCCCACTCCTGCAAAGGACTGCTAAGAAAGATCTCTTTTTATACACTGTCCTAACCATCAAAGCTCTTCTGCCTCTAAGCTGCCTCTTCGCACTATGTGCTTTGCTTGTAGTCTGTCCATCTCTGCTGCAGTACCACTGAAATGTAGCCACTTTTAAGAACTTTTAAAAACGCATGGGTCACATCCTTTCATTAAGTCCACATAAGGTTTGGAATTGACTTCAGTGAGGTGAAGACTTCACTCATGGAATCCCTTAGCAAAACTCTGTCAAATAATTACACGCTACAATGGAAAGTAATTAATTATAAAAGGCCTGGGGAAAAAAAAAGCCAGAAAAATAAAGAATAATCACCACCAGGACTAGTATTTATTGAGACATTTTGAGGGCCTTCACAGGGATTCTACTTCATGACAGTTTTCTATTCAAATTTTAATCATAGGGCTGGGTGTGGAGTAACCTCTATTTGGCAACACACTCATGGTGAGAGGGAGGGCAAGCGTGTTACATTTGCAAGCAATAAGGGAACAAAAAGCTTAGACCAGTTTGACTGAGATGTTAACACCAATCTGAACTTTCTTTTTTTCCCCCTGAGCTAGGGAAAGTTCAGTAGATCTTAGTATTAAAGAGCAGGGATTTTCCAAAATATGCCTGTCTCCACTTTAGCCCAATTTTTTATTTCCCTCAAAATTAACTGATGTGCTAGGAAATAGGATCCAGAACCATTCTTGCATAACCGATATACATCTTTTGTGAAATCAGAGACTGTATCTTTCATGTTTTGGCTTGTTCATCTTCTTGTGCTTCTTAGTTTCATTTCTCATTTTACAGACTTGAACTGGGGTGATGAAACCAAGCAAGGTCACCCTCTCACATCCCATTGTTTCAGAATTGCCAATGGCTTTCAGGCATAAAACTTTGGTCTTGGCTGCCTAATCTGGGGCCTTTAACTTCAGAGATGTCCCGGCCTTTAACTTCAGAGATGTCCCCTCTCTGCATGAGTCTTGCTTGGAGCATGTCAGCACATTTCGTGACACGGACTCTTGCCCTTTAGGAAGAACCTCACATAACATGACTGCCCCTGTGATTCCTACTGACAGATCATATATGCAACTGTGTCACGAAAGCAAGTTTTTCAATGAAGAGAGAGGCAAGCCTATTAATTTTGTGACAGGAAAGGGCTCTAAGCACTGGAGAATGATGCCTGAATCCCCACGTTGAATGTGAATGAATCATTACATTAAAAGAAAAAAAAATCCCTCTAGTCCTATTAAATCTTTTTATTTTGGACTGATCTTACCTACTCTGGCAGTGTGAATCCCAATCATATGCCCCTGCTGCTTGATTAAGTTTAATGAAGCAAACACATCTGCTAAGAAAAACGATAGGCAAAGGTATCTCAGGGAAAGATCAAAATCTCCGACAGCAACAGTAAAGGTCTTCATACCAATTCCAAGTGGAGAAAGTAGGCTGCAAAACTAGAAAATATGCTAGTTTTGTTCCTTTGCACATGAAACTGAAAGTAACATCACAATTAAAAAAATGCAAGAGCTTACTCTGAGCTCACTGCAGCTTATTACTGAGCAGCTACAATAAGTCATCATCCAATTTGGCTGCTCCACTCTCTCCTCTAGCTGTACTAAGCAGAGGGAAAAGACACAACATTCCTGGGATTTGTCACAAGGACAAATCTTCCCGAAGCTTGCGCAAAGAGGAATGAGACAGGCTGCAGAAGGCCAAAATGTTAGGCAGAAATTATCTCACTTCCTCCACGGTTTTGCAGCATAAAAGGCTTCTTGACATAAATCAGTTCTGATTAGTTTATTATGGATGTTTAGGTTAAATGTCTCAATTGCTCTTTTGTTCTTGAGAATCCAATCTTATTTTTAATACATATTTATTTGTACAAGTACTAGACAGCTGATTTCATTTCCCATCTTTTTATTTTTTTGCTATGTTGTGGGAAATACTGTGTCACAAAAGTAAAATACTCACAGACTTTAGCAGCAGGATGCAGGCATTTTTCCCTCTTGGTCACACCGAAACCAAGCTACATGGTTATCAATGCTTCACGGAGAGAACGTGAACTCAAAAACTGATTCGCAGCTATGCTTTTTCCAATGACCTGTCTTTAGAAGAAATGTGGTTAGAAAGGCAAACCTTGAACATGCCCACTGAATAAAAAGTGGTTAAAATTACTATGCTATAGTAATTGTAAGTGAGATGGATATGGCCTTCTGATCTGAGCAAAAGACTGATGGTCCAGATTGCTGGGCTTTCTCCATTTCTGTGTGAATAACTTCATGGACCATTGTGGGTAAATAACTTATTCAGCTTCAACCACCTCTGTTACAAAACAATTGCTCACCTGCTTATCTTCTCAGTTGTAGAGAATACTTAACTAGCATTTGTAGAAGGATTATCACAGGAAAAGTATAAATGCAGCAGACAGTATTTGCTTCAATTTTGAAAGCTGGTTGCTTAATATCAGGGTCCTACTACCTGTATTAGGCATCTGAGTGCTTAGCTTTACATATTCATTCTTGAGGATCAGTCACACTATTACACTTGCTATATCCACACCTAATTTAATATTTGTACTTGGCTTCCACAGCAGCTGTTGAAAAGAGGGTGGAGTGAACTTTACTTCAACATGTCTGGTAAAAGTTCCCTGCAGACAATGTCTAATGAGGTTTTGATTTTCCAAAGTAAACTTACAGCAACTAATACAAATACAGAATACTTTCTGTTGGGATTGCTCCCCTTGCAGAAGGAATTTGTGCTACCTGCGTGCCAAGCCCACTCGCCTGGCGCGTGCCAGGAGTTCCACTGGTTGTTGTCACACGATACGTGCGAACGCAGTCAAGGAAACTGGACTGCATTACATTTTATAGCATTCCGCCTTGTTGAGCCCCAAATATTAGAGTAGTTGTGTTTGGCACTAATAAGACTACCTCTTGGAAACATCTCTTTTTTGAGAATACTCATAAATGCCCTTTGGGCACAGAGGAGACTGAAGGGTTTTCTGGACATGGCTGTGAGGCTGACACTCAGAAGGACAGAGCAAATGGGATTTAGATCAGAGTGTGTTCCAGCACTGCCAGAGGACTCTCCAGAAGGTTATAGGAAAGGATATGGATTGACTTCTCTCCGTATGAAGGAAAATTAATTACATGCTCCCTATGTGGAAACAGTACAAGAGCATATTGCTAGTACTTCCTGTCCCGAACATAGCAAGAAGTCAAAAGTATGTTTGAGCATGTATGAGCATGTTATTTCATATTTTGATGATGTTCTAAGACTTTTAAGATATATTTCTTTGTTTTTTTGTTTACATATTTGTTCATGGTAACAAAGTAATATCTTCTATGTAGGAACATTTAAGTAGATTCAGACTGAGATAAATTTAATTAAGCAAATATAACTGTTGCAGATAATTACCTACAGAAAAATAATGTTTCTTTATATTCACTGAACACCAATTCTTGCACACAAATTAATAATAAAATTTGTGCTAGTTTCATTCTGACATAGCCAGTGCCAAGCCAAGGAATCAAAAGTAATCTATATTTTTGAGTGTCTCGAGCATCTTACTTGAGGCCTACTGAAAAGGTCCCAGTCTTCCTACTCATCCAAAGCTTCCAAATCATGCATTCCATAATATTTTGTATACAGAATGCAAATGAGTTACTTTTGAACACATTAGTCTTATAGGTGTGCTCAAATCAGTGTGAATATCTGTAGAAATGATGTTCACAATATCTGCACTGTCACTTTAGTGTCTTCTTCATATTGTCCCATATTTTGCAAGTCTTTCAATTTTACATTAGATCAAACAGCAGTGGACTTTCACAGTGCTTTAAGACCCAGACTTTTACACAGGTGATCAAAGATACCTCATTACAACTGCTAGCTATCTGGAAGTGTAATTTCACCAGCACATAAACATAATTTTATAATATTGCATACTACATATTGTTATTGTATTATGGTATGCTTATACTATTTTATGAACATAACATTCTACTGCACATAAACATATTTAAGTGCTTTTTTGCCATGGAGCAAGAGTATAAAATGACCAAGCCATGTAGGACTTTCTTTCTAATGAGCTCTCATTTAAGAAAAATAAGTCACAAACACATTTTAATACAAAAAGCTGAAACTCATTCTTCTGCCATCGTTAAAATGTCCACCCCAATTAACTGCAGTCCATTTACCTTTCTGTGCAACAAAATCAATGTTTTTTCTATCTGCAGTACAAAATTATACACACATCATCTGCTTAATTATGACAATCTTAATTGTTAGTGGTGTAAAAGCTTAAAGTATCTTTGTAAATAAAAATCTTAAAGTTGGCTTCCTCCTTGAGATGACTTCGCTTGATTTTGCACTGAGAAGGGTTAGCAAAGATGTGTCTTTGCTGGCTTTCTTTCTTTCTCTCCTGGCATTGAGAACAGCATTAAATTTAAGTGGTTCTAGACAGAGATTTCAATCACCCTCTAGAAACAGCTGTCCATAACTGAGTTGCATCTAGTTCTGTGAATGTTATTTACTACCATATTTTATCTCTTATGACCTGGGCAGTCTGGAACTTCGTGCTCAGTGATTGTCACTAACAGAATGAACACGTATCTCTGGAAGACAGGCCACTCTGTTTAGTGGATAATCTTTTCACAGTCCAGAAACACTCTAGCGGTCAACACAAATAGGATGGTGTGTACCGGTCTTCAATCTTTTTTACTTAGAACTCTGGTTATTGGTAAAATCAGAACAGACTTTTAAAATGATCTTTCAGCTAACTTTTAAATGAAAGAGCCTCTTGCAACTGCTCAGAAGGAAAAGTAGAAGCTAACAGGCTACACAAGAAAACTAGGGTAGATGCTTTGACCAAATCCAGGGCTCATGCTGAACTAGGGTAAATCAGAGCCACACGCTAGAAATGAGAGACGGGATTTTCAAGTGATATTTAAATAAAAAGGTTAAAAAGGACAATGAAATATTATTTACCTTACTCAGCCATCTAACACTGTAGTGATCACTAATACATGATGAAAACCATAACAATTGTATTTACATAAAATAAATAATTAAATAGGTACTTTCATGCTCTTCAAGAATTACTACTGGTGGATCTCTACCTCTAGATCTAAATTTTCCTGCCAGTTTTTCCTCTATCAGTCTCTCTCAAAGAGATAACTGCTGTATATGGGAAAGGAGCACTGGACCTTTCTAAACAGAGGAGAATAATAGCAATTTTCAGCTTAAATATTAAAATGATTCCAATATTTATTTCCTAATTACCCTATTAAGACCACTCAAAATAGGATCAACTAGTGCTGAAATTTATTCTCTGTTTATCAGGTAATTATGGACTGGAGATGGCCTGAGCAATCTGCTCTATCTGACCTTGCTTTGTACAGAGAGGTTGGACTAGATAATACCCATAGATCCCTTCCCATCTCTGCCATTCTGTGAATCTGTGACACACTAAGTATGAAGTAATGTTTTTTTTCAAATTTGTATTTCTGTACAAGACAAAATAGAGTCACAAAAACACAAAAGACCTTTCCTACAAAGAAATAACCTGAGAATTAATATGTATGCCCTTTTTCTTCTGGGCATTATCAAACAACTCACCTCAGATGACATTCAGGTTGCTATAGTGTTCAAAGCATGCAGTGTTTAAAGGTGGTGGACACTATTACTTCAGAAAAGAAGTAACTGTTTCCCATATGGCTTCCCAGCTACATTATCAAGAGGTTTCACTGGAGTGTCTGCTTTTTGTGCCAAAGCCCTTAATGCAAATGTTAAATCTCATCCTAAGGACCTCCACAAATAATCTCTCTTCAGCTCAATGTTTCCCCTGTTAGTACAATGGTTTTAAAAAGATACTCATTTTCCTAACACTAGCAGATTAATACCGATAGGCTTTTATGAATGAAATTGATTTGGAAACGTAATTACACTAGAAAGGCAATCATTTAATGGTCACAGAGAGGGATGGAAGTTCAGATGCTGTCAAAGATCATACGAAAAAGAAACAAAGCAGAGGATAACAGAAGACTGTCACAGGCAAATTTAGCAAAAAGACCTGATGAAAATTCAGATATTGTAAAAGGAATTGGAATAAAATGAGAGCATGTATATAGTTAGAGGAAAAGTGGTCCTAACTCCCAATGAGAGGATTGACGAAGCACTGTACACGAGTGGGAATAGAAGAGAGTTCCCAGAAGATGAGTAGCTTCTCCTAGCTGCTCCTCTTTTACTGAGATAACTCCTTGCAATTTTTTAAACTTAGTTTTGCTAAGATGTTCAAAAATATTACCTTAGGCTTCAGAGTAGTCTGGACACGCTTTTATGGACTTGCTTCCCTACCATTCTTACTTCACTGTTTCCACATCTTATTCTTCCCACAAAGCAGACGGCACGCCATAAAAAAGCTGGTTTACCTTAAATGTTTAGCAGCACCTAAATTCCCACGTGTAAAGGCATTTTTTTTTTTTTTTCCCCTCACGTACGTCCAGCTGCTAGAGCAGAATGCAGAAGCTGTCAAAGCCAGCTAGATTATACAAAACATTTCTAGGGAATCACATTTATACACACAACCATGTATATGGTACAAGTACAAAGCAAGGAAGAATAACATATGTCTAATACACCCATATATACATATGAGTCCACTTTTGAACACAATAAGGAAAGTAGTAACAAATAGTGATATAGATGGCTAAAACAGTGTCTCAAAATCAAATAAGATTTCCATCCCAAGGGCAATATTTTACACAGCACTTCCCCAAGAAAACCCAGTTTATTACTCTTTTCCTTTCTTAAAAACAAAACAAAACAGAAACTGTGCAAATCTTTTGGAACTTAAAGATTTGCTGGATAAGCCCAGATATCAAATCATCAAATGACAAACTGCTTAAGTAGTTACTTCAAAAGTTTAAAACTCTAGAAAAGTCTAAACCAGTAAGAAACATGGTGTTTTTCTTACTGTAAAACAACTACACATTTTATCTTCCCCTAAAATACATTTTAAACTAAAAAGAAAATATCTGGGAAGTCATTTGCAGAGTAATATCAAAGCGGAGTGTTAATTAAGGATGGCCTTTGAAATTTGATCTGCATTTCTTAACTTGGGTTAATTTCCTGTCTTGAAGAACTAGTTGTAGAAATATTTCTCTATTTTGTCTTCCATCATTACTAAAATATTTTGGAGAAGGAAAAAGCAGCTGACTGATATCTCTTGTCAGACTACTTCATGTGACAGTTTTATAGGCATGCCTGGAAAACACAGTCTTCTGAAAGGTAAGAAAGCCATCTCTGCTATCAAAATGCAAGAGCCAGGCTTAAGACCAGAGATATTTGATATTTTCATTAATGGTCTGGATGTTAGCATGCAACTTGCTTACTATGTTTGCCCACAAAGCCAAACTGAGACAGATTTAACATTCAAAATTATCTTGACAAACTGGAGAAATCAGCTACAAAAGTGAAATGTTAGTCTGTAAGGCCAAATACCAGTTACTAAAACTCATAAGGGAACAGTCAGCTACATAAATGCACAAGGGAAAAACACACCAGTACCTACTAATTCTGCACATAAGAATTTGAGTATTGTGGTGAATCACAAAATGAATGCAAACTAGCAGATGTTACGCTGTTGTGAACAAAGTTGAATGTTACATGAGCTTTATGAAGATGAGCACTATCTATAGACCCGTGAAGAAACCCTTCTGCTCTGCAAGCTTTAGAAAGCCCCAGCAGTAGGAATTCCATGAACAAGGATGAGTAGCAAAGTTCCTAGTTTTTCTCTACGACTTTACCTAGAATTATTTAAGACGAGGCAGTATTAACAAGTTCCCAAGCATCACAGGTCAGTCTGAAACAAGTATTGCCAGCCATGGTCAATGAAGGCCTTCAGGTACATGTCAATGCCATGCGAAATACTCCCTATAGCTTGTGGACAAATATGCACCATAATGAAGTATCACTGATTTTCTATGGCTTCAGCAATATCGCCTCTGCTCTCATATATAATTTTAAGCACTTTTCATTCAGTGGGCATGTTTAAGGTTTGCCTTTTTGGTGTTATAACCAGTGGGCCTTTCCTGTTTAAAGTCATCTGGAAAATGGAACTTTGCTGGCAGAACAGCAGTAACTTCTCACATAAACTCATCAGAAAGGAACATTTCATCAACATTCACACTGCTGTGCAGACTGACATGCTACAAGTGGACTTCAAGGACAGAGGAGGTGTTTCTGTGTATATAAACAGTCTCAGCTGACTGGAATCTGGCTCAGTACCATGGCTACCCTTGCTAGATGACACACCTGTGCTCACACAGTCCAAGCTATGTCCACCATCACATCATTTTCTGCTCAGTTCTTGGCTTGGTTCTACAAACCTTTAAAAAAGAGAAAAGAATAAACATTCTTTTAAGATTTACTACATATGCCAAGTGAGTTTAACATTTGCTATTTATGTAATAACATTTGAATATTAGAAACCAATAGTTTCTTGAAAGCAGAGTTTTCCAGGATGTTCAGCTTCATTTACCTTCATTTTCTGCTGTGGGCACAATTACACCAAGCTCTTTTATTTTGGGTTAGGTCATGGAATATTTTCACATTAAAATTGAAACTATATACAAGCTTTTGCTGAAAGCATTGTCAGATCAGCACTGGAAGATTTTAAATCAGGCAGTGTCTATGAATGGCTGTATGAATAGGTCTTTTGTGGTCCTGTCATTTCTCAGATACAAAGCCTTTGTGGCAAGCAAAATATTTTGGCTATTTGTGTTTTTACTGTGTGATTTGTAACATTGTCCCAAAGCCCTTTGTGAATTTAAAATGCTGTGACCATGTTTTTTAGGAAGGAATGTTTAAATTTAATATTCCCAGATCCTTATTTAGGTTCTTTAAGGAGGCCCCAATTCTGCAAATACTGACACAGGTGCTTTTAGTTAAGTATAGGTTTAAATGTTGGCAGAATCAGGGCCTAAATAAGCTGACATTTCAAAAATACCAAGTAATTTCCAGAGACTGTCGCAAGCCATACTGCACAGAAGCAACACTATGTTGCACAGTCCTTCGAACTTCTACAGGATTACTCACATGTTCAAAGCTCTTGTTGGATCACATCCTTTCTGGCATGGCAGAATTGGTTCCTTAAATGAGAATTGACTCATGCTCCTAAAACTGCATAGCAGAAACTTGACATACATGCTTAGTTCTACACACTTGATTTTGACCACTGAGGGTATACATACTTTGGTAACTTCTTCTCTGACAAAGCCTTAAATCTGTAATATAAACAAAAGCATCAGTTTCAGGCAGGAAGGGCTCAGGCATTAATCCATTAGGCTAACTAGTCCCTTTACACATAAAACACCTAAGCAGATAAAGTAAAAACAAAATCGACTGAGAATGCATTTTATTATTTTATAAACCATCTTAAGAAAAAAAAAACAATGAAGTATCAAAAATAATCATTTAAAGAGCTACGGCTTTCTGCAGGAGGTAAAAATAGACTCAGTATTGACTTCATAAGCATTTCACTCCCAGAAGTAAGAATGCGCCTTATATACACATAATGCCTCAGAGATTCTTCCAAGTAACAAGCAAAATGTCATTTCCTTGGATGCTTCATTTTAGATGACACCATTTTAAACTCAGTTTTTCAAAAAATCTCAATCAAAGTTGAAAATAATTTAGCCAGACTGCATCTAAGCTGAGCTTCTCAAGAAAGGGGTAGTATACAAGGTAAGCCCAGTGGCAACTTTAAGTCTTCCTCATGTCTGACTTATTCTCTGGTGACATATGCAAACCATTTGATCCTGAATACGATCAGCAGCCAAAGACTGTTAAGATATAAAAATGCTGTGGTGATGCTCTCTTTCCCAATTTATATGTGATAAAAGAACCTACAAAGAGGCTGAACTACCAGCTGAACTGATTTCAAGGCTGTCGCAAATCAAGCCTCAGAAGGTCAAAGATCTGCCATTGTGGAGTGAAAAACGCACACACATCAAACACAACCTTACAGTAAAGATTTCAGCTCAGTGCCTACAACTAAGCCTTCTAAGCGTTATAGCTTATGTCTAGTATGCGCTCTATTCTCTCAGTTTCTCAGCCAAAAAATAGTTAGATGTCATCAAAGAGGTCCTCTGGGTCACAAGTGTTTTCCAGTGTTTCAAGAGACATTGGATCTGGGGAAGGCTTGTCTGATGTCTTCTGTGAGGCAAGATCAGGTCTGAAAATATAAAGCAAAGACACTGATTTGAAACAGATTTAGATACAGATATAAACAAATCAAACAAACACAGAGAAGGTAACCATTTAATAGTGTATTTTGAGCTTTTTGTTAAGGTTACATACAAGAGAAAAGTGCTCTTTGTAAGACCTAATTACTTGATGAGATGGCAATGGCAAAACAAACAGATGAAATCAGTTTATAAATGTCAAGGCTCCAGCTATTGTGTTACAACTTTTAGAACACCGGGAATGACCATTTCACCCACAATTTCCACGGGGAGAGCTAAGCATAGTAGGACAAACNAAAAAAAAAAAAAAAAAAAAAAAAAAAAAACACAAAGAATTTGGTCTGTTGCTACTACACAGGATGAAGCTCTCTTAACTGCTCTTTCTCTTTGTCCTGGTGTTAAATGTACATCTGTTGCCCATCAGCTTGGCTTGTAGGCATATGAAGAGTCATACTAAGTTGTCCCAGAGGCCCATTCCCCAAAGGTACAAGCTTCTTGCCAAACAACAGAGTAGAAGAAACAAAGGCAAATTTAGAAAATCCTTTCATAATACACGCTCACGACTTCCGGACTTAAAAATCCCACGCCTGTACATGCTATGTTTACATTTGCATGAGCTGCATGCAAATAAAAGTCCTTATCATGAACTTATATACACCAAGATGATGCAGATTTGTCTCGGATAACTGTATACTACAGAGTCCTATTTTGAAAACTTCAGGCCAGAATCAGACATTCACTATGTTCAATAACAAGCTCCTCTGCACTTAGTCCTATATAGGATTTATCTGTGCTTATCACCATAGAATTTTTAAAAATCTCTCTGTTACATGAGCTCCTAGCATCTGCCAAGTGCTCACGTTCACGGTTTCTCTTTTATCTCTGAGGTAGGATTCTCATGACATGACTCAGTGTTTCTCCTTCAGGGGGTAAGGCAAGGAAAAGCATCTTAAAATTCAGAAGATCGTGATATTTGCAATAGCTTCTAGTCCTTATGAAAATTAACTTTATACTTATAGGCTGGATCCCCCAAAAGTATTTCAAGCCTGCCCAGACATATTTATTTCTGAGAGCTTTAGAAGGGAAACATTATGGATCACAGACATTTGAGTTCTTGAGGACAAAATATGCTGGGCCTACAAAACTAGCTGCTTTTAAGACAAGAACTGATCTCTTGATCTTGACTTGGTAGTCTGTGGGAAATCAGTACAGGAAATAGAAAAGAGTCATGATGTGCTTGTAGTTGCCTGTATTGTAGGATTTTGGACTGGTTAGAATTTCCTAAGGGTTGATGCCTTCATGTCCAAATCCTCTGCAGCAGTCCAGAAAGAAGATGAAAAATCATATATTATCAAGGCCAACAAAATATCTACCATGAACAGAACTAGATTAGAAAGAGCTAACTACAAAGTGTTACTTTCAAATGCCATATAAGGGTTTATTGCATTGAGACATTCAAAAGCAATCCTAATTTCCAGATTAACTCAAGCTTTTGCATTTATCTGCTCCATAACCGTGACCAAGGTTAGTCAAATCCAAGATTTCCAATTACTGTTTTGAAATTTGATTTCATACAGCTCACAGTCAACTCTTCCAAAATTTCTGTCTAATATAAAGCTCTGGGGAACAGAAATAGCTTTAAAAACACTGCAATCTCCAAAATGCAAGAAGTTTTCTAAGACCCCAGCCACAATCTGATTCAAAGCTTCTTAGGCTTCAAGTTTTCCAGCAGAAGCTATGAAACTTTCAGAGGTTCACTCCTTTCACTATAATGCTTTCTGCTGTGGACCTGGGGAATTATTTTCATTTAGAGATAGCACCTGCCACGCTTCTGAGGAATCAGCAAAAGTCCAGTAAATTCTGGATCTGGAAAGTGTAGTTATTCCAATGCAGTGTTATGTTCAACTTCACTACTGAAGATATATTGTTCTTTAACCTATCTGGGTCAGTCTAAAGCATTACCTCTCTACTGAGAACATATCTGAATGACATAGCATACAGTAGCACACAGGCCATTTTACTTCATTCTAAATGGTCTCACCAGCTTGTAAATTAGGCTGGGAAGACAGAGGTCTTCCTCTGTCTTCCCAACAGGTACCACAACAGGTTACTGCAGGTGTGAATTTTTTTTTTTTTTAGAATAGCTTAGGACTCTTTCGCTGTTCTGCACTAGGCACATAGGCATAATACTAAGATACTTATATGATCTCAGATTTGTTGATTGAGGCTTCACCTATATCAACATTTTCTGATTTTGAAAAGCACGCCTGACAATGCTTAAGAATAGTTATGTCAACAATAACTTTATCCTCAATAGGTAAACCATTTTCAACACTATACAGTAGATCAATTTTATAAAATACTTCAATATGAAGAACCAAACTTGGGAGTGAGTTTTAACTTTGCACAACTAGAACTGTTAAGCTTATGTGTTCTTGTAATTACACAGTCCTCATTGAATCTCCAAAAGTTGTCACACCGTGTCTGTGAACGAACTTGCAAAGTGGAAGCGTTAAACTCTTTATGTTAGAGTTCATAAGCAACTTAATTTGGGCTTTAAGACAGGGTGATTCATATTAGCATGGCAATTCTTCATTACTTGCCAACAGCTTGCTTTGTGCTGTGAAACAATTTTAAATCTTGGATTCTCACTGAAGCTGTATTACCATACTCTGCTGTATAACCAAGTTAATTTCTTTAAATTGCAGTGAGTTGTATTGCCCTCTCTTGCCAAAAAGCCTGTAAGTAAGGCATTCTTCCTGAAAGTTTATTCTTCTGTTGGATCACTTTTTGAAGTCTTGCCTTTTGGTAAACTTAAACTCCATTAACACATCTGGAGAACTGCTGACTATAAGAGATCATTTCATATTGTCTGACATTTAGTTCAAGCCCTTCATAAATTGAGACGGACGACTAGATCCACAGCTGGTGCAAATCACTGGAGCACTAATAATGTCAGTGGAGCTCTGCTGACTTACACCAGCTGAGATTCTGGCCCACAACTTGGAAGAAAGTGGTTACATTACTTGATATTTCTTTCCACAGCTGAGTATGAGCCATACGAAACGGAAGATACGCAACACAGGACTTAACAGTCCTGAACTACAGTGAAGTAATTCAAAGCCATGCAGGATAATGGCTTTGCATAGCTTGGGAGAAAAAGCAACACCTTTTCTGCAAGAGGACGGGTGGACCTGTTCCATATCTTTCAACTGACATAACTAGTCCTGAGTTTGCACAGATGCCAGAGAAGAGCTGCACAACACATCTCCTGCTGGAGCATGTGGCCAATTCCATCCTGTAATGCCTTTAAAGGAACAGGAAGTAGAAAAGCCTTATGTGATCACTACAAATTATATGGTTAAAAAGCTCTTTTTAGTGGAGGAAAAAAACAAAAAACAAAAAACAAAACAAACAAAAAAAACAGTTATTGTTATTCTGAAATAAAATCAAGTCAGAAAGTTCAATGTTACCAAAATTGCTCATCTTGAGGTATTCCTTGATGGAAAGAGGAAAGGTTCTTGTATTTAGTTATGCTTGTATATGCAGCCCAGCAAATTGTAGTTAAAGCGTTACTAAAGCTTTTGTATTGAAACAACTGTCATGAGATTTGAAAAGAGAAATTATCTTATCCTTAATAAAGATGTAAGAATTTCCTAAAAAGCTTGATTGATTTAGGAGGCATACTTGTACCCTTGGATGATTAAGTTATTTTCCTCATTTTCCTTTGGTAATTAAAAGAATCACTTCAGATCAAAAGCTGACATTTTCCTGAAAGAGAAGATTTCAGCTCTCCAGAGGATGTGTATCAGTCTTTAGAGAAGGTGAAATTTTCAGTGTGGATTTCTTTCCTTAATTGGGTCTAATATTTCTTTTTTTTTTTTTTTTTTTGCCATTGATCTGAAAAAATATAAAGTCTTAATATCACAAGTGATAGTAACAGAGGATATAATATGACATATACTTTGTGCAGTATCATAAAAATAGGTGGCAGCAGCAGTTCACAAACAGAAATTGGATAGTCTTTATAGTATTATCATTGAAACAAAGGTATCAGGAATCTCAAACAGTAACAAACAGTCTCTTTATGACTGACATAACAAAAGCTCAGAGCAACATTTGTGTTCCAGGGATGATATATTTAGTCCACCCCAAGGGAAATACTTGGATTCTTTGATTTATGAACAACCTGCTGTCTTGACTGTATAAACACTGTCTTCACAGAGAGACCTCAAAAGAACTGTGCTCATCAGCAGCCATTATTAAAGAAGGATTACAAAAGGGCTTTGCGTAAGGGCCTAGGTGAAAACTTCATAGACTTTGTGGCTATACCTAAAACCTTGACTTAGAATAACTGAATCCCCGTGGTGTAAGTTCTCGGGAAGCATCATATTGACTGCCTATGGCTACTGGCCAAAAAGAGGAAAGTTCAAACATGAAAAGAAAAAGAAATGGTCTAAGGGAGGAGGAGAGAAAAGCTTTCACATCAGAACAGACACATCAAGGATACTATCTGCAGACATTTCTTTGTAAAGATAAATTTTAAAAATATAAACAAAGTTGAAACCACATGCGATTTAAAATATGACCAGCAATTCTCCTTTTCAGCAATGCTGATGGCTATAATATAATGCTGATGGCTGTAATACAGGGTGAATCATAGAAGTGTTTTCCCTTTAAATTTAAATTAAAACAAAAAAACGAAGCTCAAGAGCTGGGTTAGTTTTGGCAGCATTTTGAGCATTCACTTACCAAATATGATCTATTCTGGTATTTATTCCTGGAAGAAATGGCTTAAAAATTAAGCCGCATATTTTCAATAGATCTTACAAAATGTAATGCCCAGACCAAGAATCATGAAGACCGTGCTTGCTATAATCACCATTATGATCCAAAAAGAGAGTGGATAAACTCTTTCATAAGTTAGGTTAGGGAAGAGACTGCGTATTTTTCTACGGATTTCAATGGTCTGAAAAGAAAGGGTGGCTTCAGGGATCACCAGAGTGTGGGTTGTACCTATGCAGATGCCCACTGGCTAGAGGAAAAGACTCAAGAAATGGGTGCGGAAAAAAATTCTGACTAAGGAAGGCTGTCTGTGTCCCTCTCAGAGAATCTTCGCTGTGTGGCCTTTTCATACACTCAGTGTATTAAGCAAACCTTCTAGTCCCAGGAAAGGTCAGCAGACAGACAGTAATAAGCTTGTTCAATTACATTGTTAATGAAAAATATTTTCAATGCGGTAACCACAAATCTAATGTTCAGCCAGGGAATCAATGGTCCTTAATGAGCTTCTCCCTCTGGCCAAAAGCCAAACTGCACCTGCATGCTTCATAACCACTGTGGAGCCACATAAGACTGGAATTTTCTCAATAAATAAAACCTAAAGCTTAACTTCAAAAAACAGGACAATTGCTAGACATTATCGTAAGCCCTTGCAAGTGCCACGCTTTGTTCTCTAGAGTAATGAACTATCAAGATAGAGGTTATTTTTGATTTATGCTTAGAGAAGGTTTTTTCAAGTATCATCCTGCAATCCTTCAGAGGGAGAAAAGTGATCCAAGAATCATTTAAACATGACAGAAATAGACACATTTGTTGCAGCAAGAACAAACTTGCAAACAAATCTACTAAACTAAGAAGATACCCATCTATCTCTTAATGATCTATCTTCTAATGACTGGTCCAGTCATTAGAAGTCCATCTTAGCATTAGTAATCATCCACTCTATTTAGTCAGTCATATAAAACAAACCTCAGCAAATGCGTAATACCTAAACAGCTGTGTAGACATGTAAAAGAGCAATGCTCACAGCAATTTCTTAAGGACTTGAATCTGCACAGTTGCAAATTTCCCATTAAATTCAGTTGGCGTAGGTGCAGGTTCTTACTCATTTAAAAAGAACATCCCAGTTTAGTGATATAAATATAGTTCTGGATCTTTTTTTATCTGATCAAACACACTTGCAGATGTTTACTAACAAGGATCTAGATAAAAATGTAGTAATAGATATCACTTAAAAGAAAAAGTCTAAACCATGTTTGTTTTAGATAAGTGGCACACATTTCTGTGGCTCATTTCCACTTAAACTCCATCTTACTTAAATAAACTAGACCACATTCCCTTTGAGAAACACATTAACACCACTGCCTTCAGAGGGAAAAAATACAAATCAGTCTCTTAATCTTAACTACACGAGTATATAGTAAAGGAAAATGTAGTTTGCTTAGGAATTTTGTCAAGACCTTTCACAAATTTGGCAAAATGCAAATTCATCAACAAATGTTAAATGTCATTTTCCATAGCTAGTCATTAAGCATTTATTAATTACATATTCTTTTATATAACCCCAGCCCTGGCTAAACTGTCATGATCTTTTTCCAGGTGAAAGTCTTGGAGCTGTTTCTCTCCCTAAACTTTTCTTCTCTCCCGATGGTCATAACCAACAGCCAAAGACAGAAGAGGGCAAACAGAAATCCTTGAACCAGCTTCTCCTGTATAAAACGGAAGTCCTCGCACTCCTCAGGTTGTAGTCCCCAGTTCATGGGACAGACAGAGACTGTGACTGCCAGGAGAAGATGCAAAGTTGGGGAGGGTGGATGCAAGGGAAGGGTTATTTATCACCCAGTCTTGCCCTAGAGCCTGCCTTTGTGCACAGTACTCCATCACATTTCAGTACAGGCCTGCAAGCCCGTTCTAGCAATCAAAGGACAGAGTGTTCTTTTGTTCTGTTTTTAATAAGATAATCCTGTTTTCCACTGGCATGACAACCCAAACTTGCAGATGGAAGCTACAATTGCAAAGCCATATTGAATCCAATCACAAAAATAAAGCGTTTAAGTGCAGGAAATCCAGCAATTCTGAAACCTAAATTAAACTGCAGATCTTCCATATCTTCTCCACACTCTCTTTTCCACTGCTTAGGCTTTAAGTGTCTATTTAAATCTTACGGTCTTCAATAGGAGCTGAAACCACACTTAAAGTTAAGCACATTCTTACAGGCTTCTGAACCTAGGCCTTTGCTTGCGACTCTCTGGGGTGACTCTCTACATCGACTGCCATGGAATGAAAAGCACAACTACCTAAATAAATAAATAAGGTCATTTTTAAATAAAAGTGGATTAGCCCAGTGTTCATATGATGAAAAGCCTCCTCTTAATACCAGACTCCAATAATCTTTAAAAAATAACTAGATTTATCTACACAGATCCTGCTGTCAGAAGGATGTAGGAAATCCATGCAATAATCCCAAAAATTATCTTAAAAAAAAATCAAATTAAGCAATTCTTTTCTCCTTGCTGAACAGTCTGTACACATATACCTGGGCACGGGCAGAAACCTGTCATTCCAGGTTCCATAGATTTGCTCAGCATATTTGAATTATTCACTTTAATCAGCTTATTGCTGAAAGCCACTCAGGATCAGTACAATATATGAATATGATTTAAGTACATATTTTCTAACAACAAAACACACGCAGAAAGACACACCAGCAGTGAGCTCTTAGTTAATCTGGAAGCAATGGATTGAATAAATTGGCAGGAGATACAACTTAAGGCACAGCAGACAACTTATAACAGCCTCCCCCCACAAACTATTGAATCTAAAATTTTTATAGTTGTCATAACTGTGCTTCACTTTTGCCCTCTCTTAGCTCCCATTGAATCTCTCCTAAGTTCCTCCTGTCCTCTCTCCAGTCCCAGATCTGAATTCCTTCACAGGTTTCTGAAAAAGATCAAACCTTTGATATTTAAGATCAAATCCCTACCTATAATGACACCTGTGAGAGCTGAAACGTGTTTGAACAGCAGAACCAAAAAAGAGGGGGGACGGAGGAGCGGGGCCGCAGCACATCCAGCCTTTTGAAAATATGAGGAAAAAAGTAAAAATAGATACAGAGCGGGACATTACAACAGCCCAAACCAGCAGATCTTTCATCATATCCCAGTCATTCCTTAGAGGCTTCCTAGGCCAGGGCAAAGCCATCAGCTTTGTTCACTTATCACCAAGTTTACTCCTTTTTTTTTTTGGAGGTGCATAAAGCAAACAAAAGCGAGCCTAAGAATCTGGCCTTTACTACTGTACTTGCTAACTCTCTGGCAATGCTTCTTTTTACCTCGGATGTAGGTTAAGATGCTTTCACCATCTCCCATTAGAAAGCATCACAGAATGTTTGCTTGGTGGAATGAAGAAGCCACTTCCAAAATATATTCTCTATTTATTACAGGAAACAGAAATGATCTGCAATTCAAGACAGAATTGCTACAAGAAACAGACTATAAACACGCTCTCTTGTTACTTCAAAATGATTCACTTTTTCTCCCTCAAAACTTGAACTCTCAACCCATTCTCGCTCCTTGGGTCTGCCTAAGGAGCAGCATCTGCACTAAGTACTTTCCCAGGAACACTAACAATAGACCTAATAACCATGTCATTACTTGTTGCTGCAAGAGAGTCTAGACTACAAGATTTTTAAGAAAGGTTGTACTTTCTCCAAAAAAAACAAAACCCCAGCTAACCAGGATGACTGGACTGGCCCCATGTGCTTCTTCCACAAAATTCATATATAAAGCAGGATTTCTTTTTCCTAATAAGCCTCTCTACTTCTTTTTCATAAGTGGTCAAATTCACAGAAAGATTTCTTTAGCCCGTATATTTCAGAGATTTCTCTTTCTGGTATAACAATTTTCCTACACGTTGTACCAGAATCTAGGGACAGTCACAGCTCACGCATTCATGCAGGGACTTTCCCCTGGGTCACAGTAATGAAGGTTAGAGGCTTAACTGGTATTAAATCAAGACAACCCAAATGACTGTGACTGAGTTGGGATAGCTGAAAATCTGTCCCAAAGGTCAGATGGAGAGAAGTACAGGATGGGAACAAGTCAAAATCTGTCTCCACATTAGCAGGCCACCTATCAAGGTTTCACAAGAGAAACCAGGATGACAAATGGATATGAGTTACAAGTCTTGAATTTACAAGCATGGCAAGCTGAAAGACAGCAAGCGACCCTGTGTTTTAAATGGATTTTTCCAATTATTGCTACTGCATGAATATAGGTCCAGTTTTAGAGAGCCTGTATTCCACAAGTCTCTACCAAACATTTCTACTCAAACTCTAGGAGTCTAGAGACAGAAAGCTAAGAACAGGGGCTCAGAGTGATTTTAGGCCATAAAGCTAACGGACTAATGCAACCCAGAGGCTGCACACTGCAGGGGTCAGACAGTGAAGCTCCTTCACTGCTCTGCTGCTGTTCCCACCACCCTTCCTTGGAGAGATGCCTCATAGTCCAGGCCTGCTCAGCACTGTCTTACTTGACACTATATATGGAGACCTGATTTTATTTTTTATTTTTTTTTTTTTTTCATTTTTGCTCAAAGTTTAGCAAAACATTCTGCAGTTTTGGTCACTGTGACCTGCATCGGACTGAAATCAGTGGCGTTATGAAAAGATGAAACAGGCACATACTGCCCTGTGTGAGAATTACTGCAGCCTATCTAAAACAAGCTAAAGCCTATCTAAAATGAGAAAGACAACTTATCAGACAAGTAGAACCTAAGAACCCCAAATTACTCCAAATCCTGCCTCCAACAGTGGCCAAAAACAGATGCTTTTTGAAGAGTACAAGAAAGAGCAAGCTCATATAATGCTTTTTTAAAGTGCCTCTTCTGTCTCCAACCATTTGCAGCTCAAAAAGCTTCCAGAACCAGAGTTAATTTCTATGCATTTAGACAGTGATATTCAGTAGACTACTATTTCACAAACTGCTCCTGTCTCCCCCTGAGCTCCTGTAAACTTATAATATTCCCCAAATCTTGAAGGAGTTCCACAGGTAATATGTAGGAATAGGAATAACTTAGATCAGAACACAGAACAGAATAAATAGGAGGAAAAGCAACATGACAAAACTGATTTGATACCAAAGTAAAATAATCTCGTTTGCAAAGATTTTATATATATTTGGCTCAATATAGCTTGAACCAAATTTTATTTTCATTATGACACATTCATGTAAAACTGAAGCAGCTCCACCAAAGTTGCCTTTTACTAGTCTGGTGTTCAAACAAACACCCAAACCATTAACATATTTAAGAGATATACACATACATGTATACATCTTTAGAGAGCCTTGATAACTGTGCTGTTAGCGACAACTTCAGACTTGACATTTTGTGACTTTCAGTATGGTGCTCTAAAGGGTATTTTATCTCACAAATGCATTAAGAAAAAAAGGCTACACCATACAGGTGGGCAACTGGGACTTTATTAGGAGAATGCAGCTGTCAATCAGACAGAATAATCATGGGGTACATGTGAAACAGATGCTGTCTATGTAAAATGACCCAGGGTGAATCGCTGAAAATGTAATTACACTTGAGTCTCAGGTTATTAGTAATAGGAGCACTTACTTGAAATCCATCTGGTTTTATACACCATGCAGTAGTGAGAAACAGAAACTGGGGAACTGACATTTTTCAAGTACACTCTTTCATTTGATGCCTTCATTTTGCTTTCCAGAACATAAATAAAAATCAATAGTACTTTTACAAAGTGAAAATCCCAGGGAAGTCACTGTCTTCTATTAGTTAAGACTGTGACAATTCCTGCATTTTGAATCTGAAATATGTATCTTTACAAAAGAAAGAGTGAGGAGTTCCCACCTAAAAAGGCACATAATGGCTGAGACCTTGCATAAATTTTCATAATCAGAAAGATCAGCTCAAATAGTACAAACAGATGCAAATAATTTAAAAATCCTACCGGTTTTAAAAGCTTTTCTTTTTAATGTGTTATTATAAATAAAAATGGCTGCTTGAAAAGTTTCCTAATAAATCTGGAAGACAGAAAGTATTTTTAGCAGCCTTAAAAAAAAAAAAAGAAAAAAAAAGAAGAAAGAAATTTTCAGAATTGTCCAAGCTTAATTTAGCTCTTCTTCTAATAAAAGTGGCTTCTTTCAGAGCAGAGTTAGACTAAGGAATTTACATTTGCATAGACGGCACATGGAACTATGGAAACCCTGTAAGTCTGAGGGCTCATTTTTTGAGAGGTGAGATGGGTCCCCTTTTGTACTCCTTGCAGCAACAGCAAAGTGTGCGCCGCAGTTCCTGGCACAGGGCGGCTTGAATCTCCCCGTGAATCTTCAGGAGAGGTTTAACTAGCAGTATGCAACATCACAATTGACTATATTGTACCTACACACATACGCACTCTTGACTGTTACAGAATACAGACCTGTCTAGACATTAGTGACTATCCGAAGTGCTCAAATTCACAAGTCTTTCTCCATTGGCTTCATTTGGTTTCATACAGGATTTTTTTTTGTACAAAACATACCTACACGAGCCTCCCAGAATTTAGTGGGAGGTCATTGGACTGTATGTTTAATATGTATCTAGAATATACAGCTCATTTTTTTCCCCAGCTATCTCTGGACTCACTAGTGAGAGTGGTTCAAAATCTAGGGCTGTTTATTAAGACTGATTTTTAACATTTAAACCTAGTAGTAAAATAAAAACAAACAAGCAGGACTACTCCTTTTGCATGCTGCTAAGTTTTGACACAAACTAGAAGGAAGGAAGCCCAAAGCAGGCTCAGGACACATTTAACACACTGCTCCTTTCTAGGTTTCAGCAATGTTACTTGCGTCTTCACTCTGCACGTAATCGTTCCTGCTTTGTTCTGTCAGGAATGTAGCATTCCTTCTAAGCACCTCTCTGAATATAAAGCATATGAGACAATCGATACAGAAATGAATAAACATTGACTTATTGATTCTATTTCTGTTTTTAAACTTTGAAAACATTTATAACATGACAAAACAAACATTTGATATTGATCCATGCAAAAATTCTGATGTAAGAGAGATATTTGGTACAAAGCACCAAACTGAGAACGCTTAAGGCTGTTTAATAACCAACACGAGCTCTTAAAATAATTTACAGTCCAGCTTTTCACCGTAAGCTGTAAGAAGAGGAATCCGTTCTACCTTTTCATACTTGGTGTTGCTAATTGTAATAAGATATTCAGGCCAAAGTAATAAAAGCTCCTTCTAAATCTGGAGGGAACTGATGAAAGCAATTACAGTGAGGGCTTGGTACTGTCAAACTGTCAGGTTTAAAGCTTAATGTAATTCTTTAGAGTTTAATTTTTTTCTACTCTAGGAGGAAAGGATTGCAAGCCATTTTCTGTTGAGAATGCAAAAAAGACCATTGAGCTACACGATACTGAAACATGACATAATGCACCAGTAACGTTACATATTATACATCATGTCACAGCAGTTCTTCAGGAAGGGAACCCATCTTTCACTCTTCGATATTACTTTCAGAAGAAAGTCTGGTAAGGGCCTTGTGGTCCTAAGCAGGGACAGCGAGAAATTTCAGAAGTCTGAGAAGCATTTTCATTTCAATTTTATCAATTGTTCCTGTTTTTCTAAGCCAGAGAAATGTTCCGTCGTGGAGGAAACAAGATAATAAAATATAATAATGAGTCATTAGGTTTAGTCTGAATGCTGCCATTTATCAGCAGACTATATTCTGCCTAAAGATTTTTCCTAAAGAGGCTTTGCAGTATTTGCACTGATTATTACTATAAAACTTAAAAAAACATTCAAGAATTTCTCAAGATCTTTCAGAGTGCGGAACAAATTGACTGAACAGCACTCCAGCAATTACCAAAGTGAAGAATGACAAGTTACCTACTAACATAACAAGCGCAAACAAGTAAAGATATTTACAATTTTCCATATAGCTGCAATAACAACATGTAAAGAGAAAGCAATTCTTTCTCTTGTTCTCTACACACAAATGCACTTAAGTTGCACAAGGTTCATGAAAAATGCCAAGCTGCCAGAACTGAGGTGCCAACTAAACCCTATTTGGATCAAGTATGACATGGACAGTGGCCTATAGTAGATGTAGACAAGGCTAACACGTGCTTCATCCAGTGCCTGGTGGAATTAGCCCCATGGTGAGAGACAGCCCGCTCAAGAGAAAGTGTCACCAAGTCCAGCTCACTCTTAGCTCTTCAACTGTAGCTCCACATGATGATGAAGATCCGTACTACAGAAGGTAGATTATTGCATTCCCTCTTATTTGAGGTACTTTGTGAAGCAACAATCTGTCACTAGTGAACCTGAACTGGAGCTGAGCAGGTTGGAGAGGAGTCAGTGAGTAGAAAGCACAAAAAAATGACACATAAAGTCAATTTTAGTGGAGGAAAAAAATCCACTTTGTCTCTTCTTGTATTTTAATTCTACATTGAGGGAAATAAGATTGTTTTCTCTTTTAGAAGTACAGTGGGGCCAGGCACATTGCATTTAGTGAGGCACACAGTACAGTGTGGAAAGTGCCTTCTATGCTATTTATGTTGCCTCAGCCAAAGAGCAGATGTGGCCAAATTATAAATAAAACAGCATGGTATATGATGAACAAGACTTTGAGAAAACTTGCATTAGTGACTTTGGCTAGTAAAGCTTGATGCACCAAACTTTCCTCTCTTTGCCAAAACGGTGTCAAAAAGTAACATACTAATTTGCAACCTATGAGACTATTTAGGGAACAAATTAAATTAAAATTGCCAGAGGACTACAAAGGTAGAAGGCAGTAAATATAAAGGCAGCTGACAGGCATGGTATCATTTGCTGCTCAGAGATAAGATGTCTAGTCCTATAGAAGAGGAGGCTGTTTTGGACTTCTTAAAATACTTTTCTTCTTTCTAACAGGTGCACACAATTTGATCAACAGATATATACGATTTAATTAATAGATGTATTTAACTGTTTCCCTATTCATAAAAGGAAGTGGACTAAAAGCAGATTAAGGAGCTGGTACACAAGAAACAAAGAATAAAATTCTGATTGCTCAAGCTGTTGCAAAACCAAGGCAGAAAGAAATACTCATGCTCTCAGATAAAATGCATATTACAATGTTATTTTGCATCTTTAAGCCATCCCAAAGCAGTCTCCTGTAATATGAAAATTAACACATTTTCTCCTGTAATATGAAAATTAACACATTTAGAAGGCTTCAAATTTAGACTTCAGGCCTACCAAAACTACACAGATCTTGTTAGGACCCCAAATGGAGCTAAAAATCCTGAAAGAACAGACCTCTTGCAAGACTTCCTGCTTTCAGAAATAGAAAGGGAGAATAGAATAGAAAGCCACTTCCCCGCCAAGCCCTCCTTTACAGAATGGGCTGCAAAATAGTGTTATGTGAACCATTAGGACAACTCTTGAAGCTTGGCTCAAAACATGAAAGAAGGCTTGGGTGCAGGGGCAGGAGAGGCAAAGTTATTATTTTATCATATTGAGTTCATTCATCCCCAGCACTTCTACGTGTTTATTAAGTGTCAGCAATCACAGATTAGACAACAGAAATGTGACAAAACCAGGCCTGATACAAGTGGCTGTTCCAAGAAATCATTCTTTACAGAAGATGCTTCATTCAAAGACGTGATTTTTTTTTTTTCTTTTAATCACTGTCTGAAAGGTCAAAAACCCTAGTGAAAAAGCTTGTGGTGAGCAGTCCAGATCAATACAAGGCTAAGAGCTAGAATTAATCAATAAAGAGAACAATGAAATCAAAGAAAATTTTTTTACAGCAAGAAAACACAGGTGATTCAAATTCCCTCAGAGATACTGCCCTGCACCACGGGTATTTATTGATTTCCTAAGGGCTTGAACCTGATGAACCATTCTGTTGCTAAAATGTCTAAAAAGAAAAATGGAAAATAATCTTGCCCAACAGTACTCCATCATTCAGGGAGCTGCCTTCAGGGCTCCCCCTTCCCTCCCTAACTCTCCCCATCCCATGACCCGAAGAAGGTAAAAGCAGCCCCAGAGGAGGACAAGCCACAGGGCCATGGCCAGCTGCCACAAGGTCCAGGAGACTCATCCCATGCTCGCACACCAGCAGATGCTACCTGGGACACTGCTCTGCATCACCATAAAACTGCATTTTGCTGCTCCCTGTATTCTTTTAATTTTTGCCTTACACCACCAATATTATGGCAGTCTGTACTCCAGTGCTATACACGCTCTGAGGATAAACTGCAATATTACAAATCCAGGTGGGGGAAAGAAACGTATGGGTCTCCTGAGGATCACTGAAAGCAAAGCAAGTTTGGACAAAAATCACATTTATAGAGAGGCTGTCACTGGCAGTCTGAAGATGGCTGCTGAAAAGAGGGGAACAGACGTCACACTATGTTGTTGTTATTGGCACAAGCTTAGAACAGGCACAGCTTATGCAGTTTGTCCCAAATGAGAGCCAAAATTGCCTATTTTCCCACCATACCTCTACATGCATTTCATTTATTGCTTCCTCCCCTGCATTCCAGCAGTCCAAATGGCCAAATCCAAGCACTGGCTCTGATGAGAACAAGAACACAGTAGCTGGCTGGCATAAAACCAGTCTGAGTCCAAAGTGGGAGAAGCTGGATTTATGCCAGCTACAAAATAGGCAGCTTTTGGTGGTGGAAACAGGCTTTAAAGGTTATGTACACCACACTCTTGCAGAATTTCCATCAGATGATACATTGCAACCCTTTCCAGATGTCAACTCCCTTAATGGAGATGCTAGCTCCAGAATCGCTAAAGGCTTTGCTGAGCTAATGCATTAATAGCGCTTCTTTGTGTCATAGTAAATAGAGAGAATCTTCTGAAAAACCCTGGAAATGAATACACCCAGCAAAGAACATGACGATCCTAAGATTTTTCAAGATCTTGAAAAGAGCACTAGGTAAAATAATACTAACAAGAGTACTGGTAAAAAAAAGTTATCAAAAAAAAAAAAAAAAAGTAACACATGCTGTACAAGCCCAGATTCCAACTCTACCATTGAAAGGAAAAAGAAAACAACCTTCAATAGGAGGTTTGGAGATAGAATCTTCCAACATATCTTGAAACCAGGTTACTAAATAGATGCTCAGTCACCCTTGGAGCCTCCCATGCTCTAGCAGTCATTGAATCCTGCAGTATCTTACCTAGACAAGAAGTCTAAGGAAATCGTTATGATCCACGGACTCCCTGAAACTGTCCCCTGTGTTGTTGCTATTCAAGAAGTCCTCTGTGTAAAAGACTATCAAGCTCACGGCATCTAAAATTGGCAGCCACTGAGCAAATTTCATGAGACTATGCTCTTGCCAAACCTCCTTGCAATAATCTAGACGTATGAAGCTATTTAGATGTGCAGCCAGTTGGGAGTTTTCTGGCAATGCTTTCAATATATTTTTCCGCCAAATCAGAGATACACATAAAACATCCATCCATACTAATTACAAGAAAAGTTGGGAAAATAGGGCTTCAGGTCCATAAACCAATGACTAGCTACACTCACCCACAAGCAGCATTTTTCTTATTTGTGACAGATACAAACCAACTAGCCATCCTTATAGCCCTTTCTGAAATTCCTTGTGCAATGTTTTTATCACCAGTGGTGCTCTGCTCTTTCTTAGACATGACTGTGTTTTAGTGACTAAACTACACATATATTGTCAGAAAGCTGTTATACTTCCCTCAAAATCAGATGTGTAATCTCTTGGCAGCAACACTTAAAAGGCTTACAAATTAGAACAGTATGTGCTACTGTACAGTATTAATCTTGCCTCTAATATCTATGAATATTGCTACATACTGCACCTGGGACAGATTTGGTCCTGATCTGTAGAGAGCAGACTCCAAAATCTTACAAGACTTCTTTTAATCAAGAATGTGCATCCTGCTCAGGGTAGCACTGAAGCAGCTGCCATGACCCAACATCAGCCTCTGAAACTTGTGTCTCATGCCATCCAGGTGCTGTATCTCAGCATGTTTGGAAAAATGTATGAAGAATTAAGCATTCCTAGTAACATGTATTTGTAGTAGTTAATTTGGCAATTCCAAAAACTCTACATGCAGATGATACTCTCCTTTTTAATCTGTGCTTTTAAAAGTGTATTCCTCTTTGTTTCACAAAATCCTTGATTATCCCTTTAAAACACACCAGATATACCACCATATAATGGGAAGTTTCTAAAAAATGGAAGACACATATGTATTTTATGTTTGCCAGATAGAGAAAACAGATAGTAAGCACTGACTTAAATCTGTTTTTGAAAAGTCTTGTCAGAGAAAGGCAGGAGAGTTGTTCTATCTGTTGCTGTGTGGACAGCCTTTATTCTCTTTCTACATCTAGGTCATATAGTTGAGCTTGAATTTGCAGGCAAATACACTAGATAGAGCCTAAAGGTAAATATTAAACTGATAATTGACAGGTGAATAATGAACCTTTTCTGAGACAATCTTTTGTTTAATGTTAATGTTTTGGTATATTAACTACTCAATGTTTGGGCTTGAGTAACTTCTGCTCTGATGGAAACTTATTAAAAGAATCTAGTAAAATCAAATGATCAAACATTTTTCTCTATATATTTAAATATTTATATGTTAAAATAGTATTTATTAAACATTCAATTGGAGCTAGTCCTTCAATTGTTCAGTTTAGCCATGGCTAGGATTTCCCATAGTTAATGAAAATTTCCAAAAGAACTGCAAAAGACAGGTAAAAATAACTTCGCATATGTTTATCATACCATCTCTTCCTCACATGCTATTTTCTGAACTCTAAGAGTTAACTTTTTTATTTTTATTTTTTTTTAACAGAGAGGATTGTATCTTGGTTTTTGTCAAGATAAACACTAGTGACATATAATGCATAGAAAATAATCCAAAATGACAAAACTGATTTTGGAAAGTGACATTCACTAATGTAGCTAATGGTGAGTAATTCCAGGTTGGGATTTACCAGATTTGATTTGAATCATAAACTATTCCTTGGTTAACAGGTCTATGCAATAATACTTTAATGTGACTGTGGCAGATTTCCCACACAAAAAGCTCATTCTAAAGACATAACTATTTCCTTAGACTGCTAAACAGTGTCTCATTGTGTTGATGGTATCGTCAGAAATACAAGCTTTTGATTAAAGGGATTAACACTGAAATGAAGAAAAATCACATTTTAAACTCACTTGGACAAGTTGATGCTAATTTTGCATAAGATATTAGGTTGGTTCTAGGTCCTATGGTTTGATTATTTATAAATACATTTCATAGAATAATTAAAATTCTGATTCATTGATAATTATCTATTTCTGTTTTCCCTTTCTTATACACGTTCTACATACAGTGCTTGAATGATTACAGACAGAAATATGCAGGAAGAGCCTTCAAAAATGCATCTTCCATTACCACAGTTCTAAAGACTAAGCAGTTTTGCCTTCTTTCTGTCCACGATCTCCATCGGCAGTTGCAATTCAATACAGTCAGTCTGCACTAGCATTTTTTCAGCACTTAGCCTGAAACAATTGATTGACTGATTTTATAAAGATTTCTATGAATGAAAAAACCTCCTTTCTCCTCCTGGTTTTGGTCCACGTACCTTATTTTCTACCATCTTTCCCTCTGATACTGTTTTCTATGCTATAGTTGCTTACTGTTGATGCACAAACAGCTCAGGCAGGACAGCAAACTCCCCTGACTTTGGTTCCTACCAAGATTGCAAGAGCCCAGAATGAATTAGCAGTTCAGTGATCCAAAGCTCCTGTTGCCTAATCAGGTGCCTTTCACCCTAGCCTAGCCAGGAAGCAGGCATACACCTGGCGTGGGTTTGCAAAAAAACATGAATTCTACAGCAGTACAAGGAACTATCAATTGCTGACCCAATCTGCAATGCTGGGAATCAAATCCCAAAGAATCTGCATGATCAAAGAAGAACTGAAGGTTGCAAATTTTATTGCTGTATTTTTACTGGAACACAGTTTGCTTCTCCTAAAGTCATCCACATTAACAGAATACTTGCATGGTCTGGAGCTGTTTAAACAAAACCTCATTCTACAATTCAACATTTCAAGGAAATCAGTCAAGTCATAAGACAAAGCATTTACTTAGCATATTAGAAAAAGTTCTGTAAATTTTGCTTTCGATCCCAGAGTCTTAAACTAGACCAATTTGGAAATCAGTCATACAGTGTATCTTTTTTGAACATCAAAAAGCATTTGTAATGGATTTTAGAATTAGGTGAATGAAAACTGCTATAGAATCTGTTAGGAATTATCAAACTAATGTAAAGAACTCACTCTTCTGCAAAACCCACCATTGAATTTCTTGTGCATTTAGCCACAGGCATTAGGCAAGAAATAACATCCTAAGCTGAAAGAAAACCACCAAGTCAGAAGATAAGGACTTAATTTAACTTGAAGAGTAAAACGTGATGGTAATAAATCACCTTAGGGCTTGCATACTGTAAAATGCATAAGCATTTTGCATGTGTTTTGCATGTATTTCATTTGCTATTTTACATTCTAGATTCTGCTGATGGGGAATCTGAATGTGCAGTGTTAAAATCGCTTAGAGCAGACAAAGTATAAACTTGCAATTGTTGGCATGACTGAGATTTAAATGGATGAATTTACTGCATCTTTGCTGTCATCATCCAGAGCTTTCACAGAAGAAGTTTCAGAAAGGAGAGAATCTTTGGTGTAATCCAGAGAAGTTAAGTCTCCAGGAGAAATTTAGGCAACATCAGACCGTAATTTCAAAGCAACATCTCCTGTGAATTAACACAAAGCTCTACCTTCAGTCATGTCAATGAGCCATGTCTCTAACCAATAACCAGCAGGAGGATGTGAAAAAAGACTCATTCTGCAGGAGAGAAGAACAGAGTATGCCTCAGCAGTAAGTTTTGTTTTGTTTTGTTTTAACTGGAATTAAAAAAAAAGAAAAAAAAACTTCTGAACTCTTCTTCTCTAACAGCATATTCTTGAATGTTATTGGCGAGATCTCTCAAAGAAATAAGTCTCAAAATTGATAGCATCCTTCTCCTGTAGCACTTGTTCCAAGCTGTCTGGGGCCTCAGTGGTTTGAAGCTATTCTCCGTAATTTTGCACATGAGAATCTTGCACATGATGAATCAAGAAGGGACTTTGGCCATAAGCCCCCTTACCCAGAGCCGCAAATGCAGTCCACAAGAACCTGAAAATAACTCCTATGAAGATGCCTGGCTAAAGACCTGAAAAATACATTGTGCTAACCACTCACATTGAAATGATATAAACAGACTGTTTGCAATATATGGTCAGATGTATTGATCTTACAAAGATGTATACATGATAGGAAATGACACGTTCAAAACTCTGAAAAAATCCCCTTGCACTGCTCTTTTGGCTGCTGCTGCCGAGATGCAGCCAGGACTGTTTGCTTTATTACAGTCACATTCAGTTGAAGAGCTCTCAGCTTCTCTGCCCTGAAGTAGCAAGAAGTCAAATATGCTCTTCTTTCCTACTCTGTGCTTTAAATATATTTATAAACCAGTTTGTGTGTTATGCTTTCAGGATCACTACACTCAAATCAGGTCCCTGAGAGCAAATGGCACTTTGGTTCCTAAGTGTCCATGACCACGAGATTTAGGTTCTCTAGTGTTTTCAGCGCTTCAGAAAACGGTACCCTTTTCCTATGCTCAAGGCGGTATGTCAACATTACTTGAGAAGTGCAGAATCAGACAATCCAGCAAGCACATATTCATTCCCTCAGAATCTGAAAAATGTCTTGCCATCACCAGCAAAACAACTAATAATGCTACGGAAGAAGGAAAAAAAAAAAAAAAAAAAAAAAAACACCTAATTTCAATGCCATTGAAAATGCTGCTTATTACCCACTAAAAGACAAAACTCACATGGAATTATCGGCCAGCCTTTGAAGATATTACAACATGAGATTCAAAAATCCAAGGTGAATAAGACTGCAGACTTTTAAATCTGTGCATGCTTACTGATCAGAAGCCACTGTGTACTGAAAATACTTCAAGATTCTTTTCCTACAAACCAAATGGGAGTTTTTCAATCACATTAATTCATTTCAGCCAAAACTACTTCTTAAGGTGGATGAGGACACCACTCAGCAAAATCAGGATCATTTGAATTTGTCACCTTACTAGCCTCAACTTTCTCAGCTAAGCAGAACTATTATTCAATGAAACACAAGCAGAGAAACTGTAGTGATGCCAATGGAGAACATGCCTTATCTGTGTAAACCACTTCTAAGGAAACAAAGTGTGTGGCAGGGAGGCAGGAAGTAAAATTGCCAGAATTTTGCCAGAGACTTCAGTATCTGCACCTATCACTGTAGACAGTAATAACTGTCATTAATTTAGCTGTAACTCCTCACAAAGGATTGTGAAGATGAACGCGCTATGTGGATTTAGCATTTTAGGTAAGATAATCTATTTCCTGCTGCAAAAGCAATATTCTTCATTACTGGTATCTTTGCAGCACTGTTTTAAATGAACCACGAGATGCGGCTCGGCTTTTCTCTGGAAAAGTTATCCTGCAAACCAAGAGATAAAACTAACCATTTTTTAAATATATTGTTTAAAACTTCTTTTTCATTTCAACTTATCTTTCTTAATCCCATTTCTCACATTAAATTATCTGCTTTGTGTTGATACCTTTCAAATATTATCAAATGTCTCCTTTGTTGTCCCTTAACCAATCTCCCTATATATTTAACTTAAAACCACTCCTTGTAAGTCTGTGGCTCCAAATTCCTTTACTGTGCATGCTGTTCTCTCCATCCCTTCAGCTGTCAGTATCATTCTGCTAACAAGGCTTCTGGATCCCAAGTGACAGGAGACCTCTGCTTATGCAGAAAAAAAAAAAAAAAAAAAAAGGTCTCTGTTGCTGTCAAATTAGTATTTCAAATTCATGCTTAATTTGCTGTCAGCTACTACTTTTAAGTCTCTTTCGGCATTACTGCTTTCCAAGGTTTCTCTCACTCAGAGGAATCTGTGTCTCAGATTATTTTTCCCTTAATAGGCTTGCACCAATTAATGTTTCCAAAATGCTTTTTAAATGGAAAGCACTATATAAATATTAAGTATTCTTATCTGTAATGGGAAACATGTTCCATTACCATTGTCATTTAAACTTCACATCAACACACTTTATGTAGATTCCTTGGTCATAGACATTTGATTTCCTAGAAGGCATTATGAACTGAATACATTAATAGGAAACATATCTGTGTAGCTTATTCCACACAAAAGCTGCAGTATACATTGTATGTGTCACACAAGCAAAATATAATCCAAACAACTGTATCTATTATTTATGTGTTTAATATAAACAGAAATTCAGCCCAGTCTGCAATTTTGCACATGCATTTTACGCTGATTTTCACTGTCTAAACATTGTCTTATTGAATTACTCACTGCCTAACAACACTTGGCACAGGCAACTATTAAATGTTGAATGAAATGACATTTGATAAGTTTAGGCAGAGATATTAATTATTCCCTCTCCCAAAGCCAAAGTATAAAAAGAGAATCTCTACTTCTGCTACCAAGTACTTCACAGATTTGGATTCAATGTGTAACACAAATGGTCTATTCCACAAAGAAATGCAAAATGCACCAGTACGCTTTTAGCACCTTTAATCCACAAGTGAGAAAGATGACTGCCAACTGTCTTTACTGCAAATGATCGTGTGCTGCTTCCACTCTCACCAGGGCAGCTGATGACAGACGGTGCCCTCGGAGACCAGCTGTTCGTGGCTATGGGTGTCACGGTACAAAACCTATGCCCAAGAGGCCTAGGAGCGCTGAAGGGGGCAAAGGAAGGAAATTATTTTTTATTTTTTACTGTGGCAAATTTCCTGCAAGCTCGCTTCAAGAGGCGGTGGACTGCATATCTTTACTTCCATCTAGTTTTTCCAACAAAAATATATTTTGTATAGATCTTGCCATGAGACATTTATCATATTCCTTTTTTTTTTTTTTTTCCTTGGAACTAGAGTCCCTCTCCAAAATTCAAACCAGAGAACAAAAAACAACACTTAAACTTCTTAAACACTGTAAGAAAGCCAGGCTATCCAGCCAATTCTTTAAAGACCAATCAAAGAAAGCTTATACTTGTTGATACACATGACACCACGTGAAACAAGCACTACCCCTTCCATAGGTACGGCTTGGTATGTTTGTGTCATATTTTGTAAACTACAGTTTCAGATAAACTGCCAGTAGTTTTCTTATTTTGGAGATTGTGTAGGCAGAACAGCACACAGCCAATGCACCTGCTATGCTACCACAAGAACAAAAAAGGTGTTTTTGCCTACCTTATAAAACACAGAAGGGGGCCCTAATCTCACATAAAAAGTCTAGACTCTGCATAAACAGTCACTAAAGCCAGCACTGTTGCCAGTCACTGAATTACCATGAAGATGAAGTTGTATATTAATAATACATTGCTCACGTTCATGGACAAGAAGCAGATTTAAGAGAGTTTGCCCCCTAAACATCAGCCTCACACACAGTCACAAACACGCAAGCACAACAGCCACAGGGCTCCAGCCAAACCCCAGCCAGCTCAGGCAGTTTAAATAGCACTTGCTATTTGTCAACCTGATTCACTTCTAGACCAAAGCACCTTTCACGTCCTAAAACCACGTCAGAGTATGACATGTGTATTTCTATTATTATTTAGAATGTTTAATACCTGTCTCAGGAGCACAATAAAATGCAACTCACCAAGGTTTCAAATGTTGTTCTTGCTCACATAATGACAACGTCTTCATCAAATTCTTTCGACGTCATTATAAATCCAGGTTAACCAGCACAGACTCACAGGAAAGTTAAGGTGAACCAATACAATGTGAAAGCAAAGTGCATGCTTTACTACAAATGAATGATTCCTTTCAGGAATACAGTATGATTAGTTTGTTGTAGCTTAATCCTTTTATTTCATCTTTTGTTTATACTGTTCCTTATAAATATAATTATAAAGACAATAAGAGTTACCAGACTTCGCACAGGATTTCATAAACAGGCATTTGAGATGATTATTGCATGCACGGCAAACAAGCTGATAAGCTCATAGCCACTGTAACAAAGTGTTCATGTATATAAAGCAGATGTATCAGTAGTGATCTTGCTTTATAAAAACCAAGTAACTTAAGTGAGAAGTTAATTCTTTCTTTCCCTTCAAATCATGAGCCAAGAATACAGAGAAGACCTCCCCACCAAGTATTTCTAATTGCAGTATATATACCTTTGCAGTACAGCATTAGCTTTGCTTACTACACATGGAAAAGAGCATTGTAGCAATAGTAATAACTGCTTTAACAAATGCCTGTCACCGTGCAACCTCTGGGAGGATTACAAGAAGAGATATTTTTTTCCCCCCACTGTGGATGAAGAGAGAATAAAGACAACTCTGAAGACAATCCTCTCCCTTCATGTGCCCAACCTAGATCACACCAGAAAGGGAGCGTTTGGTTGAACTTCAACTTCTGTGAGGAAAGGGGCTTGAAATGGAGGCCGAAACTTGGTAATCTGAAGAATAAATTTGAGAGCGAATGCTTTGTTCCTGAAAAAGGTTTACTTGCAAATAGCAACCAGTTAGCTGAAGAGCAGGCTGCAAGAGTGGCCATGAACACGTTAACCACGCGGCCAGGCTACCTTCCCACGTAACGTTTAGCTCCTACTTTCTGCACAGCAGGAAAAAGTTACAAGCAAACTATCACGAACGGGAAGAAAAGCACCTGTTGCTATTTCCATAAGCAGCAGCTTAAAAAGACCTCAAAATGTGGACAGATTTTTAAAGAATTTACAAGATTTCCCCCTAGAAATGTCTGTTCTCTGGCTGCAAACACAGTTAATTGTCTTCCACGAAAACTGTGCAATTTTTTATCAAATTATGCAGTGAGACTTCGTAACAGAGAAAAATGTTCTCAAGAAATGGGAAAAGAAAATAAGATCCATTTACATCAGCGACCTAAGCAGCAGCTTGAATCTAGAGTTAAAGATATGAGAAGTGCACAACCCTACTTTTTCATTCTTCTCGTATGGCAAGTTACAGAAGCATAAACAGAAATATATGGCAGTAAAATCAGTTTGTTTTTATTGCACGGTAACCTCTTATAAATGACCAGCTTCTCCCCACCACATTTTTTTTAAAGAATAATTTGCTCCTAGTCAAAAAGCCTGTATGCCAAGTTTCAGCACAGAATAAAATTTTTACAGTGAAGTTATAAATTTTTGAAAAGTGGGTCCTATGTACTAACATACACTTAACTATTACAAGGGCAGCAGGTGTCACTATAACAAATGATGTAAAGTTCAATTTAAACATCAGAGAACATATTGAAATACTTTGGAAATTGCCACAGGTCACTAAAACTTTATATGAAAGAAAAAAAAGAAAAGAAAAACCCACCCCCCTCTCTAACATTTAATTTTTCCTCCCACAAGGCAAACTAAAGAAAACACAGACACAAATTCTTTGTAATTAACAGGACTGTGGTTTTACAGTTAAACAAGGTCCAATAGTGAAAAGTTAAATCATTAGACAACATATATTGCCCTGTATGAGAACTATAACAATCTGCAAAATAGCTTAGGACACATCATCATGAGGTCAACTGTTTTCAGTAGATAATCAGACTTATAAGCATCTTTAGCTCATGGATAAGGCATGCAACATAACGCAGAGATATGCTGACAGCTTCCAAACAATTACATTTGCCTTCCCTGTTATTTTAACAAATAGAGAAAGAAAAGTTGCTAATCACTGTTATGATCTGAAAGGAAACATTAGGCAACAAAATTGCATCTATATTTTCTTCACTTCCCCCTCGCCTCCCATTTCTCTGCTCCTCGTCATGGTTTCCATAGCAGCTTTCCTGTTTACAACACAAGGGCTTTTTCCCCCTTCTCTGATGTTACAAAGCACTCGAACACCTACTTCCCTTCAGACCCAGAGGATTCCCAGGAGCGCCCCGCACCCCACAAGGATGCTTTGCTCAAGTCGAGCGCAACTTGAGGGGCAAAGAGGCATCTCCCCGCTCGCTTGGGGACAGTGCTCCTCGCCCTGACGAGTGCTCAGTTTTCAACGCTGCGCCCAGGTTTCGCACTAGGCCTCCCCCTTCCTCCTGAGCCCGTGTGGGAATGTGTTTGCTCAAGCCGCTCCAAGCTCTCACAGGGTGACTTTGCAACACACACGCCAAGGACCGATACCCCGCACTTCACCCCACAGCCACCACAGCTGCACGCAACGACACAGCCTGCGAGCCTGGGGCAGCGAAGGAGGAACCAGGCTGTCACTGCGCCCAGGGCACCGCGACCCCGGCGCGGCCGAGGGCGCTTGCACCGCTACCGGTGTTGCTGTGCACGGGCTGCGTACGGCCCAAGACTTCCCCGGGCTGGTGCTCGGCTGCATATAGGAGCGCACGCCGCACGGACGGGGCGTGCTGCCGGCACGCTGGACCTTCAGACAACCTCGCCCCCACATCATGGGCACTCTGGTTGTCCGCTACCTCATCTTTCCTTTAGACTGGGATTTAGATTCTCTAGAAAAAGAGAAAAGTATAGGCTCTGGAGAGACTAGGGGGGATCTCAGCAGGACCTGCAGGCAATGAACAGGGCAAGCCGCAAGCACTGCTGCCATGACCCAGCTCATCTCCTCTGGCTCAACAGAGCTTCAGTTTCCACCAGGCCATGCCCTACACAGCTGCCCATCACACCTGACCCTGCAGCTAACTCATCCTCAAGCTCTTCCATTTCTTAAAACAAACATTTTAATCGGAGAAATATGAATATTTTCTGTTAAGCACTTTTTTTTTGTGGGTTTTTGCTTCCTCGTAGCAACTTTGGCCCTGATTCAACAATGCACTTAAGCATGTGCTTAATTTTAAGTAGATGAATAGGCCTGTTGACAAATGCTCTAGTTAGGCATAGAATGGGTAATGTGCTTCAGTGGTTTGGGTTAGGCTTTAATTGCAGGAAAAGTTTAAAGCCATATTACATAACATTTAAACATCTATCCGCGAGCAAATTTATGCATTNAAAAAAAAAAAAAAAAGCTATACAAGTGTTCCCCAAGAAAAGCAAAATACGGTGTTACAAATCTCTAGGATGAGACCCATATTAGCTAGCACTCTGGTAATTAAGACATACTATAAAAAATCATTTGTGATTTTTCTGCTAACCTTTGCTGCCACAGACAAAACAGGATTCTTCAATCAATTTCTGTAAATTAGATTAAATTGTTTTGAAATATCAGCACAGTTAGAGTCTTTTTTTTTCCTTCTTTGCTAATTTGTTCATTTTTCAAATCCAGAATGTAGTAATTCATGTAATCACAATTCCAGACTACAGTAGTGTCAGCACCTCTTACATACTTTATAACATACTTCATTTTTTTAAAGTGGGAACTTATAATTCCTTGTGCCACTATCTTCCCCAACATATTTATAATAAGAAAACTGCAAATTTTATTGCAAAACATCTCAAATAAATATTTTAAACAGCACCTAATGGCACAAGCATGAGCATGGAATACGTATTTTACATAAAGTTGGTCTGAGATCAAGGATGCTTCAGCAGTAGAAATTTAGCAATAAAGATTCATCTTAGTGTAGAAAAAAATTATCCCATTTAATTTCATATGCAAAATAGCCCTCAGCTTTCTACATTGTGAGTATAGAAATGTTGTATTCTTTTGTTTTCACAGAGATAATTACATTTAGTTTTCAGCAAAAAAGTATGCAGCATCAATTATTTTTGAAATCAAAAAAGCTTTTTTCAATGTATTTATGTTTTATATTTCAAAAGTCCACTAACATTTACATAGCGTAATATTTACAGTAAGGAGTTTTTACTTTATGAAGACATTTGCAGCATTTTTATAAGCTGGAAAAAGAGCAAGTCTATTACAAAACGGAAATAAAAGAATACAGATTGAAACCAACTTGCTCTGCAAATGTGCTACATTTACAGATTATCTGGAAATCATTTGGTGTGCTACCACTTAATCTTATTTATTGAGCAATGGCAGTGTTCCTAATACCACATAGACAGACAAAAGTCCCAAAGAACAGCAGAATTCAGCCAAATTGGATGCATTTTAGCACATCAGCAATACATCAAATAATGAGGCAAGGCCAGAGGCACACAGTTTTTTGCTGAAGACTTTTGAGAGGATGACTTTTTGCATATGAAGGCCAGGTAATGCAGATCAGGGATAAATACAAGCACAAACTGTCGAAGCAAAAGCATGAGCCTTGGCACTAACATGAATGAGTATGATTTGGACATGAAAAATGAAGCATATGATGGAAATGAGAGAAGCAGAAGGACTGTGAGGTTCTGAAGCAAAGGAAAATTGAGAACTAGACGTCAGCTCTTTTAAAGTCACCACTCCTTGCTTAGCTCACTGACTACAACTGCATGTCTCGTTTCTGAAGAAGTCCTGAGCAAGGCATGGGACGGCTCATCATCTTTGCCAGTTACAAACTGCCTTGTGGAAGGAAATACTTAAAGAGCAGTTGATCAGAAGGACACACAGCAAGAGGAAGGGATAAAGAAGAACAGAAGAGCTTTCTGTCCACAGCTGTCAGTAGGAGGCTGCATACTAGACGGATGCTCCAAGAAATTTGGGCAGAGCTATATCCTCAAGAGACATGGATACAATGATACCAATTCAGTCGTCTGAGTCTCAGAAAAACAGACAGAATCATACTACTCTGTTTCGGTATACAGCTCTCTTCATATGCATTGTCAAATACAAAATGAGAATGAGACAGAATAGATATTTATATCAATATACACACACACACACACACAGGGACTTTCAGCATGTTAAAAATGAAAAAAGTGCATAGCATCCTCATTTATTCTTACCATTTTCATTCATAGCATAGTAGTAAGACTCCTCAAAAGGTAAAGAAAAATACGTTGTCAGCCTGAATCAATACTGGACTTTCTCATCAAAACAAACATTGCAGCATTTTATTCCTACAGAGTTGCCTGAGAGCTATGGTTAGAAACCAGTGTCATCCCATAAATCAATCTTTTTAAATTATTAATAAGAAGAATTTTCCTTGCAGTTGTAGTGGGAACACTGCTCACATATTGATCTCTTCTCAAGTAGTGCCCACATAATAATTCAAGTATTTTATATGTCATTTTGGCAAGTGAAGTCCCTACATGACATAAGAAAGCATTTCTACTGATGTGCTTCTAAACTATCTCATTTCCCTCTCCTTCCTTGCAAAATGCTTCAACATGTCCCTTCAACATGGGAGACTTGCAAGAACGCTAGTTTTCTTTTTATAAACACTAGCTCATTAGCTGCTTTCAAATTAAGTAGGGCAGTACAAACAGTGTTCAGGGTAAATTAAAAGCTACCAATCATGACTGGATATCTACTGTTAAGGAATTTTTTGTTTTCAAGTTCATGTCAATTAACAAAAACTGATGACAAGACTGCAAGACAACCTTATCCACGAATTACTTGGAAATTCAAGTTGGTATAAAGTTCTTCCCTCAGGAATTCTTGGCCTTACAACAGGATTGCAAGAAGCAAAGATATTGCTACAAAGGTATCTCTAGGAAAAAAAGAAAAAAAAAAAAAGAAAAAACAAAGAAAATCCAAGAAAACATTTCAAAACATATTTACTTAAAGTAAAAGGGATGAGTTTTTTCTTTTTCTCATCCGCAAGCGGTTTCTACTAGATCTAATTCCATAAGCAACATTCTTTAAATTATGGCAAAATGAGAGTCCACTGCAGTCAGAAGGCAATATAGGAAATTTCCCATTATTTTGCCCGTTAACAAAGCAACAGGAAATAGTAAAGATTTTGATACAGGCACATGATTGACTTGGGTTTGCACTACAATCAAACACAAAATTGTAGTCTCTGACACTGCATTAGGTGCCACAGCAAGACACAGTCATTGCAGAATAAGACCATTATGACTGGCTCTTTTGCTTGACAGAGTATAAAATCAGAGAGTGGGGACAAAGGCAAGCACAGTAAGTAAGAGCAATGCTATTAGTCACAGTTTGTTATTTCATTAATGTTATGACCTGTGTGTCAGAGTCAAATTTTCATGTGAATAGGAAGGACTAACATACTAATTTCATCCCAAACCAAGTCATTATCAATTTAACTTATATTTGTTTTCTTCTCCCATTCTCTTCAATAAACTGTACACTTAGGGGAGAAAACAAATTTAATAATGGTAGGCTACATGGTGTAGAACATTATTTTCTCTGATCTCTGCTGATCATAAAGTCACATATGATAGTTGCAGGAAATATATTTCTTTAAAGCTATGCTTAGATACATTTATGCATTGGTTATGCTATGGTTAGATAACATTCATGCATTCTGACCCGGCAAACAACAACAAAGTGGTATGAATGTTCAGATATAACTGCAAAAATCACTAAGATATTTATATGCAGTAACCTGCATAAACCAGACTTACTCTGCTCTGCAACTTAGCCATTGTTATTCAAGAGACTACAAATTTCTACTCATCACTATCGCAGTCAGATAGCAATAATAGATATTACAGACTAAGCACATCTGGCAGCTGCTATTTTAATGTTCTCATATGATGAAAGATATACTTCCATCTTTGCTAAAACTAGTTCAAATTAGTGAAGTAAATTCTGTGCATAAATAATTTACTTGCATTTGGACTTGACAGTAATTTCAAATTTTGAAAACAATATGGCTTTAAGTGTATGAGGCAAACTATAAACTTCACTTTGACCATTTTTTTCCAGTTAAGATACAATAACCGCAAAAAAATGTCAACAATATTTGCTACACAACCATCCTAAGTAAACGGATGAAAAACAGTCTGCTTCACTTTTTCCCTTGGCAATATGTGAAACAAAATGAAGTGCTATGAGTCTGAAAGATGAGTACTTTGATTTTATAGCCTTTTTAAAAAGCTACAGTTTATTAGAATGCAGTAATGAGTCGAGTTTCTCACACATATATGCAGTCATATTAAGATACGAAAAAGAAGAAATATCACTGACTACAGAAAGGCTGACGAGTACCTATGTAGAGGTGGATTCCTCATTTGGTACATACATGCTGTTTCCTGTAGAAATGTAATTGCACTGCTTCAGCTGTGCATCCCACACTGCTGAAGCTTTGCAGCACTGCCACCAGGCTTTTTTTTTTGTTGTTGATTTACAAACCGAGAATGGGTTTACATGGAGTCTCATTTAAAAAGAAAAAGTTAAGACTTTTTCTAAAGGGGCAGGAAAAATCTTTTTATATTGGTACAGCAGTGGAGAATTATTCTTTTATTTGGCAGTAACGTAGTGCTTTCCCCCTTTTTGTCCTTGGACATAAGGTTCTTCACTACTAGCATTAAGTTTTACTTAGTTCATGCCTAGCACTTCTTTCATCTCACAGGGAAATCTGGCGTCCGAGTTATTTGCATTGTACATGCAAGCACTTGTGAGATTAATTCATCTGACTCCTGCAGACTTCACTAAAGCTTTCATTTTTCTTTCCACTCTGGATCTGCATAGGTTTGTTCTCACTGTTTTAGTGTGAATACAGCAGACTCAGTTGCAAATTTTTTTCTGGTCAGCAAAGAGAGACTTTACCAAAGCGGAAGATGACTACTTGGTGGCTACACTATTCCCTATTCTACCCACTACACTGTCTTCCATCACAAATTTATTGCAGAAATATTGCACAAACTTATGATGTTGTTGCATAACAAGCATGCAAAAGTACATGTTTCTTGCTAGCCTTGTGGAAATACACATTTTCTTACATTTTGTTATCTGAAGAGTAGGAAAATATTTCCCAATTTATTTACAGTTACTGCGAAAGTAATACCAAAGTAACAGGTGCCAGACTTGCTATTGCAAGAATGGGAACAGTTGTGAAATGTACATTCGGCTAAGGTGGTAACTTTCTGCAAGGTGACTCTGAATAGGATGGGCTGTAAAACACAGGATTTACATTTCAAAAAGCACGGTTTCCTTCGCTATATTAAGTAAAACATAAAATTCCTCCAAACTGCAAAATGCTTTTTTGCATACCTGAAGAAAAATCATACCTTATATTGCTATTTAATCTTTACAAATGCAAACTGAGTTAAATTGATAAAATGCACTTTGAGAAGGGCATTATACTCCTCATGCTTCTTTTTTCTTGCATTGTAATCTAGTCCTGCCCATACCCATCTTAGTTCAAGACCCAGTCTTGCAAAATTACCCCCAGGTGTAACGCTCACTATGCTGAAGTCTCAAAGAAAGTTAAAAAGAAAAGCGTAACCCAGGAGACCAGTTTAGACTGAAGAATGTAGACAGGGTATTCACAGGATACTGTACAGTGAATACTAAACCAGACTGACATGAGAATTAATTCACATTTTTCCAGTTCATTTTATAGGGTCTTTCTTTGCAAAATGGATATATTTTATGAACTAAATTGAGAACTAGTTTGAAACTGTTTCAGATATCTCAGACCTAAATGTTTAATTGTAATTGTTGTTCTACTAAGTCTATTGTTCAAACACATTTTAGTACAGATTTGCTATTTATTAAACTCTTCTTTCAAATCACCACTATACATTTGAAACTCTTGCGTTTACTGAAATAGAACAAAGGAGGATCTCACAGAATGATACCACTGAGACCTCAAGAAGAACCAGCTTTGAGGTCGCTTGCAGATAGATTTCAGATGACTAGATACTTTTGTGTTTTTTTTTTTTTTTTTTTTTTTTTTCTTCAAACGCTTAACACCTACCATAAGGCAAGCTAAAAAGCAGTAACATAAGAACAGCAAAAAGCACTCTTACTGAGACTTTTAGGTGCAGGACCTTTCAGTGCAGGAACCAGATTTTCAGAGAATCTCAGCTGGCAATCGTGTCATGAAAAACACTTCTCACGATGTTTCAGTGGAAGGTAAGATAAAGCTTTGGTTACATATGCTAAGGTTTTAAAAAAGCTGGCCATGAGTATTTGGGGGGATTTGTATTAGCAGTGCATCTTCTATTACATTCACTGATCCCTGCATTATTTGAGAAATTAATAGCAAAACAGAAACAAAGATTTTGAAAGAAGACAAAGAACTACCTCACTGGTTTGCCAGAACTGCTGGAGGAGGAAAACCGCTGGATCAGCAGTCATTACAACAGTGGGTATTGTAGGTGACAGCCTACGGAGAGACGCCTATACAAACACCGTCTTTCTTCCATTTGATAAACCAACATTGTACCGCTCAGACTGCAAGAACTACGGACGCAGCTCCCAAACACGTGTTACACCCACACCAAACGAGTGAGTAAACTAAGTACTCATATCGTATCAAATACTTGTTTAACCGGATGACTCGCTGTGTCCTACAGAGGATAATTAGATGAACAAAGTTTCTCTTTGCTCAATGGCTTGCAGGAAAAAAAAGCAAATGAAACACAAAAGGAAAGAAGCTGAATCCATTAGATCAGGAAAAAATCATCCACTTCAACTAAAGAGAAAAGCACCTTCCATGAAGGAGATTATTTTTCTAGAAACACACTATAGTTAACATGCCTTTTATACTATCAGTTATTTTATGAACTAAAGATGATTCTGAAACAAAATACATGAGTATCAGAAAACTTACAGTCTCAGCATTTTACAAATAGTCTTCAAACTAAGCAATTCAAGCCCTTTCATATAAATCATATACAGAGATCTCCAGTGGCTCCCAATTTCATGAGTTGTCACTCATTTTAGTCTCAAAGGCACCCTTACTAAATACAAACTTAATGACTGCAGAAAGTAAGATTGAAAATTTCTACCACAAAAAAAAAAAATTTCAAAACATATCACTAACAGAAAATAAAGACAGGAAAAAAATCATTAGGAAATAATATTTTAGTGCCCTTGGATGTGGGTCTTTGTATATACTGAAAAATACATATTGGTCTTGGCAGGATGAAAATTCTGCTTTAAAGGCACCTGCAGACAGTAAGTGACATCAGCTCAAGTCAGTGGAGATTTTTAGAGTACCTAGATTATTTTATTTCCACTTCACTTCCTCATAATGTATAATGTCTCCTACCTCACTGTATTCCAACCCTTATGATAAAGCCAAAGATTTTCTGTTAACAATTAAGCTTTACATACTGGCTCATATTCAGTGTGCATATGCAAGCTGCCTCGCTGAGAATAAGACTGCCACTAAGCAGAAAGCTAAATCTCAGATATTGACTCAAATCTCTCTTTTTTTTTTTTCTTTCCAAGGGATTCACAGAGAGAAGGCATGAAATATTAATAATGCTTTGTAGGGCAGGGATCAAAGGAATTAAATAGTTCAGCAGGAAGGGGAAAGAACAATAGGCCTGGCAGCAGAAAATTAACTAGGTTCCTATATATTATTTTGAAGAACTTAGGTTTCTGTTTGCTTATACACGGCCATGAGTAGCAGTGGAACTGTAAAAAAATCAAAATGGTCTGGAAAATGTATTACCAGTTCTGCTTGCTTCTTTGTTCATTTAGTAGCTCTTTTATAAAGGACATTTAGAAGTTTTCAAGCTCAGAGGTACATGTACAATACAAATTAACACAGATACTATGCATCAGTTATTTATACAAGGTAAAGTATCAGATCAAACTAGAAAGCAGAAATGAATCAAAGAGATTTATCTTATTGCTATTTTTTTCATTGGAATGTCCTGTGTTATCAACATGGTGAGGCTAAAAGTGATACATACAGTCTGACCTGAACACTTCTATTTCTCCTTCTAAAGAACACCATTCTACTTTTCATCTGAAATATTAATATTAAAAAAAAGCATTAATAGCCATTGTTCTGCCAGTCAATATGTTATATAAAGACATTCTTAGAATGATAGTAGGCTATTTTAATTTCTTATACACGGAAAATGTATAGATTACAGAATTATTATAGAAAAGTAATCTACATTTGCAGAAGTTTCAACTAATAAAACCTAGGACAAAAAGTATGCATCAGCTGTTACAAAAACTAGCTAAGACTGAAGCCAATATCATTGCTACCACTGATAAAAATTCAGTCCTTAATATTGATGCATAAATCTACACCTGACTAGTGGAAGACCCAGAACTATAAAAAGTCACTTCCTAGCTTGAACAGAATGGGAAACCCTCAATATGAAGCATTTTTGCCTTCTGAAGCCTGTAAGAAAAAGTACTAATCAAGAATCAGACTTTCACAAAGACCATCAGATTTCCAGTTGCGATCCCAAGTTATCCCAGCTGAAGGAGAGCAGAAGACAGTTTGTGGCCTTTGTTGCTCAAGCTGGTTGCCCCAACACCAGACCAAAGGGTAGAGATCTCTACCAGTGGCTGACAATTGCCTCAGGCAACCTCAGCAGAGGATGAACTGGGTGCAAAATGTGTCAGTCCAAGATAGCTGTTTTTCTGCTTGTGTCATGTCTGCTCAGCAGAAACCGAGACACCTTGAGCCTGCTGTCTTGAGCATCCATCCATTTTCTGGGCTGAGGGCTGTCTTAACATTGCAGGACAAGACACTTCTGACTTTCAACAGAAATCAGCCAGAGTCTTTGGGATGCTCTTGCATCACATTGCCATCCTATATTTTGGGAAATCATTCAGAGTAACCAAATGAACAAAAGAAGATTTGATGATATCTGGCTCTACAGTACAAAAAAAGTGCTATTAGACTATCAAAGTTTTAGAAATGGCCAGAAGTAACACAAAAATGTTTGAAAGGATTTTAATCCTGAGGAGCTTTAACCCATGCTTTCCATCCTTTCTTCTTGAAGTCAATTTCATTTTTGTCAAAATAGTTGAAAAAAGCTAAACATTTAAAGTTCAAATATGTTAATTATTGTATATGCAAGTACCTATTGCAGTTTAAATGCATGTTGTAATCAAATTTTGCATGTTGTAATCAAATTTTATAGACAGCCTTATACAACGCAGGCACAGAAAGCCTATCTGCCAATGAGTCTACCACATGATTAGAAACTTTATTGCTTTTTTGTATTCTTAGATTGGCATCACTAAGTCCTACTGTTTTTCTGATATGTGCACTTTATCCATTTTCATTAGACTGTTCTCATCCCCTTCCCCTTCGATAAGCTTATCTACATATCCTGGGATATATGTGAAATAGGGGATAAAAACCAATAAGACACAGAAAAAAATGACTTCTCTCTGATCTGATGTACAGATGTGTTTTGCTCTCTCAGCCTCACTGTATAAGACATTATATTGTATTCAGACAACGTGAATCTAATGTGTACAGGCTTTAGCCACAAAGATTTCACTTGTTCTGGCTAGGCAGTACTCTTATCCTGACACAAAAAGAAAGCAAAACACAATCCAGGATGTCTTTTACCTTTGTTATGGAATAGGAAGGCATGTTTTTCTTGAGTTTTGAATATGGAACATAGCTCTGAGCAGTGACCCACCTGGGATTTAAAAGAAAAATACTTATAACCTCAAGGGGAATTTTATGGAGCCTTTACTGATAACACCATAAAGGATAAGAATACCTGTAGGTAAACATATGGCTTGTCAGTGCATGTCTGCTAAGATATGTTGTTTCTCAGGGTACTACGCTTTTATCATGCTTGTATCATAAAGTTCTCAGCCAGACGAACTAACACAAAAATAGTCCTTATCTTTACAATGCTTGTCTTTCTGAGCAGTATCAAACTGCTCAGTTTTTGTTTTGACACAGACCTCTACAAATTACAGGTGAAACGAGGCAGACCTGGGGGAGTTAGATGGACAGTGTACAGTGTATCACCTAGTAAGATTCTGAAAACTCTTTTTTTTTTTTTTTTTTTTTTTAAATAAGACAGTTATTTTTCACCAAAACTGAAATCTAATCACTGTTTGCATAGTACTTGGAATAGTGAAACAAATGTTATTTATAGCATCTAGGTAACCTAATACCATCAAGTATTCAAATATACACTTTCAGCTACAGCATGCCCCTTTCAGTCCTTATGGATTCAAGCATTCAGTCCTTCTAAAGACCCAGTTTTTGTGGTAGTCATTAAAAACAAAATGTTCCCTCTGAGTAGGAGAGCAGTTTCATTCCCCAAAAGGTATCAGATGTTACCTGTCAAGAATGGAGACAAGAATTGCCCCTTGTTCCACAAAAGAAATATTAAAAACACTACAGAAAAATCAGTATCACTGCAGTATGCTGATGAAATACAGCATCTGGGAGACAGACGTTTGGTTAAAAGCTTCTGCCTAAGACTTAATCCAGGAAAGAGCAAAACCAACACACACAAAAAAGAAAAGAAAAAAGGGGGAAAAAAATCACCAAGCTCCTCAGAAAGGCTTTTAAAAGTTGATAATGGCTATCAGCAAAGGCTGGGGCTCTCTCATAGCCAGCGCAGCAGACAGGCGGGGAGTCACCGTGTCTAACTTCTCCAAACAGAGAATTCAGTGCTGCTTTTAAGCGCTGACATAAGGTAAAGGTGCCAGAGACAGAGGGGAGAAACAGGCCTGTTTAGAATTATCGCTTTCAGAGCAGCATTAATTTTATGCCCCATAATTAATTATGAGGCAACGCAAGGACTGAAGGAGGAGCGCGGCATCTCCTGTGCTGTAGGTCTGGGGCTTCTGAGGGGGTGCGAGATGAGTCAGAGCCTGACTCAAGGCGCTGTCATGCCAGCACGGCCACCCTCCTCCTTACCCTCAAGGTGGGTGATCTGCTCCCAGCAGTGCCGTAATATTCGTCATCCAGCAGCAATAAATTTGAGGCACATTAAGAACTATTTGCTATAAACACACAAAACCAGAGACATAGAGCAAGGACAAGAAAAGCAAAGGAGGAGCAACCATGTGGTTTCTCTCTCTTAGCAGGGAGTTTTTTCAAAAGATTATTCGGCTCTACATATCCAAGAGAAGTGGGTATCCAAACCTAGTCATAGCCTTTGATCCCAAAGGTGGATCAGATTTCAGTCTCGGTCGGGATAAGCCAGACCCATAACCTCCATAACTTAATGGGCATTTTATTACTAAGCAGGAATCATCAGCTGGAACCTGTCAGGTACTGGACATAAAGCCTTGCTATTGCAGCTTAGATCTTTATTAATTTTAAAAATAAAATTGCTTCTGTGACTTAATATTTCCAAGTATGGTAAAAATCCCAGAAAGCAAGCGGGGGGGAGGCTTAGTGCATTCCACCTGCAGAGCACAAATCAAACGAATGAAGCTCTAAGGCATTAAAAGAGTGGTCAGAAATTCACACATTTAATAACGTTTTGTTTCATCCCCGTAAACTGTCCCTGCTGTTAGCAGCTGTCACTATCAAGAGTAAGACAAAGAAATGCAACACCATTACAAAATGCCCTGTTCCAGCCTGAGGGATTCTCTACTCTGAAAAATTTCCAGAGGAATATTTGCTAGTTTAATTTACTCCAGAAAAGCTTTGTTTACTTACAGTTTCATCATACCCATCAACAAGCTGTATTGAGCTATCACTTCCAACATTAGTTAAACACGTGTCCAAACTGAAAAGCATTTAGTCCATAACTGCTCCATGGTTTTCCTCTGCAGAGCATATGCAAAATAAAGAATTTAAAGATTATAGATATGAACATACCAATATCAAATCCATCACTATGAGAAAAAATAATAGCCCTTACACTAGGATTAAATTAGGGAATTAAGCCTAAATTGCAAGAATGTATGAGATTAAAATTTTTGTTCAGCACAAAGGCAGTGTTACAGTTATTTTTAACACTGAAAAAGCTTCCCACAAACAGCTTCAGGGGAAAAAAAGCCTGGAAAGTATATCTGAATGTGACAGTAAGCTAAGACTATAAACAAACATATAGCTGCAGAGTAAAACTTAAAAATTGAATTAAGCATCACTGCTAATTATATTTTTATCACTAAAATAATATTAACATCTGTAGTGAAATATGTGGAATAACACTGTATTTAATTTTACGGCACCTGTTACAATAACGTTCTTTTCAGTGTATGGCACAGAGAACATGTTTTTAATGGGGAAAAAAATGATCCATTAGGAGAGAAACAATATATGTTACAGAAAGTTTTGAGTTTTCATAAATACACACAGCTGTAACACCCCCCTCCACTACACCACACTTAAAAAAAAAAAAAAAAAAGTTAATCCAATATGGCACTCATAAAACTCCTAACACTTAAATTTTAAGTGGATCAAAACAGAAAATGCATAATAGAACAAACTGAAATTGCTTCATTTTCTACCCAAAGGCACAAAATGTTTTGGTTCAACAGTTAGTTTCAGTGGAAAGAAAAAGGATTGCATGTAAAGTTTATCTATTCATTCATTTATTTAAAGGTATCCTCTGTCTCCATAACAGAAAAAAAAAAAAAATCTAATCACCTGGAAGAAAATAATCATTCTGCCCACGATATTAGACAAAGCTCTACTTTGAGAGTGCTTAACTAGAAAAAGGAAATGAAGGACAAGCCGGAAAAAGAGGAAATACGGTGTTATCAAAGGACTATTAATTGGTCCCAGAGTAAGAGCAAGTCATGATCTTCTTCCTTTATTTACTTTGACTTTCAGCTGTCTAATCAAAGAAATGCTGTGTTGGTCGTGCTAAAAGAAAACTGTACCTTTTGTTTCTGTTATGGCCCACTAGACCTTAAGGGTCTCATTTAACCTTAAGGGTTTCATTTTATTGGTTTTATTGCTGGCTACTACACTTTAGTGGAAAAAAAAAGAATAGCAGACAGTTCCCAAAGCCAGCTTGTATGATTAGTAAACAGGAACAGAATAACAGAGCATCACACAGTTCGCACAACTTTTCTGGCTATTACTATTTGGTAGGTCCTTCCTGCAGAGCTGGAGCTTGTTGCTTTAGTACATGTACCAGGTTTGGAAATCTGACTTGTAATCAGCTCTAATATTCAAGTCAATTGATTAAAGGCTAAGCTAGGGGAAAAAAAATAAAATAAAATAAAATAAAATAAAATAAAATAAAATAAAATAAAATAAAATAAAATAAAATAAAATAAAATAAAATAAAATAAAATAANTAAAATAAAATAAAATAAAATAAAATAAAATAAAATAAAATAAAATAAAATAAAATAAAATAAAATAAAATAAAATAAAATAAAATAAAATAGAACACACACACCTTTGGCCACAAACTTTCTCACCCCACACGGTTACTAACAGGAAGGGGCTTTGGGTACTTGCATTTCCTACTAGCAAGGCAGGACAGTCTGGCATGAACTACATGTCTAGTGGCACTCTTGCAGTTAGTACTTGACTAAAAAAGTTAAAAAAAGATGACTAAAAGAACTTAAAGATGGTTTTCCTACTGCCTTAATATATTTAGACTTTAAGATATTAGATCTCTGTCTTTAACTCGAAGAGTTGGCAGAAGATGGAAATGCACCACCACCTTTTATCCTTTGCTCCTTGCCTCCCTTCATAGAAAATTCACTGCCTCAAATGTATCCCTCCAAAAGCCTGAAGGCATCAAAGTATCAAGTCCTCTTTCTGTACAAAGAAACATAGGTCCTAATTTCCCTGAAGGCAGAATAGGACCAAACATCTTTTCAAGGTTTCTAAGGCATAAAAGAATTCTTAAGAGTGCAAAATGCATTTAGAAGAAAAATTTAACTCCAGCTGGAGAGAGCAAAGATGTTCCAGAAGAACGGAACTGCAAGCAGTATATAAAGTATGCTGATTTTCTCCTCCAAATTTGCTCTATTTTGCACTTTAAGGCTTTGTCTACATTGTGAACAGAGCCAAATCTAGATACCATTAAAGAATGCAGGTGTACCGGCTGAAAACCACAGCTAGCACATTTCTCGGAGCATATATGACTTTACAGTTATTTCTGATAAAAATGTGGCTTACAGGAAGGAAAAAGGTCTATAGTCATATTTTGTACTACTCTTTTTTTCCAAGATGCGTATGGTTCTGCAGATTTTGTGTGTTTGTTTCCTTCCTAGGTGCTGACTGAGTATCTAAATCATTCTATTGGGTGTTTGAGTTGCAAGTCATATACAAGAACTCCAGTAAAAAGCAAATCTTAAGCAGCTAAGTTGATGCTTTACTGAGCCTAACCAAAACTCAGGCACCCAATCCTATACATGGAAAGACAGGCAATTTATCAGAAAGGCTGCCCCAGAAGAAGCAATATCTGCAGTTCAAACCCTGTTACTTTATGTCTCTCCCCCAACCCTCCCCCTTTATCCCAATGGAAGAGATGAAAGAAGAGCAATCAAGTGCACTAAAAGGGCTCAGCCAGTAGAGATGGGGAGAGGTGCGTTTGCCCTGGCTACAACAGGAAGCAACAACAGGACAAGGTCCCTGTGCCCCAAACCTGCCCTGACAAAAGCAGCTCTGTCAGTCTATTTACTTTTTTTTCTTAGTTTGTCTTGTTTTGTGCCTTTAGTAAACTGCCAAAATTAGCTTCTCCAAGGTCTGTTTCACCCCAAAAAAACATTCTCTGCCGCCTCCACATACGGGACAGTTTCTTATGTGTAATAAGCCGGCAGTTCTAGTAAGAAGTCTTCATGTTTTCCATAATAATTGTGAATACTTTTTGCATTATTTCTCCAGCTGCACCGTATACAGCCTGAGCAGTAATATAAATCCTGTCCTATATAATTACTTATATTTAGCTAGTGCTGCAGTCTTGTAGGTTAAGCCACAGAAATATTAAAAAGAAAAAAAAAACACTTGATTGAATGCCAAGTACAGTATTAACGTGCGCCCAAAACATATCGCTGTACCAATGTTATCCAGACACTGAAATGGAGCAAGTTTTAAATCAGCTGACTTGAGCTCATTTTGCTCTACACAAGCACAAGAACATCAAAATTCTCAGACTTCTCAACTTCACCGATATTTTTATAAGCTGATCAAGCTGAGCTATCTCTCACAAAGTAAATTTATCAACACACTAGTACAGCAGGACATGTATTTGCTAACATAACAATTTCAAAGGGCTTGAAACAATCCAGATTTTTCTACTTTGGAAACCTGTAGAAGAGCAATTATAAAACAGTTCCTTGTGGATATTTTTGTGCTACAAGGCTGCCTCCTTGGAGCCCAGCATGGTCCTCCTCAGGAACTGGATAAAGTACAAAAAAGAACCATCATGTGAGGATTTGTGCAATACTACTGCTCTCTAAATTCACTTATTAAATTAACAGCTTATTTTGTAATATTTTTTCTACATAATCAAGTTACTAGTAAGGCCTCACTGCTAATATCAGGTTGACCAAGTAGTCAACTTGCAAAAGCAAAAGACACAACGGACCATAACACATGTCTGAGGGCAAGAAGGGTTCCACAGTGAGATACAGAGTAATCATTTTAAAAGAATTTTCCTTTTTTTTTTTTTTTTTTTTTTTTTTTTTTTTTTTAAGGAAAATGGAGGAGGATGTTTTTAAACTCGCGAGTCAGGGATGCTTACATATCTTCCCCTCAATAATCAATGGGATGCTTAAACATAACTTGTGCTCTCCAAAGCCCCATTTCCTAGGAATCTAGCGCCTATCAACCAGTTTTTAAATCATGACTGATTTGAATAATTTCATTTCCCCTCTGAGTTTCTCTCACCAGCCCTGTGAGTTTCAACAGCTACAGTTCAAAATAAGAGATCAGCTCTGGCAAGCCTGAGACCCGCTAGTAATAAATTCCTTCTCAATCTACTAAGCAAATTTTCATCGCATTATACTGGGCAGTTCAGTAGTTGACCCTTCTGAGTATGAAGGCAAAAGGACCTGAGGGAACAAACATGAAAGCTTTTCACCCTCAGAGGTACACGTGATATCTTTCTCATTCATTAAGGTCCTCAGCTAACTCCTCTGAAAAACAACAGGAATGCTCACGATGCTATTTCAACGGGAACTACACTGGATTATCAGCAAGCACAAATTCAAAAATAACAACCCATGACTGAGAATTTAATATTGCTCCACAGCTGCATAAAGGTATTGTCTGTCTGTCATCAGCATTGCTGAGGATTTCTTTTTTTCCATTATTATGCTGTCATAAGCTAAAGTAGCAATGCAAATATTCATGCTGAGTGCAGTTCAAACTGATGCTTTTCAGCAGCACAAGTGTGCCAATTTCTTCAAGCCACATATCGTCTTGAAACGCCACATTCCAATATCCTGCTTCAGGATGTCACTGAAACTAGTTCAGATTACAGCAACCATGAGCGTGGCCTCCTTTTTCATATTCTGCCATAAGGACTTTTCACTTAGAAAGGAGCTAAATTCTCTTCCAGAACAGCAATGGCTTCCTAGGGCAACAGCAATCTCCTGAGACTTCCCAACTTCTGCTAAGCAATTAGACACAAGCTCTCATGTTCTCACTTCATACCAGGACCAGATTCTTGCAGTCTTTCAGTTAGCCATAATATGTTATGGCTTCCAGTTGCCCTTTATTGCCATTTATTTAAATGGCTGTCACAGTCTGCTTTCCAAAACATGGTGAAAATTTGTAGTTAACTTGAAAATTTGGTAGACTGCACCCTTCTGAAGCATCTTTTCACGAAAGCTTTAATGGTTCATGTGACTCCATGGAGAGACATTTGTAACTGCATTTCCCATTATTATTTTTTTAGTTTGGAAAACAACAAAAAAAAAAAACAAAAAAAAAAACAAACAACAACAAATAACTTTTCATTTGTTAACTGAAAACCTTCACGCCATATAAAAGTAACTGAGATGAAATTTTGCCTAAGCCCATAGAAGAAGAATCCGCATCTTTATCAAAGCCCTGAAGGTTGTTCAAGAACTGTGAGTTCACAATTCTGGTCCCCATTTTTCTAAGATAGCAAAATCACCTATGAAATAATTCCTCGGAATCGCATGATAAGAAATAACTGATTTTAATCCGCACAGACCCAAGTGTGGCATTGACACCAGCTTCATGCAGTTATGGTCCTGTCCACCATCAGAGTTGCATTCTGAAATAACAGAGGATTCAGTGCTCCAAAATTAATATTATTATATTCCTCTTTTTTTTTTCCCTCACTAAGAATCCAAAAAGCCACAAACATAATGACACAGTGCATTTTTCAGATAAGAGAAATGAACACCGGGGCCTTATGAAGGCATTCTAAGACCTGAGCTTGTGGCACCACCTCAGTGTGTACCTGACTGCTGTGTGTATGAGCTTGCTATTGAAACGTCAAAAAGTGATTTTTTGATTCCCAGGTTATCTAGCTCCCCTCCAAGTGATTTTCACAGTCAATAGAATCCAGCAGACTGGTTCCATACATTAAAAAAAAAATGCATATATATGACTCAATAATCACCTGTGTTTGTCCATTTAATCACACTGTATTGATTACACCTTAAGCATACATCTTTGCAACAAAATTGACCTTTCCCATAGTCCAAGTCATCCCCTTTTTGAGGCTCACTCTCTTCAGATCAGTACTGTATTTTTTCCAAGTTACTGTTTGCATGATTTTTTTTCAAACCTAGAAAAGGAAACGGATGCATCATAAATCTTTAGACAGTTTGAATTTCGGGTTAAAAAGGCACTGTATCTGTGAATTAGTTTTGCAGTCTATCTAAACCGTCATTTTAAATCCTGAATGGTTGTATCATGTGCTAGAATACATGGTACAATAAAATTAGTCTAAATATATCTGGTTCATTCAAAGAGCAAGTACACTTCATTTTCAGTTTTTTTCTGAATGTCAAGAAAGAATTTTAAGTTGTAAACATTTAATCTCCTGTGCTGATTAATAGCTATAGAGACCACATCATGCATGCAATATTTATTCTTTGTTCTTTATATTCCTTTATATTTCTTTGTATGCATACTTTCATCTTTATATTTGCTCTTTATCATACTTCTTTATACTTCAAGCATATAAAATACCTGAAACACTATTGCAATTGTCACCCTGGGCTTCAGACATTATGCAAAAGACAAATTTATTGACAGAAAAGTGAATATAAATAAAAAAAAAATTATAGGCTTCAGTGATCTAAAACACTATGAACGTATAACTCAAAGAGTTTGTGAACATTTAGGTGCCTTGTTTCAACAGCAATCCATGTGTGTCAGTAATCTGAATTTTAAATTCTTGTATTAGCTTCAGGGAATAGCAGTGGTTGCACTTAGCAGGCTAGAGGTATGAGGAAGAAGAGATAAGAAAGATTAATACAAATGCAAGAAAAAATGTCTGAGAATTAATGTGCCAAAAGGAAAAGGCCTAAGTATTCCAATTATGTGTTTTACAGTTTTAAAATATTTAACCAAGAATACAAAAGAGTTCTAAGAAATATTTTCCATTACCTGCTCTTTCAATTCACCAAATATCTTTTTCTGGGAATTTTGAATTCATTCAAAACACGCTTCATTTAAGACTGAAACTTTTTGTTAGTAAAAAATATGCTAATTTGACTAATAATCATTGACCAGTGACAACAACTAGCAGATTATATATGAAACAATGAACATACTTGTTCAGCTTGTTCTGAACTAGGCTTATGTTTATAGCAATCGTACGAAGCTACTCAAACAGGTGGAAATGACACCTGTAAAACGGTGAGGTAAATGCATAACTGAGCAGAGGAGATGAGAGAGCCTAGCAGGCACTGATCTGTGATGCAGCTAATACAGTGAATTCAGCACTGCAGTGTCCTGGGGAGCACCTGGACACATTGTGCTCCATGGACACACAAAGGCTTCTGAAGGCCTTATGTCTACAGAGATGACCTATCCACAATTTGAGAAGTATTCCTCTGTTTTATTGGATCTATAAGGTGAGGAGAAAAGGAAACATCTCTCCCACTCTAACCAATTTTGCAGAATGACTAATCCATGGGAAGAATACAAGGAATTAAATATCTAGCCGGGTGTGAGAGTAAAGGAATGAAACGAGAATTTTACTCCTTAGGCCATCTTTTCTAGCACAGGACAACCAGGCACTTTCCACCCTAGTTCCATGCTATCTGCAATACACAAGAAATGCTTCCCCAGTTGGACATATGGAGGATTAGACTGGACTAGAAAAGACACAGATAAGCAGGACTATTTCCTTTGAGTTGCCACTGTCTACTCATACCACCCAATCACCAGCTTATCTCATAAGCAGGATAGGTCCTCAGATGGGATCTCGACTATTTGGCTCCTTTTACCTGCTCTGGTAAGCACAGCAACCCACCCTCAGTATGCCGTTTCTGGAATGCTCTACAGCACAGGGAGTCTCTGGGACAGTTAAATGCTTCCAGTATGAGGGTGTGCTGTAGGATGCACAGTGAACCCCCCTGCAATTGGAGAAGGTAAGAAAGATTTTTTCAGGGAGTACCCAGCTGGACAAGTCTAATGAGGTTTTCCACCCTCTTAACAGAATGAAAAAAAACAGAATTTGAATGAGATGGTAGTACTTGTGACTTTGGGAAAATCCCATTAAGCAAAGTCTAGTTGTTAAAAATATCGACAGCTCTCTCTCTAACACAATAGACATGAAAGAAGTGAGTGAACGTGAGAAAGGGGGAGAAAACCTTCAGGTCCTACACCTCTAGACTCATAGAATTTTGCTTAAGGCAGTCTCTAACCAGTCCAAGAGTTTCTGTGTACCCTAACCATGCAAAGTGGAAGTCTGTATCCATGAGTTAGGCTCATGCCTAATTAGGTTTTCTTTCATAAGTGTCAACTAATATAATTGAAGCCTGCTGTTTAAGCCCTTGTCACATATCCGTGGCAATTGGTGATGGCAATTCTGTCATAATTAATCACTAGAGAGCTTTACGATCTGTCAGTCATATGCAGGTGGTTCTAGTCTCCCAATTAAAAATGTAGACATGGTCAAATAATTTATGTATCATCTTTTTTTCTTGTATACTTGCCTGGTAGTGAATTTCTCTATCATTTCAATTAATACATGTACATAAAAATTTGGAAAAAAGATCTAGATTCAGATACTATTATAGCATACAATTGTTTCAGAACTAGTCCAATCAGTACATTCTCATTCATATATGCAGATTTAATATGGAACGAATGCTATTGTATGCTTTAATTTTCATGTGGATTGTTCCTTGAAATCCCTTTTCAGTTAATATAATTTGTATTATAATTTATCTCACAGCCTGGTTACTTGCAGAAGAACTCATTTTGAACTAACATAATATAAGAGTGAGGAAATAAAAAAAAGTAGCACAATATTGAAAATAATATGAGGGATGAAATGCCTTATGGCATTTGTGATGCATCAGTATATGTTTAAAGTTCCTGTTTCAGAGAACATTATGATGGAAGTCTAGGGAGATATTGTTCTCAAGCTTTTACAATAAAATTTGAGTTTGTTAATAATATCCCATTCATTTCCTGTCTTGCAGTAGAGATTTCTTCTCTAGCTAACTAAAAATTAATTTGTCTATGGTACAATGGGCAGATTTTGCAAAAGACGCCTTCTCTTTTCTAAAGCTCATAAATTCTCCTAGGCCAATATATCCCTAGTACTACTATCGGAGAATCAATATGTGAATACAATCTTTAGGAACTTATACCCTGACGCTCTGCTGGTTTTACCTAAATTCTTCTATACCAGCTGTGCAAGTATGAAGAGGACCAGGCTTCAAGACTATGGATCTTGTCATCACAGCTTATTAATCATCTTTAACATTTGTATCTTTTAAAAGTATTTTTTAGTTCACATGTGATTTCACATTGTCATCATGATCCAACATATTTGAACCAGTTACCCACAAATTAATTTATTAAAAAAATAAATAAATAAATAAATTGGGAGATGAGACTAGTCCATCAAGAAAGAGCCCTACTTAACTGAAGAAGCTATTTAGTCTACATAATTAGGAATATCTAATTCCACATTTAAAATCATTAAGCATCTCCTTAAATAGTCTACATGATCCTTCGGCATTTACCATTAGCTGTCACCATTAGCATATGTGTCCTGAATTGGCCTTGCACAGAACATTTTTCAATCCAGAACTAGCAGGCTAGCTTTGACCCCATCAAATGGAGTCTCAGGAGAAGCTGAAAAAGTTAGATGAAATCGAACAAAATTAATTACAACCTTGACATCACATCACATAGTACTTTCCCTCCCTTTTTCATAAAAGTTTATATTAGAACGCTTGCCTAATAGAGGTTCTGGATGCAAGTCTCTGCACAGCCTGAGAGACTAGCTACAACTCCTATTTTCCAGGAGATCATCCAAAGCCAGCGGTCTGCAGTATTCAGACAGAAGAGTCTAACTTTTCCTGCTGGTTCCCTAGAGTCAATGAGAACTACATTCCAGTTGTCTTTCTCATCCTGGTAGTAGTCTCTACTAATGGACAGTGTGCAGAATCTAAGCTAGATAACTTGGACTGGCCTTCAACGGTGTTCCAAGGTAGCTACCCCCTGCTCACTAACCCTATATGAAATTTAGGCAGCTATGTTTGGCAGACAGGAACTAACTTAGCTATTATTGGACTTAAAACTGTAGTGAGCTAATTGCTCAAATTAAACATGATAAATGGGGTGGAATGGATTCCAAAAGCTATTCCAAAATATTACTGACAAGGATATGACCTGCCTCAAGGGAAAAAAAAAAAAATGTAGCTATGGATCTTTCATTTATGTCTTCTTCCTATACAACTAAATGCCTAGGTGAAACTTCACAGAGAAATAATATCCAAGAGGGAGCTAATACCTGACTCCTCTTTTTTTTTCATACATACTAAGGCAGTCAATAGCAGACAACAGAGACTGTGTTATAGAAAACAACATACTTTTGCAAGAATATGCGATGGAAGAATAACATATGGAGATGTCAGATGATGGCAAATTAACCTACACACAGGAGCACCTTTATGTAGTGTTAGACCTCAATTATGTTCATTTTCCAAATTCCATGTCATACTGAGTAAGTCTAACATGTGTAAAGTTTCTAGATGAAAAGTACTTGTCAGCATGACTCAGCTAAGGAATATATTTGAAAACAGAGAACTCAATTACATCTGGAATGTCTTTGCCCTGCTAAAGACAGCAACTTTAGGTGTGCAGAAATCTTTAGGCTGATGACTTGAAAGTCCTACTTGAGACTCAACTTTCTAATGTTATATTTAAATAAACACATACATTTTTCAAAAGTAAGCACTATCCTTAAATTCTATACAAGAAAATTTGTTGTCTAAGGAAAGTAGTTAAGATGTGGAACAAAGATGCAAGGAGCTACATTAGATTTAGGAAGAATCAAGTCATGTGAAAGGCTTGTACAGAATCTTCAAAGTCCACGAGCCAGCAAAATATAGGGCTGTTTGACATCTATAAAAAAAATGATACTGAAATTTACTGATGCAAATGTTCCTTAAATCAGCATTTTCTTTCCCTTGCCTTTTTTTCTATTGAATAGCAAGATGTTTTTAGTTGCTACGTCATAAAGTCTAAATGTTTTTTGGAAAATTCTTCTCATATACTCAGAGGTGGCTCTTCGTTCTTAGATATTTGCCACTGATTTTAATGAAGTTAAATTAGGCCAATTTACAAGACATTTGAAAATTCCACACTTTCAAGGCTATAAAAGAGCAATGTCATTCTGAAGTCTACTTTATCTTGTAAGCTGTGCAAGTCCTCTTCCAGCCAAACACTGACACAAAAAGATTTAACTCTGTTATCATTCAGCATGGCTTACGTATATATGACCTAGTTTTGCGAAGGGATCCTAGCAATGGAAAGGTCAGAGCTAATAAGGATGTAAATTATATCATCTTAACTTAACAAAAAGAGAACAGGTAAGGTGAGAGAAATCCTGGGAACAGCTCTGCAAGAAATGATGAAAAAGAGGAGCAGTTGATTAATGCTTTCTCACAGTGCCTCTAAATACTTCATCTTCCCCCCCCCCCCCCCCACCTTTTTATTTATTTATTTTGGATATTTAGTCTAAGAAAGCATTCTGATGGCACCAGGAACATCTCGGCCTGCCAAATGATTTCATTAGAGACTTCTTGGTGAACTCTAGATCATTGTCTTTGGTAACATTCTGCACAGAGTCACACTGAATAAATAGGCTAATTAGCACCCACACTTCTGTCCTAAGAGATAGCAAATGCTTTGGTATTATCTAGAGCACAAATTCGGCAGATATAAGTCAGGCAGACAGAAGACCACAGATATATGCATCACAAATGTTATGCTGGATAGGAGAGAGAAGGAAGAATGAGGGGTCTTAAGTATTACAATGCTAGTGTGGCAATAGTGAATCTTCCTCCACATCACCGCAATTCCTCCAGCTCCTACAATCCAGTCCCCACTTTTGATGATATCTTGAGATCTACCTCAGCATTTTCTAACTTTCATGCAATATACTTAAATGTTCCCACTTCCCCAGAAACCCCACTTCTCCAATAACCCCAATTACTTCCCCACTACAAGTATTACCTGTTTTCTATCAGCTACCACGAACGTGCTAAACACAAGACTTGGACAAAACGATGCATCGGTCGAGCTGATGTTTCAGAATAGCTGAATGATACGGAAGCTGAGAAAAACTAATTCTGTCTCTATGAACAACAGCAAATCAAGCGTATGTCATAAAGTACTTGCTTTGGTTGAGTTTGAATGGTTGAGGCTGAAAGATCCAACTTCAGAGCTTCAGAGATCATCCCACATTATTTGCAGAAATGGTTTATCATTTATCGTTGTACTTCAGCTTAAAGACTTGAGGGATTTCTCGATTAAAAGTACTTT